>CM055909.1:62223178-62813178 GCA_029582155.1 Panopea generosa
GGGGGGGGGGGGGGTAGGGGTTAGGGTGCAGGGGTTTGACCCCGAATCTCCATCTCCACCTGCCCCCCCTGCAACTGGCTCCGCCAGTGTGATATTTCAAACAAACAATTACCTATTTAATCTGACTACGTATGTAGTTAATGATAATGTTCAAGACCCATTCATTACAATAATATGTAAATCAACATGGTTTTAATTAAAACATTAATGATGTAATAAATACAAAGAATAGTTTATTGTATAGTGCCTTGGGATCAGTCCGACCCATAAGCTTTAGCATGCTCAACATGCAGCACGCATGATAACACGGTAATATACATATATCACACATATATCTATCAACTGTAACCAATACTACATCACAAACAAGCACCGATAATCCATCGATTACAGGTCACATTGCACCCGCATTGGCTGATAAAGTTTGTATTTTTTCATCTTCCATCAAGTGAATGTTTTGCATAATTCTTTTCAATGTTAATTTAGGTATATGTCAGTAAAACATTACACTGAAAGTTATAGTAGTTGTCGTGTCGTCTTGTTAAAATTTTTGTTCTATTTCTCATAGCCCGTTCTCTCTCTCTCCCTCCCTCCCTCTCTCTTTCTCTCTCTCCCTATCTCTATCACCACTTCCTCCCTCCCCCTCTCTCTCTCTTCCTCCCCCCTCTCTATCTCCCTCTCTTTATCTCCCTATCTCTATCACCACTTGCTCCCTCCCTCTCTCTTTCTCTCTCTCTCTCTCTCTCTCTCTATCTCCCCCTCTCTCTCTCGCTCTCTCTCTCTCTCTCTCTCTCATAATATAACTGATGATAACGTCGTCAACCACTGATATTTTTTACAGATTTATTAAATATCCTTTTACCTCTGTAATCCCCCAAAGGACTGCTATATTTGCGTCTGTTATTACGAGACATGATAACTTGAAAGTAATGACGGCAAGAATAATGACAACGCTTGAATAATGAATGACCGGGTCTATATTGTGGTCGCCGACAATATTTCTCATCTAAAATTACATAATGCCTCATTATAAACATGACATAAATACCATTAAGACAACAATACGTTTTACGAGTGTCAACATGTGACGATGTTCGCATTTGTGTAAGGTGAGAATACAGCACGACATCCACAAAACGTGATGTAATTGATTTATACATCTTACTGAAATATCATAGGCCTTGAAAGAAAACACAATTTTCTGTTTTATTGTTGTTTGTTCAATTCTGTATTGGACGGGTTTTGCGTTTCTTGTTCGCTATTGTTTTTCTTTCAAAAGCTACTCGACTAGACGGTGTTAATAGAAAATTTATTATGCTGGGAAGCGCCAACTGGTCGTAAAATTATATTCGCTTTTATTGTAGTTTGTGTGTGCCAATACAAGTAAAAACATACGGAAAGACAAGTAATAGGTCCCATTTTAAATGATTTTTTTATCAAGTGATTTTATAATTATCAAGCAATCTGAAACATGTTTGAGATTATGCTATGTCAAATCTTTACCAATTAGCATTTTTATAACAAATAGTATAAAAATGCATTAATCCGAAGTTTGACGGAATTCACCGAGCATGTACGATCGGTTCATCGGTTCACCAGCCTCAACCTTTAAACTATTGCAACGTCGTACTTTTAATCTATGTAAATAATGCTTTTTTTTTTTTTAGTAATTTGCTATATTTCCTTTCATCTATGAAAATATTGCTAACCAGTTCTTATCAAAGGCAATAATCGGTATTTTAAGATATATATATCTTTTTTTAAATATGCGCAAATGTGCTCTTTTTCTTCTTCAACTTTTTAATTAAAAAAATGTTTGTTTTTTGCATTATTTAGTATAAAGATAAGCAATAGAGTCCATAGCTTTATCAAGTCAAATAATTGTGCTTTGGTTTGGTAAACATATTTTATGTTTAATATGTCTCTTATAATTCTTTTAGAATGGCTATGTCATTTAAACGTTCATGTATTATTATAAGTACATAGATGATACCAAAATAAAGATAATACTACATACTACTTTATCATCGGATACACAATAGAATTCCAGCTCCGCTGTGTATACAATATCACAGCAGTGGCAACATTCACTCACTGCCGCCTCTCTGACTGGAATTGCTGGATATGCCAATGCCCAGTTTTGAAAAGGCTTTGTCTGATTCCGACTCCAAAGGCAGTAACACTACCAAATATGCGAACAGCAATACAACGTGTAAATCACGTGTTATCTTTCACAAACATGACTTAATCGGTGTAACCCAAGAGGACCATGATCTTAATTTGCTCACCTAGTTAAACAAGATTTACCACTTGCAGAGACTACTGGCAGGTTACGACACAATACTCAACTGATGGCCTATTTCAATACATTGCTTTATTAAATGTTTGCCATGTACACAACATTAAGTAAATAACTTATTAATACATACATAAAGACGGAACGGGCAATGTAACACAGACACAAGTTGGTAACAAGAGGCCTAAGAGTGGCTATATCGCTCTACTGGAAACAAATCGCTAGAGGAAATATTTTTATTGTAAGTTTCCTTTAAATTTTGCCTATAAGCCCTTGCGTATGGCGACTCCAAATTTAATCCCAGGGACCCGGCTTCCATAAACGTTTAAGGGGACCACCATGCAATGCTACATGTAAAATATCTAAGGGCCAGGCCTAAAACCTTCAGAAAAAACTGTTTTAAAAAAACAGTGATCCCTGTGGCGGTGCCAAATGTAACCCCAGGGACTTTGCTTTAACAAACCTTTATATGGGATCTATGCATTTAACTTTCAGAGAAAATTTGTTTTGTTTTTAAACTTTACATTAAAATGTGTTTATAAGCCCTATGGCTGGGGCATTTGTGGTAGAATCAAACTGTTTCAAGAACTTGTCCGAGCTATTGTTGTTGTGTAACTGCTGTGCAAGTTTGGCTAGGATTCAATGAAAAATGGAGGTGCTATCTGGTCTTCAAGAGAAAGGTTAACAGGCAATTTATCACAAAATAAGGTTCCCATGTCTTTGCCCAGTAGAGCTAAACTCATTGCCCAGTAGAGCTAAACTCACACTGAGCCATTGGCTAAGGTGAGCTGAATTTATGGTTTTACCACAGTCATCCAACACAGGATAGCTTCATATTTCTTTAAATGACATCAAAGAAAACAAATAAGAAAATATGTTTCTTTCTTTTATTAGCACTTTTATCATCATTTAAAAAAAAGGTTCATATAAAAATAATTTAATTATCAAATGCCATCAGATGAGGTGATTTATATATTTTCATGTAAGAATTTGTATTTTCATGTAGGAAACATGGGCAGTCTGTGTTACTGTAAAACGTCCAAAACCCAACTATGTAGTGACTAAAGTACAGAGAGTTTTCAGAGTGTAAAGGATAGAGCACGCACATTTGTGCGTATTCACTTTTTGTAGTCATTGTACAAAATGTGCTCCTAACCAAATGCGTTTTTATAAAATGTGTTCTTCATCAAATGTAAAGTTACAGAATGTGTTCCATACCACATGTATTGTTTCAAAATGTGTTATTATATAAGTGTGTCCCAAAATACAACGGTATGAAATGTGCTCCCAACCAAATGCATTGCTCCGAACTAAATTCATTGTAGCAAAAAAACATTTTGAATGAAATCCGTTGATATAAACTAATTGTCAGACATTTTCTATAAAAAAAATATGTAAATGAACAGATATTTGTTTTACAAACATAAATAATTGACTGAGTAGTGAATAGAAGGATATCTATCAATAGATAAAATTTAAAAAATAACTGCTCAAATATAAATTTGTCAAATTAAATGCTAAAATTCAGAATTCAGAATTCAACTGCTTAATTTAATTAAATCAACAATCAAATTTCAAAACACTTCAATATAATAAAATGGTGAAAAATACATAAAGGGTCAATAAAAATAAATACATTACATACAATTCTCTTAACAAAATAAATAAAAATAAAAAGAGCCATGTTGGACATTTGCAATGTTATTATGGTTATACATTATGGTTACTGAATAATGCACTTCCTCTCAATGTCCTGTGTCATTGTGTGAAGATTCAACAAAATCCCTTGTACGAATTTGGAGTTATGCTCTGGACAAGTAAATTTAATAAAGGGAGATAATTGAAAAAGTAAGCAAGGTAGAGTTATGGTTACTGTACAGCTACAAAATTTCTATTTCTTTAAATGATTACTTAAAACGTGTTACACATTAAATGACCACATAAAATTGAAATCATAACGAATTTTTACACATTGGTAAAGGATTACATGTAAAATGGTCAAGGTAAATGTTAATGTAAACTTAATTGAGTTGAGGTAAATCTCCAGATGAGATGTTTAGTGAAACTAGGGCCTATTATACATCCCAATCAATTCAATTAGGTCATTAGAAACTTTTTCATCTTTTTAATGAAGTTTTTTCCATATGGATCATCATATAGTTATAATACTATATATCGTGTATATAAAAGAATAAAACTGTGAGCAAAACAGGTTACCGTTTTATTTCCTTGGTAAAGACACACATGATCAGAGTTTGACAAACACCTTTCAATGAAAACCTCAATATTTATTCACATAAAATATTCTCACATAAATGAAAACAAAGCAACTTATTTTGACGGATATTGGAATTTATTGTTTTTCAGCAAAAAGAGTGAAGTGAAATATATAGAGTTTGAAATCAATATATTGTTGAATGAGAGATTCTGACAATCAGGAAATTAAGATTTGAAGGACTCTTGAAAAACACTGTCAGTTTCTATTCATACCATACACAGGCTGACTCAGAGGAGTGGGACCCCATCCCCACATTGACATTTCCTGAATACTGAAAATAGGTATCTATTTCAGCAAAAATGGTGAAAACTGTAATACTTGGACAGTGGAAAATAAAACCAAATGTTTTGATAGAGGACAGTCAGTTTAGGGGCCATGAGTTTGAATTCCTTCCTGGCCACAGTCTCTGTGATTAACTTTGTTTTACGGCCATAAGTCTCCTATCTCTAATATGTGGGGAAGTAGTCAGTGACTTGCAGGTCTAGATAAGGTGTGACTAGTACTGCTTTACTGCTTAGTGGATCCCAGAAATGATTATAACAGAAATACTGTTGCAAAAAGACAGGTGGAAAAAACATACAAACAAACACTTGATGAAACCAACTGCCTGAATCACAACTTTTATATTACACAATAGAATTAAATTAAATCTCACTTCTATTAAATAAGAAACTACGTTAAAATTATGCAATAACACTCTATCCATGGCTTAAGTATTATGTCATCTACGGATTATACTTGCAATGTTTCATCTCAAACCCAGCTGAGAATTCAAACTGATAAAAAACATTTTATAAACAAATGCATTATAAGATAAGCATGGAAAAACAAACATGCCAAACAAAATAAATGAGAATTAAGATTTGTAAACAAGATACAATTGTAAAGACTATTAAAATTTGTTTGCATATTCAGGATTACAAATGAACTGTCTTGCTTTATTTCACATGAGAAAAAATTGAAATTAATGCAGTTGAAAATTAAAGTACATTATATACCATAGTTGAATTGTTTTTTCACATAATTTTCTTCTGTTATAATGATTGATTGAATATCTAGCATAATTTTATAGCTACGAAGGTTAACAGATGATCAATTCTTTCCAAAGCACATCCATCTCCACAAGTAACTGATAACTTTTCCATTTTAGTCAGTGGTGGGAAATGAAATTACAATGAGACGCAGTGTTGTATACAATCATCAGAGACTGTGACCATGTGACCATGACCCCTAGACTGATAGTCAGATGCACTACAGCCTATGCTCACTGGACCCAGCTTTCAAATGATTTTGTAAATATTGAATCAATAATTAACCAACTAAACAAAATATGTTTTTAATCTAATTAACATAAATTAATTGATAAATTAATTGTCAGCCGAGACTATTGAACACAGGACTAATTTGCCGAAAATCTGCATCCTTTAAAGCTGAGCAAACAGCTGTACAGAGCGCCATTTTGAGCATCACTTCAAATTCTGGCAGTTATTGTCTTCTGGTCATACTTTTTAGGGCCACAATTTTTATAGATATTTCTGGTAAAATTGGAAGTGGTGAGAGTATTATCTTTGTGCAATTATATAAAGGGTATAATACAATTGAACAATGTCATGGGATGAGTTTACATATTTGGTAGCATTCAGGAAGCGGTATAAAGGTGTGCCCCCATCCCCATCCACCCTACCTATGTTCCACACTTGTGTTCTATAGCAAGCAGAAAAAAAATCAAAACAAAGAACCTTTAAAATTCGCAAACAAAAAATCGCACTGAACTGTCATCATTTTGCTTAATAAATATTTCATATATTTTATCAATTGCTTTCCTACCTTATATACCAAAAGGATACAGAAACACAAGGCGAATAACAGAGCCACATTATCTAACTAATGTAAGTGATATTTACAGTTTTAGATTATGTTTGTTAAGGTTTTTATTTCATTAATGATTTTGTCAAATATGATCATTATTATTGACAAAATCATTATACTGAGTACCTTTACATATGGACAAAAATCATTATAATGAAATACCTTTACATATGGACAAAATCATTATAATGAAATACCTTTACATATGGACAAAATCATTATTATGATATACCTTTACATATGGAACAAATCATTATAATGAAATACCTTTACATATGGACAAAATCATTAAAATGAAATACCTTTACATATGGAACAAATCATTATAATGAAATACCTTTACATATGGACAAAATCATTTTAATTAATTACCTCTAAATACATATTCTGAAAATGTAAATTTCGCTTTAAACAGTTTTATAATGTGGCTCTGATATTCACCCTGCGGTTCTTTATCATAACGTAATAAACTTTCATTCTGAATCTTCCGATAAGTGTCCAAGATATTATCGTCCCATTGGTGCAAGAAGGTACCAAGTGACATTTTCATAGTTTTGAGATAATCGCGTTTAAAGGTTTGGGCATGTCTCGTAAATCAGTAATTTATTATTTTGAAATCATTTTAACATCAGTTGATTCATTATGATTTGTTTTATATGTCTTACAAGTTTCAAATTAATATTTTATCAAAATATGATGATTTTGATCATTTTAGCACTTGATACCTTTTTGCATTAAGCAAATGTAAAATAATTTCAGTGCTCAAACGAGCCATATGGCATATGGTACCTTTTTGCATGGTTATATTTTCATAATTAATGGTTAAAATTTAACCAAAAGGTACCATGTGTCAAATAGCACTTTCTTGCTCTGACAAAAAGATGAATTTTTCAACATCTTAAAACTGAAATGTGACCAAAACAGTGCTAAGTGAAACTATTAGCAATATAATTGTAGTCATAATGCCATTTAATATAAAATTTTGGTTTATTTTATTTAAGACATAATCAGTTTATGTTTGAATTCAATAGAAACAAAGTTTACTATACTAGCAAACAACTACAATATTGGGCTATGCCAAGTGTAAAACCGTTCTTCTAAGTACTGCCATGTTATTTAAAACTAACACTACAGTGAAGGCTCTAAAGCAAGAATACTGTTTGTATGAAGTGTTTCATTTCATTCGTCCTTTAAGCTGCTTTCAAACCAATGGTCTAGTTGTCTGCGAAGTATCCATGGAAATCTTCCAGAATGATTCCGTTTATGCACAGAGTAATCAAGTCCCTTTTCTTCTGAACTGATATTGCCAACTTGCCATAGCAAAGACTTATATCAGACACATGTTCTGGCAATTTGTGAAGTTTACCATTTTGACGACTGGCTTTATGTGGAAATCTTCCCTCACTTGCATCCACTT
Source organism: Panopea generosa (assembly GCA_029582155.1). Classification (NCBI taxonomy): domain Eukaryota; kingdom Metazoa; phylum Mollusca; class Bivalvia; order Adapedonta; family Hiatellidae; genus Panopea; species Panopea generosa. Next base: position 62,231,039 of record CM055909.1, read on the forward strand.
AACTATTAGCCAGTTGATACGCTCTCCAGTGGTTGAAAATTTGAGGGTTGAACAGTGTGTTTGTACAAACGATTTGAAGTCCAAAACATGATCATAACACATTGGTACAGCAATATATGGATTTTTCTTTCTAGCCAGACCTATCGTACAAAGAAGGATGTATTTTTCATGGCCTTTTCAGTTGTAGAGTGAACAGAGTCGCACTCCATCTGTGAATGACCAGATTACAGAAATTTATGATTAAATGTTTGTAACTAAGGTATTTGCAACATTGTATGAGGGGCATCAGAAAAGTCTGTGCATTTGATGCGGTATAAGAAAGTGAAGCTAACTTTGATAAAACTGACTCTATCAGACCCTCTAAGTACCCTAAACACGTCTGCACACTTTTTCAAATGTTGAAATCAATCAGAAAATGCCTTTCTGTAGTCCTCGTTTGGTATACTACTGATTCATTGAAATCCCGCTAATCTGATCTTCTGACGGTACTCGAACTGGCGACGGCTTCTCATGCACTATTTGATGACAGAATTGAGCCAGAAGTAAAAAGTGGATGGGCCTTGGTGTGTAATTAGTGACCACAAGAATTACTTTTAGTGCATAAAACATTCTAGTAACAGTAGTATGTTCAAGTACTGGCACCTGTGGCACCATTCCGTCTGCATCCTAATATAAGGCATACTTTACACATTTCACAGTCTTGGTTCTCCTTGCTATTTGAGGCCTTTCCCCATTTTACCAATCCAAACTTTATTATTTTCTTTTACCTTCCAAATAAAAAAAATGATACCCATGTTTCATCACCAGTATACTACTCGTGCAGCAGCCTAATGTCACAACCACCGTACCTATCTAAATATTCATGAGCCATTCTAACCCGCATCATCTTTTACTCAGAAGTCAAACGATGTGTATCCATCTGGCACAAGTCTTCCTAAGATTCCGTTTATATAAGAAGCACTGCCGTCAAATTTAAGTCACATAACTAGGAAATATCCTCCACAGTGTATCTTGCGTCTATTTATATCTTCCTACACAGCTACATCATCTTTCTTACTAAACACTGACTTATGATGGCCATCTTGCCCTGTGGTCATCTTTAACACTGTCTCTACCATATTTAAAACGTAGTGACCAGTTTGCAACTGCACCATACTTAAGAGCAATTTCCCCATTAAATTTGTCCAAATCCGCTTTAATATATGTAGGCGAACTAATTAATATGGTCTGTATTTTGATATACGTCCGTTGCTCTTCTATGACCATTTTGACCTGATTTACTAAAATTCAGAACGAAAACCAAGGTAAACCAATAAAATATCTTAATTTGCATGTGGAGATTCCTGATCACTGAAAATTAATAACATTTCTATACATATGCAAATTACAATAATTGAAAAAAAATTAGAGATACAGACCAAGTGCACAGACTTTTCAAATACCCCTCGTAAAGATATATGCTGCAGCAATGTATTGGTTTCTATTCTGTCCTTCACAAAATTTGAATAGTAAATGAATTTGTAAAATGATATCTGGATGCTGCACAGAAGGACAGTGTGATCCTTTTTATATATTTTACTATTTCACAGCCTTTTCCCTAGTGTCTCATCCCATAAATGACATCGAATTTGTTTGTCAATCAAGGAATACAGTGTCATACTGAATTGCACCCCTGCTGTTAATTTGTTTTATCCAGAATTTGGTGAAACAAGATGCTATCTTATCTAAATAATTACTAACTGCATGCTGGTTAACATCTTAGTCTGTGCTAAAAGGTACCATATCATCAGAAAAAGTAATACAATATACTCTACAGCATTACTTTGTTGAATGCAAAAAGGTACCATTTGATCTTTATTACATTGAAAACCAACACATTTCCACAAAAACTTAAAGGGGAACGCAACCCTGTGTATAAAACAGGATAATATGAATAGCTATGAGTTCAGCTTTCTATTAATAGTATTATTATGCATAAATTCGAGTCCATAAAGATATATCAGCTCGTTTTGTAACGGTCATTTTCGCACATCGACTTTGTGGTGGAAGTCGCCATATTGGATACCTGCGTGACGTCATAACTGCACTTCCGGTTTAAAACATAATTGATTTATACACAACAGCAGATATAGAAACGTGCAATTATAATCACCGGCAAAAGTACTAGCAAGAATAATAAAATGGATTTTAGTAACGGGGAAGGACTTGTGGCCTACAACTTTGAACCAGAAATTTCAGAAGAAGAGTTAAATTAACTAGAAGACGAGAGAAATAGTGAGACGGCACAGTTGTTCACACATGTGAAAGATTTTTGCAGCTGCGAAAACTGTGTATGATGCTTTCGTCTGACGAAAATACGTGCTGCAGATGCAATGACCACACAATTGGAAATTTAGAAGATTTAGAATGTATCACAGAAATAATACAGATATGTCACAGCAATGTCTTATGAAGTTTTCACCCAAAAAGATGATAACTGTTAAACAGTCACACCGATCATGAACCAGAGATCAAACCCGAAACCCATCAATCACGACTCTGACATCTTATCATGTAGCCTGACATTGATGATTGAATTTTTCAAAATAGTAAAATTACCCTTAGCTTGATAAAAAAAGTAATTATTGCCGTCAGTATTGGTGTATTGATGTAGATCCAGGCGAGCCTGCACATTCATGCTGTACTATCAGGGTATATACTGTTTGCTACTCAGTCAATACATTATCAAAAAAAAACATACACTAATTAGACCAGGAATGGAATTTAAGGGAAAATGTTTTGTTACATATATTTACCTGTCTAAGAGAGAATAAGAAATAATATTATATCTCAATTCTTATCGTGTTTAGCTGGTGCGGCCATTGTTGCGTACTGAGAAATGGCTGATAAAATTTTGATTTCATACCCTTTTTAGTAAATTTAGATGAAGCATGAATGAGTTGGGGGGGGGGGGGGGGGGGGGTTGTTTTACATAACTGGCACTGTCTTTTGGTTATTCAAATGGTGTTATTTCCCAATTTGATATATGATGATTATCTATTCTACCAGTTCTCTGAACATATATGAATGTGTCTGCTTATAGGGAGTGTCATATGGATTATAATGTCTACAGGCATATTGCACAAAGTGTATGTTACTGTCCAGCTACTGGCACCCTACTGAGCTTTCATAATTCACACCATGTGGTAATGAGAAATACCCTGCCACAGTGTGCATATTGTACCCTAATAAGCGTAATCACCCCAGGTTTAATGACCCCAGGCTTTATGACAGGATGTTATATCACATAGTATTATGCCTTATTACTAATTTAAACATTTTCAGTTAATAAGGGTTTCAATATCAATGCAAACTTACAAGTAAAAAAATTATGTTATATGATTTTATGAATATTTTTCATAAACTGTATACCAGAACACTATTTTAACAGTAAAAAAAACTTTTCATGTATTAATGAATAAATAAAGGTTTTACTTTAGCTTTTTTCATTACGAAGTAGAGGTAGTTCAAATGTCTATTCAAGAATAATGACCTAGTTGACTGTGAAAAAGCCATATATCAATAAACTAAATTGCCTATTAATTATAAAATTAATAAAATGAGTTTATGAACAATTAATGGTTGACTAAATATTTAGCATCATTTTTTTTGCCATCGAGGGTTTACTGTACAGATGTTCAGTTAACCTAACCACTGTTTCCTGCAAAAGTTAACCAGTACTCGAGCACACCCAGCAACCGCAAGTAACTGATAATTTTTTCACTCGAATCAGCAGTGAGAGACAAATGATATTGAGACACAATGTTGTATGTCAGTCATCACAGAGACTGTCGCCGGGTGGGGATTCGAACTCGAGACACCTGGATTGATAGTTAGACACGTAACTGACTGAGCTAATCGGGCCTGTCACAATTAATTGACCTTAATTTGTATTTTAATAATAACTTTTAGATACCATGTCGTTTTCACACCTTATGTTTTGGCATTTACCTCTTGTTTTTATTGTTAATTGGATTATCACACCTGTTTAAACAGCCTGCAGTTATAAGATTGTGAAAGTTTGCTATATCAATTTCGCAATATTTTGGAAGAGATAATAAAATTACAAATTAAATTTCAGAAATCAGCTGAGCTATATGTTATTAGCACATTTTAAAGAGCTTCCCACTGGATAATATACACTAAGTCTATATGTATGTCGCATATGGTCATCTTCGTACTGAAATCATCAGAAATTGTATGCTTGGGTAGTAGTACGCCAAGGCATTGGTACGCTTCTTTCTGCAATCTTAAGTCCTACCCCAAAGTATTAAGGCGTTTTGCACGTGATGTCACCAGAAGCTTGACACTGAAGCAATGTGAAATCACATATTAGGAAAACTAAACACAACGCTGTCCACAAAACATATCGCATTACTCCACTCACTTATTCCGCTGAAGAAAACAATGTTTAATGGGTTAAGTCCTTCAATTCAGAATCGTTTTCGCGTTTAATTGTCTACCTTCGATGTTCACTAATGCACTGTATATCTGTATATAAACTGATTACGTATATTAGTGTATATACATAAGAGTTTCAGTAGAGAGCAGTCACTAACGACACAATACAATTTGCGCGATAACTAGAACGGAAGTGCAGTTATGACGTCACCGAATACCTCCATCACAAAAGAGCTACAAAATGGCGGCGCCCATAGCATTTAGGAAACGCTTGAAATCATGATATTTAATGTCATTTTTCTCATTTGATAAATTTCGTACAATTAAAATTTGTTGATTTTTGTGTTATTTACATGTGTATTTAACGATAAATAGCCATTTATATTCTGACGTGCGGTACCCTTTAATGCAAGAAGATACCACTTGTCACATGGAACCTTTTTGCATTATACTTATATCGAAAATATGAAAAAGTGATTTATGCAAAAAAGTACCATATGACATATGGTACCTTTTTGCACAAACTGCAGCTCACTTTGAACCTTTTTGCACCAAACATTTTTGGGATACGCATTTGGTACCATATTACATTATGCAATATTACACTCAGTTTTAAAGATATGGCTTAGATCTTTTTACACAATCAAGATTATGATATACTGTTGTCAGAAATATGAAAAAGTCAAATTCTCCCAAAATGTTGTTTGGTACCTTCTTGCACCAATGGGACGTTATATTTGAAACCTATACAATTAGAATTTTTAAAGTTTATTATGTTGAGCATGGAAATGTGTCTGTCCTGACAGAGCAACACTGTACCTTTAAAGTGTACCGGTTTCCTCATTAGCATCAGTACCTTTAAAAACCTTGAATCATATCTCATTGGATAATAGACCCGGGTGATGAATCACACGTGGAAGGATCAGGACATTGCTCTGATCCTTCCTGATAACATTCCCTTTCATTATTAGCCCGACCATTGTGGCGTTTTTGAATCATAAAAATATATCTTTGAAAAAGATCTTGATTTATACAAAAGAAATAAAAAGCTTAAAAATAAGTAGCATTATAACAAGTAACCTATGAAAAGGATATTTCAAAAGCTTTCCATAAATCAATCAACAGTTATTATTTTAAAACCCTCACGCACGCTTGTAATGTTGTCATTTGTATAGTTGCTACAGTCATGAACTCGGTAAAAATACAAAATACGAGGTAGATTGTCAGATAAAAATATCGCACAATTCTTAAAACTATCAGTTACATTAATGAGAATATAATGAACTTGAACTTTCTTTGTTTAAAAATAACCTTTCATCTACTGATTTTATTTTATAGACTATTCCATATTTGAGTTGAGGACCATTCCATTATTTTATAGACTATTCCGCATTTTAGTTCAGGACCATTCCATTATTTTATAGACTATTCTATATTCGAGTTTAGTACCATTCCATTATTTTATAGACTATTCCATATTAGAGTTGAGGACCATTCCATTACTTTTAAGACTATTCCATATTTGAGTTTAGGACCATTCCATTATTTTATAGACTATTCTATATTTGAGTTGAGGACCATTCCATTACTTTTAAGACTATTCCATATTTGAGTTTAGGACCATTCCATTATTTTATAGACTATTCCATATTTGAGTTTAGGACCATTTCATTATTTTTTAGACTATTCCATATTTGAGTTTAGGACTATTCCATAATTTTATAGACTATTCCATATTTGAGTTGAGGACCATTCAATTATTTTATAGACTATTCCATATTCGAGTTTAGGACCATTCCATCATTTTGTAGACTATTCCATATCTGAGTTGTGGACCATTCCATTATTTTATAGACTATTCCATATTTGAGTTGAGGACCATTTCAGTATCATACAGAAGGAGTATTAACAAGAATTTATGGACTGAGAGGTAAACAATTAAGATCCAGAGATTGGCCAAGAGTAATTTTAAAAAGAGTTATAAAAGTATTTGGGTAATGCATCTTTGCAATGGTAGGTAGGGAAGCAGTAAATTGTTTTTTAGGCTAGTTCAATGTTAGTAAAGCCTGAAGGGTTTCTCAGCAACATTAAATGAGACAAATAATTTTCATCACCCAATCAAAACTCAAAATCATGCTTTTAATACTTTCCTAAAATAACTGTCTTTGATAAAACTACTATGTTACTTTTCAATTTTGATATTAAAAAAACAGATTATAATCATGCATCAAACCATAAAGCCAATGTTAATTAAAGCCAATGTTAATTAACATTGGAACAACAATGTTGTCAACACACTGTTCAAGTTCATGTTTATGGCAACTTCAACCTAGCATCACATCAAACTCATGACAACAAACCCTCGAACCACCAAAACAAGATTGTGCAACCAATGAAATGCAAATTGGTCCTTTTTAATGCTGTCCAGCTGCAAATGTTTTTTTTTTCATTGGGAAATGAAAAACGGTTAATCTACATGGTTCATTTAAACAATGTAATATTCTTTTTTTTTTAATGGGGTTTAACGCCATTTTTCAACACATTTAAGGTACCGGTAATGGCATACCCAGTTATTGGTTGAGGAAGAACTCTGAATCAGAGTAGAACCATAGTGTTTTCGCAAGTTACTGGCAAACTTTCTCACATAAAGTTTTTCGAGCAAGCAGAACTGGAACCTGGGAGGTAACTGATCTTGAGACAATACCTTAAATCACTCAGCCACAGAGGACACGCAACATCAATGATATATCGATGAAACAATCCACGATTCTATACCTATTCACTCTTGTTGTTGCCTATGAAATGTAGCATACCCCGGTAAGTGTTTAAAATGTTGAAATAAGATATGATACCTAGAAGGATCTAATATATCATCAAAAGATGATTTATCAGTTTAAAACTTTGAATTTTTGTGGTACTGTCATTATTGAGATATATCAACCATTACATTTAGTTAAATGTCTTATTTTCACAAGTTTAACGGATAAATCATAATTAATAATGATCTTTCAACTGCCGTTTATCAAAATCAGCATATAACAACTATTTCGTGAAGTAAAACGTAATAAATAACATATCTATCAGGGAAATGGATGGAGGTACTTCTTCCCGTCATTAGAATATTTATATCATAACTTGAATAATAATTATGTAACGACTTGTGAACAATAGGAAGGTATCATCCAGTTTGTAGACTAAGTGTGAAAAGTGTAATGTCTATGATGAAGTGAAATTATGTATTATTTCAAAATATACTTGTCATAATAAATAACTTTTAGACATATTTTATAGCCTAATAAACAGATATTACATTATGTGATGTTAATATAGATCATATATAGGTTTATAGGCAAAGTTGTCTCAACATAAGATATGGCCAATCAATATAAACTACCCTTACAATCACTCACAGCTAAATATTAAAGGGAGTACATATTAAAGGGAGTACATCATGTGTATAAATAAACACTATCAATGTTTTAAAAAATAAAGTTATTTTCAAAATGGATAAAAGGAATCTCATTATCCTTATTAAAATCTGAATACTTTGGTAGGTCAAATACAACAAATGTGACAAAATCGGTATTTAATTATAGTCGTAAACATAAAACGAAATCACCATTCTAAAATTAGACAGCACTTAAGTACTGCTTGAAGATGTTTACATTGTCATTCGGACACTTTCTAGGATGATGGAATTTTATTACGCTTAAACTTGTATAATGGATCAAATTGAAATCAAAATAAAATCATGTTACTCATAAATATGTTGCAATTTTAAGGGGAAATCTATTTTAGTGTAACCCAAGTTTGGAAATCCCTTTCCAATATACCATTTTGGCATGTGTTTAAATTCGGGGCCGGTGAGTATTATAGACATGATATACAATGTATTGCAAAAATGTTGAAAATTTTATAAAATCCTGATTCCCTTTAAAGCAAGAGTAGATAGTTCAAGGTTTTAAAGCGACACGTGGCAATGTAGAAATCAATTTTATTCATTTCTCGCATCAAATCAATCTTTAAAGGAACAATAATAATGCCGTTATCTACTTGGGAAATAACTGTTATACTTGTTCTTAAATTATTAATAGTTTTCTTCTCTTATAACCTTCTAACAGGTGGAGAGTAAAGTATAAGAATACAGATTGTGCATAAAGACTTCAAGGTGCTATTTTACATAAAATGACAAAACAATTGGTTTATATCATCAATTTCCCTGATCAGTCCTGTCATGGTCTTTGCCATACCTGCCTGAATTCCCTTTAAACCCAGACCCCCTTTGTCCTCTCCCCCTTGCTGGACCCCTGCCCCTCCATGATCCTCTTTTCCCATAATGCAATTCACCTTGACTGTATCCCCTTTCCCTATAGTGATCTCTATCAGAATATCTTTTCCTGTCAGGGTAATTATCAGGTGAATCAGTCCAGGATTTTTTCTTTGTACTTTTTGTCTCTACACAAACCCAATCATCGGAACTGGCCGATGACTGATCTCTACTCCCATTACCACTGCTGACAGGTCCTTGCACAGTGTCAGATTGTGAGGAAGATACAAGTCGACCTGGCCTTTCCCCGCTTTTATTATGACTGTCATCTATAGACATGCCTGAAATCATCAAATCTTTCATTTCTAAACTTGTTTCCATGAAAATAGCCTCTGTTAGGATGTCTGTTTTGACCTTGACCTCTGTCACCCTTGCCATAGTTACCTCGACCTCTACTGCGATTATTGTAACCCCTATCATAATAGCTGCCATCATGGTCCCTGTTTTGGCTCCTATACTGGTCATGGCCCCCAAAATGCCCTCCTCTCCCTCTGTGTTCATTTCCAGAAGTTTGTGAGTTTCTATTATAATTTCTATCACTATTATTCCTTCTCCAAGAATGGTCACCACCTATAGACCTTGCATGGTCATTATCATTGTAATGTTCATTTTTATTATGTCTCTTGTTTCTGTGATCATGATAACTCTCAGCAGCTTCACATTTTCCTTCTTCATGTTTAATATGACCTTGACCTTCATGCCCCCGTGATCCCTCCATGGCTGCCTGACACTTAGTGCAAACTGAGGCATATGTTTCATTAGTCTGGCCCATCTGTTCATTAAAACCACTCTCAGCACTTCTTGACGATGCGGAGTCCGTCAATTCAAATGTCACCTTTGATTTCTCTAATTCCCTAGGACCATCTACCTCAAGTTGATTATCAGTATTAACTTCTCTATCCATCTGTTCATTATTTGTCTTAACAAAATGTTTCAATGGTGAATCATCCTGTGTTAACACTTGACCTGGTGATAAATTTCCAACATGACCTTCACCTACTTTTACGTGACCTTGATAGTGGTGCCATGGAAACAGTTGTCCTGGTGACAGTGATACCTGCCCAGGTGACTGGTAAGAGTTTCTGCTGCTTCCAAAAGATGCTGGTGATGACGGCGTTCTCCCTAATGAAGGGTTTGATGCAGGGGACGATGGTTGTTGTGGTGACAATGAAGCATGAAGGGTCATTGTGGTGCCTGGGACATGTTTTGGTTTCGGATCTTGGAAAGATGGTCGGCGACCTGCCACTACGCTAGACCATATGTTTGGTACAGCTGAAAAAAAAAAAAAGAGAAAGATTTATATCCATTTCCATACTCCATAAACTTGTGTAAAGAAATGCCAAGAAGTTTCGTGGGAAGACCACTGAATGAGTCTACAACAAGACCACAGATCTTCTCCAAGAACCAAGCTGGGCTTGAACCCGCAACCCCAACTGTGTTACAGTGAGAGTACGTGCTTGTGAAACATTGCCTGAGATATCTCAGCCATGGAGACCTCATAGTGAAGCTAGTTCATAAGCACATAAGTCACACAGTTCCAAAGAATTAATGTGAAAAAGTTTGCCAGTTACTTGCAGAAGGACGGTGGTTCTATTTAAAATTCATTGTTGTCTTCCTCCACCAAAAACACTGGATATGTTATACATAACCTGATACGTGTTAAAAATAGCGTTATTTACGACCGGGGAACAAGTATAAAAGGAACTCCAGCAGAGAAATGATCACTCTTGTTCTTTATAGTAACTTTATAACTTAAGAAAGTTTAACATAATATAGAAAGAATCACTAAACTGTGAGATCCACCTAGAAGTTGACATACATGTACATGGTTCTTAATACCACAAAAATATGAGCTTTTATTTTGGTTCAGAAATGTGTCTTGTCAGAAATTTTATTTTGTTGTCTGCTAGAAAATTTGAATTTACCTCCTGAGTGATTGGCAGGCACACGATTAGCTGAGACTAGTTACATTGTACAAGCTGTGTTGTGATAACATAACTTACAGGGACCCAGCCAGTTGGCTCCTCCCTATCTACTCAACATGTTTGCTGTCAATTTTTTATTTTTTTTTTTTTTCAATGGAGTTTAACACACAAGTTTCAACACATTTCAGGTTAAATAAGGCATATCCAGTTTTACTGGTGAAGGACAACCTTAGAATCCGATTGAGTAGAACCACCGTCCTTCCGCAAGTAACTGAAAACATTCTCACATAAAGTTTTTTGAGTGAGTGGGACTCGAACCTACAACCTTAGTGGTGAGAGGTAAGTGATTTTGAGACGGCGCCTTAGACCACTCGGTCACGGAGGTCCCTGCTCAGTATTTAACTGATATGATCCCGAGCCTTTAACTTGAATAAGACTTGCCCATGGGGATTGAATCTGTCACCTCAAACATCACTTAAATACTGTTGTAATGCATTGTTTTAATCTATTCAAATTTACCACATCTTTCTGCATTAAATTACATACAGAAATGAAGTAAAACAAAAAATGTGTTTGTAAAACTACACAGTTGGTATTTTATTTAAATTAATGAAATAAAACAGAGAGAAAAAAATGTTGTCTTAAAACATTTCATGCAAGCAATTTATTACATTACATATTTTTATACTTAAATGCAAATTTTATGCATATGTAAAATGTTCCGGATATAAATGATTCGTGGAAAAGACACCGAATTGGCATTTTAAACATTTAAGTTTGAAAGAAATGCATCAATTATCTTGCGATAACAGCGTAATTATACAAGTTTTGTAAAATTAATGGAATATTTCAGAAATATTCACACTAAAATATTCAAAATGAGGAATTATCTTAACATATTTTGTTAGGAACCAGTTATTTATAGCATGTTTGTAATGAAATAAAAAATAAATAGAAAATAATGCTTGCTACAGTATAAAGCAAATATATAAAATTAGTAATAAAATAATATATTTAAAGTTTGGAAGATATCTGCACATATTTTTATTTTTTGAACGAGGTTTAATGCCATTTTCGGCATGACAGGTTATATATTGGGGCAAATCCAGCTTTGTTGGCAGATGAAGACCTCAGAATCGGAGTAAAACCATCATCCCTGCAACTGGTAAGTTTTCTCACATAAAGTTTTTTAAATAAGCTGGGATCGAACCCACGACCTCCAAGGTGAGAGGTAAGTGGTCATTAGATGACAGAACCTTTGACCTCTCAAGAGGGCCACAGAGGACCCGCCCACCACAACTGTTTTATAATTTGAATGAACATAGCGTAAAACTGCCATCAATTTGACTCAACATCAAATCAATGTTTACACCCATGAAGTATTTATAATCAAACATCTTGGAATGAATAGTGAAGGCAAACAACAACGAAACATTCAATTATTACCAGCCATTTTGATTCATGTACAAGTTTGCTGACATGGGAATGAATCACAATAAAGATATATCAGGGTTTTATTCATTATTTCTGCTCGACAAAAACATTAGCTCTTAAAGCTTCATGTCGCTTTCAATTACACACAATTTACCAAAGTAGAATAACAGACACTTTACTTGACATTGAGTCTTCAATAATTCAGAAGGATTTTTACATATATTAATTTCTGCAGGGCGAAAGATAGACAGAGAATTTTATTTGAATATCAAGGGCTATTAGACCTAACCAATATTTACTAAGGTTCTGGGAGCTTAACCAGTACTTGAGCACATCCATCTTCACAAGAAACTGATAACTTTCCTACTTGAATCAGCGGTGAGAGACAAATGACATTGATAAGCAATGTTGTATATCAATCATCACCGAGACTGTGGTGGGGTGGGGATTCTAACTCACAACCCCTGGATTGAGGGTGGGGATTCTAACGCACAACCCCTGGATTGAGGGTGGGGATTCTAACGCACAACCCCTGGATTGAGGGTGGGGATTCTAACACACAACCCCTGGATTGATAGTCAGGACATGTTACTTACATAATGTGAACTACATAATAACCAACATGTATTTTTTTCGGAATAATTTAAGTACACAAAACAACGACACCGTCTCCAAAATTTCAAACAAATAATTACTTTTAAATGCGTTTGATTTAAAACTTCCGTGATTTGTTAATCACATTTAACAGATAGATGACGACGAAATGTGTGATTCATGCCGGAGGGGGGGGGGTCTGAAATTGCCATTTCCATTACCATTTCCTCTTAATAGTAATTAAAGTTTTGTTGATTTCTTTCTTTTGATGATGTTTCATCAGTCATTTAATCTTTTTGCAGAACATTATCTTAAAATAAACAATTTTTTGGGGATACCATGTGATATCATATAAAAAACAATAAAATGGTTTAATCCCAGGCCTTTGTGATATGAATGAAAATAGTACTGTATCAGGGGCGTAGCAATCCGTACGCAAAAACGCAGTTGCTTACACATAAAAAAAATCTGGAAAAGGAACTTTAGAATGTAAAAAAATTAGCATCAGAATGCTTTACACATCTGAAACGTGGATCATATATATATGCAAATAAAACGTGTAGAGAAAGGCATGATGCCATTGACCAGTCATCTTTAAACTCCTTATGCTACCGATTTAGTAAACCAGATAAAACGTGTAATGTTTTAAATTGCTAATGCAAGTCTACTGATGATACACGCACGCAGCAAAAATAAAGCCAAAAATCCTACCCCACACTCACTGCATCGCGCCTCGTGCCTTCGGCATTGCCTTTTAAGTACACTTCAATTTAACCTAACTACGCCACTGTGTATTGTAAATGTGATGTGATGTGATGTGATGTGATGTGATGTGATCGTATCGCATCACATCACATTGTATGCTATTGTATTGTATTGCATTCCATTGCATTGCATTGCATTGCATTGCATTGCATTGATCGTATTGCATCACATCGCATTGTATGATATTGTATTGTACTGTACTGTACCGTACCGTACCGTACCGTACCGTACCGTACCGTACCGTACCGTACCGTACTGTATTACATTGTATTGTATCACATTACAATACATTTAACTGGACTTAATTGCATTGCATTGTATTGTATGATATTGCATTGTATTGTATTACATTACAATACATTTAACTGGATGTAATTGCATTGTATTTTCTTGTATTATATTATTTTAACTGAACTGCAGAACTTATATTTTTTTATCAATCTTGAATCCGTTTTGTGAGGATAACCAGTACTTAGTGCTCTTTATGAGGCTCAAGTACTGGTTAACCTTCAAGGAAACAGTGGTTAGGTTAACTGATCATCTGCTAGCCCTAAATGGCATAAAAATGAGGCTAAACATTCAAACAAACTAAATAGTCATTTGTATCTGTCCTGATCTTTAACATATTTTAAAGTTTTCCACCATAAACAAGTATCAGTGTCAATAAAATTTGATTAATTAATGATGACTGACTTAAAAGGACACTTGGCAATTTTGATAAATTTTCACTTCACACTTTTTCACATATGTAATTAAAATGCTCATATACCGGTATGATTGACTGATTGATTGATTGATTGAATATTTAGCATCATTTTTATGCCATCGAGGGCTAACAGACGATCAGTTCACCTAACCACTGTTTCCTGGGATAAACCAGTACTCGAGCACACCCCGTCTCCGTAAGTAACTGATAACTTTCCCACTTGAATCAGTGGTGAGAGACGATTGATAATTAGACACAATGTCGTATATCAATCATACCGGTATGAATGTAGACCTTTAAATCAATTTACATTTTTAGAAAGGGGCATAATTATAACCATTAAAGACGTACACATACCATAGATTGATACTGAGGCGTAATATCAATATTATGGTGTGTTCCTTTAAAGCCTGAACAGCCTTACCAGTAAACTCGCTCATGTAAACAAACAACCGAAAAACTTCACTGATAAATATTTTGAAACAAAAATTTCAAACTGTACTCTGGCCTACAAACAGACTGGTATAACAGTTCTACAGAAAACAGGCGACCACAAGCAGAGTTGGCACTTAAACCCAAAGTCATAAAGTCTACGGATAAGTAGGAAGCCTCATAGCATGGCAGCAGAACAACGAAAATAGTCCCTCCTCTAGCATCTTGAACATGTCTCTTATAACTAACATAGATTAAATCGGAGGGGTTCTTCAAATGAAGATTTTATATTCATATCCGCTCTGATTACAAGTGTAAATTTATATTGTGGAGTGAAGCCATTCTAGAGACTATTAAGAGAGCATCCCAAACTCCCGAGAACTCAATGAAAACTGATTTCGCTAAGTGGAATAACATTTACGAAATGTGGCTATTGCCACAAAGAATACGTTGGGTGTAGATGAAAAGACATAAAATGGAGAAGAAATCCATTTATGCGTTTACATGGAGACATGGCATTTACTGAGTATTTTTTTTTATCCCATATAACTTATGCTGCAAAGTTATTCATTCTTAGTTTGAGTACCACTAGCGTATTTTTTTAGAAGAAAAAAAAATATAATTATATGATTATTTATTTTGTTGAAGCTTGGTAATAACTCTTTTAAAAAGACATATAGCTATAAACCATAATCCAGGACTCTTCTTACCAATACCAACTTCTAGCATTTTTTTAAACAAGCATTTTCCTTGCTTCCTCTACATTAAATCCCTATCTAATTTACTGAGTGCTTTGTCTTACTATAACCGTGTAAAATCACCTAATGATACATGAGAAAGCATTGTGAGTTCATGTAAACAAGCATTACCAGCTCAGATTGGTAAAATACATCACAGATAACTATACGGTCCAGCAGCCGTCCAGAGACCCAGATAAGATGCTTGTTTGCTTATATGACACATTAAAAATAGGTGGATATGCATTGTAGTTGTTTTCCGTCATCAATTACGCTAAAGCAAAAGTTTTACGCCAAAATCAATTTTTATATGTGTAAATAAGTTAACATTCTCTGAAAATCGATCTTCATTGCACTAATTTGTTGACATGTCATCGTTAATTAAAATAGCTGAATGGTTTCAATTCAACTGACTATGTACAGTGATAAAATGGTAATCCAGTCTGTGTAATTAATAAAACAATGTCGCTAAGAGGTTTGATTTATCATTGATACTGAAACCCATCTGGGTTCCCTATAGTCCGTCCATATTCTGGCTGCAGGGAAAAGGCATATGTGATATTTTAATTGTGAAATCCTACGGTGCTTAAATGCACTTATCTCAATCATTATGCATTGCTATTTACATTTTGATAAGAAATTATTGGGAGGAGAGGGGGGAATAAGATATAGGTATTGAAATTTACTCTGCCAGAATTTGTCTTTTCCTTGCAGCCGGAATGTAGCCATCCAGTCGGAACATGGCCGAGTTTTAGTTTAACCCCATCATATTTTCAAAAGGAAAGTGTCAATAAACTGACATGTGATTGTCAACAAATAAACTGTAAACAATAGTGCAAAATAATCAATAACACACTAAATCAAGTTCAGTTTTAACCAAAATAAAAAAGATGATGTTTTTGCTAATGTAACTACTCAGCAATGGTCTGCAAGAAATCCAAAGAATGAACAGCAAAACAACTGATGTAAGATGGAAAGTTTGATGTCCATTTTAACAGCTAAACAAGAACAAGCAATTTAAGATGAGTTGCAAATCACCTTTATTATGTAATCATTTGTGTTAAACAGCCAAACATGTTAGTTTTACAAGTTCAGTATAATAAATTCATGTAAAAGACATCAAAGGTCAAGCTTTACAAGTTCAATACAATAAATTAATGTAAAAGACATCACAGGTCAAGCTTTACAAGTTCAATACAATAAATTCATGTAAAAGACATCAAAGGTCAAGCTTTACAAGTTCAATACAATAAATTCATGTAAAACATCACAGGTCAAGCTTTACAAGTTCAGTACAATAAATTCATGTAAAAGACATCAAAGGTCAAGCTTTACAAGTTCAGTACAATAAATTCATGTAAAAGACATCACAGGTCAAGCTTTACAAGTTCAGTACAATAAATTCATGTAAAAGACATAAACGGTCAAGCTTTACAAGTTCAGTACAATAAATTCATGTAAAAGACAGTACAGGTCAAGCTTTACAAGTTCAGTGCAATAAATTCATGTAAAAGACATCAACGGTCAAGCTTTACAAGTTCAGTACAATAAATTCATGTAAAAGACATCACAGGTCAAGCTTTACAAGTTCAGTACAATAAATTCATGTAAAAGACATCACAGGTCAAACTTTACAAGTTCAGCACAATAAATTCATGTAAAAGACATCAACGGTCAAGCTTTACAAGTTCAGTACAATAAATTCATTTTAAAGACATCACAGGTCAAGCTTTACAAGTTCAGCACAATAAATTCATGTAAAAGACATCACAGGTCAAGCTTTACAAGTTCAGTACAATAAATTCATGTAAAAGACATCACAGGTCAAGCTTTACAAGTTCAGTACAATAAATTCATGTAAAAGACACCACAGGTCAAGCTTTACAAGTTCAGTACAATAAATTCATGTAAAACATCACAGGTCAAGCTTTACAAGTTCAGTACAATAAATTCATGTAAAAGAAATCAACGGTCAAGCTTTACAAGTTCAGTACAATAAATTCATGGAAAAGACATCAACAGTCAAGCTTTACAAGTTCAGTACAATAAATTCATGTTTTCAAGACAACACAGGTCAAGTTTTGTTATCATTATCTCTATCAAAACAACACTACAATAATAACCTGATGTGTGTTTTTTTTATTTCCATGGATACAAATTTGTATCAGAATTACAAACTACAATATTAATGAAACCCATTAACTTTTCTGAAACTTTTACATGTTTCTCCTTCAAACTGTCAAAGGTGATATATTGGGAAAGAATCACGCCAAGAAACATTTAAAAAAAATAACATTGTGCTAAAAATAAATCACAAACTTTGCAGGATTACATGGTGCCAATATCAAGAGGGAAAAAAATAACAAACATCAACAAAAACTGTACAAACATATCATAGAGATTGTATCTGAGGAAATCTGGCTTTATCTGACAAGTTCCTATGTAATCTTTCGCCGGCCCAGTGCACTTCCATGTTCCGAAATTTAATAACATTTTGTAAAATACGTACTTAAATCCCTGCTGAGACCAGAAACCATTTAAAAATATTTTTTTTGTTTTGTATTCCCAGTATACTGTCATGGAAACCAGCCACCAGTAAAGAGTGTTTCAGGGATGATAGTACCTCAAGTGTCATGGAAACCAGCCACCAGTAAAATGTAAGGTTTAAATTTTGGCTAATTATGCAAAGTCGACATATTCAATCCGTGTCAGTACCATATGTGTACAGCCTTCGTAACTTGGATTTCGCGGAAAAATGCATATTTCTAGCTTATTACCGTTTTCAAAGAGATCAACATAAGTAAGTAGGTTTATTATGATTTTGTCAGTGGATTTAATTAAGGTTTTCTCGTTTCACACCTATATATTCTTGAACCCAGATATGGTCATTTTGAAGTGTCCTACTTTTCCATTATTTACTATATATAGCTATCCAAAAGCTACAGTAAGATAGGGCCTGTGACAGAAACCAGTAAAGAGTGTTACAGAGTTGATAGAACCTCTAGTGTCATGGAAACCAGCTACCAGTAAACAGTGTTTCAAGGATGATAGTTCCTCGAGTGTCATGGAAACCAGCCACCAGTTAAGAGTGTTTCAGGGATGATAGAACCTCAGTGTCATGGAAACCAGCGACCAGTAAAGAGTGTTTCAAGGATGATAGTACCTCAGTGTCATGGAAACCAGCTACCAGTAAAGAGTGTTTCAGGGATGATAGTTCCTCGAGTGTCATGGAAACCAGCCACCAGTTAAGAGTGTTTCAGGGATGATAGTACCTCAGTGTCATGGAAACCAGCTACCAGTTAAGAGTGTTTCAGGGATGATAGTACCTGGAGTGTCATGGAAACCAGCCACCAGTAAAGAGTGTTTCAGGGATGATAGTACCTGGAGTGTCATGGAAACCAGCCACAAGTAAAGAGTGTTTCGGGGATGATAGTACCTGGAGTGTCATGGGAACCAGCCACCAGTAAAGAGTGTTTCAGGGATGATAGTGCCTAAAGAAATGTGTCTGAGAACATGTATGTCCCTGTAAGCTTTACTTCAAGATTTAAACCATTATGTTTATTTGAATATTAAGCGTAATATGTATGCCATTGAGGGCTAACAGATGATCAGCTAACCTAACCATTATCTCCTAGAACGTTAACCAACACACAAGCACACCCATCTCTCAATTATCTGATAATTTTCACAATTGAATCAGCAGTGAGAGACAAATGACATGACACACAATGTCATATATCATCAGGGGATTCAAACTGATGACCCCTTATTGGTAGTCAGACGTGTTACTGACTGAAGTAACTGGGCCTGGCTAAACCATCAAGATAAAATATATTGGATTTTTTAAAGTTTCATTTAAATCCAGTAAGTGGTTACTTATAAGTTTAGGAGGAGTATAGTCCAGGTAAGAAAGTGTAATGTACAGACATATGCACAGACAGGTGGTTAAAAACAACTCTACTTGGCAGAATGATGGTAGAAGTTGAATAAAGCTTTTTCCGTAAGAAGTACAAAGCTTTTAGTATAAGGGAAGATAATAACACAGTTACTTATCCACTTCAAAAATCCAGAAAGTTTAAGATGAAAAATAAATATACCTGGAACTCCATGTAAAATTTTGAGGACCTACCCCAAGTCAATGCACACCTCATCTGAAATATGAATCTGCATTGGGCCCCCTTTACCCTAAATGAAAAAAATACATCTGCTGGGCTGCTGTCTGCATATTTTCCTTAACCCTTTAAAACAACCTTTCTGATTTCAATCGAAATTCGCCCAATTTCAATACTGTTGTACTGACTTAAATTTCCATTACCATTGTATTCATAACGGTAACTAGGATACCCATCTTGGCTTTAAACTTGACGTGAAGGGTACTGTGAGTGACCAATCAAATATGTGAGTTTCCCTGTTTTCCATATTTTTCACCAAACATCATGACTACAAATACTACCATCCATTCCATAGAGAATGATTTGCATACGCCATATGGCATATTTGTAATTTGTATAATAAAAAAAGTCTAAAAGGGGCCATAACTCTATACCATGAGTAATTTATAATTATACAGGTACACACAACTTATATTAATTTAATACATCAAGCCTTTATTCAGCAGAAACCAACTTCATGGACAGACATGGATGCACAATCAAACAGACAGGGGTAACACTCAACGCCTCATCACCATTCTGTGAATGGCGGGGGAGGGAAATAACAAAACCCTGCCTCTATACCCATTCATCAAGTTCATTTCCAACATCATCAACAAGACATGACAAAAATCTACAGAAGACAGTTTCAAGAAAAGTACACTACCAGTAATTTGGAAGTCAAAATACATGTAATATCGGCCAGGGTATGACAATCTCCAACCTACTTCATCCATCACTCACAACAACTTGTACCAATATGACAACACACAGGGTTTAAACCCATGATCGCCTTATACACTCTCTAAACAGTTTAAAATATCTTTACTAGCACTTTAGAGCAGTGGGTATATCAGTATGAGAATTAAATGTGGCTAAATTGTCCAGATGATGCACAATGGTGCAACAACTTGTATTATTGGTTGAGGAAGACCCTACGAACATATACTGAGTAGAACCATTGTCGATGCAAGTAACTGGCAAAACTTACTTACCTATATTAAAGTGCTATTACTATTTTACTTATACACTTATCTAGATAAGTATATTAAAGTGTTTGGACTGAGTTGAAGGTTGGGGAGGCTAGGGGAGGCTAAGGGAGGCTAAGGGGCTAGGCATAATTAACAATTTTTTGAGAGAAGCTGTATACAATTTTCAAGGGGGTGGGAAAGGTGTAATACATATTTGTCCATTTGTGGACAATAGTGCTATATTTGCTTATTTAATTTTGATTGTGAACTTGCAAATCCCGCTCAAATTCTTCCTGGGGAGAACCATTACATATATGTGGAAAAAGTGTCTTGCTCAAGGACACCACACATAGCCGTGGGGGGAGGATTTTTTCATATAATTATGTGAAGTATGCATTGTTAAAGGGACACGTTAAAGGGACACAGGACAATGTTGAAATCAAAGTTGTAATCATCAAATCAATATTTACACCTACGTCCGGTATAACAATATTTACACCTATGTCCAGTATAACAATATTTACACATATGTCCGGTATAACAATATTTACACCTATGTCTGGTAACACAATATTTACACCTATGTCGGGTATAACAATATTTACACCTATTTCAGGTATAACAATATCTACACCTATGTCCAGTTTAGCAATACTTACATCTATATCCGGTATAATAATATTTACACCTATGACCAGTATAGCAATATTTACACCTATGTCTGGTATAACAATATTTACACTTATGACCAGTGTAGCAATATTTACACCTATGTCTGGTATAACAATATTTACACCTGTGTCTGGTATAACAATATTTACACCTACATGTCTTGGAAATTTTGTCAACTTATTTTATTTTAAATATTTACTTTAATACTATTATTAACTTTCTTTCTTTTTTATGATAAATTTATTTTTAAACACACACATGTTTAACCTCATTTGACAACCAATCGAATCACTTCAATTTTCAAAATGTTGTCGCTCTTATTTTTTAAAACAGCCCACAAAATAATTTGATTATTAAGTTGGTTCTTAATTATCAAGAAGTCTGTCATCACTGCACATGCGTGTAAGACATTGCACAGACTCCGCCCTTAATTCAATTCTGAATAAGTCATGTATAAACTACAAAGCCGCGCAAGCTATGCTTAGAAACAGCCTTAGCAGTGGATGGGCTTTCAAACATCAATCATCTTAACTTTCATCATAGCTCCCCCCAGGACATGTGCATTACACTTCATGCTTATGATTATCTATAATGTCACTTACCTTTTTTTTCGGGTGTGGTGATTGCTATAAAACTGTTCCTGTCAACCCAGGCCCCTTGTAACTGTGGAGAACTCATGGACACTTTAATATCGCCTTTTTTCTGGGACTTGGTATTATTTTTTTTTGAACTGATACCCAATCTTTTGTCCTTGACCTGATCCAAAGTCAAGGTCATGACCTTTTGACCTGCATTTGCACCAGTCGCATTGAGATGATGTATGTATTTACATGTCTTTGGCTTCTTAACCTTGTTCTGAAACGATTTAACATAAACTTAAGACAGAATCAATTTTATTTTGAAGTATCCCACGCCATTCCAATACTAACAAAAATTGGAAAATATGGTAACTAGATTTGGAGAAGAAAATGACAAGTTGATACATGATGATACATAAACAGTCAAAACTTGTTATCTCCTAATCGCTTCAGTCGATATTTTTTGCCATCCCCAACTTTTCCCCTTCTTTGTGTATGTAAATATATTATGCTTTTTCTCGATATTGTCTGTCTCGATATTGTCTGTGTCAATATGGATATCTCAATCCCAGTTTTAGTTCCTGATTGATAATTTAGAACCTTTAATTAAATGTTTGTCTCGATATATTAATTGTTGGCAAAATATTGTATATAATATCTTTTTTCCACTTTGTGTGAACATCTATGCTTGCTATTTTTCACAATTTGATTAAGACACGAAACTATGGCAAAGGTGTCAGTTTTTATGACAGACATAATATTGCAAACATTGTGTCATCGAATGGGGTGATTGCATGTAAATTGTATAAATTTCATTGAATTTAATCAATCAGCCTCAACTTATATCTCACACTGCTGAGCAATTCAAAGAAGGACCCAAATATGAGACTTTACCACATGGACTGTAATATGAAAGAGAAAGTACAATTGACATACGACAGACGACATTCAGTTGATGAAAACAAGAGGTTGCCACTAACGTGGTCATATCCCCCGCCACCTCATTAACCCGTAGAGGCAATTCCAGAGAAGTGGATTTAAATTATGCAAAATGAGAAAGTTGCCGAGCACAGAAATCACATGTAAATGTTGCAAACTGAAATACGTAGCTGACCGTATATAACACATTGTCTTGTCCCAGTGAGCACTGGTGTGATGTATTCTAAATAGAACCATAAATATGTAAGTTATAACCCCAAAACAAAAGGAAAACTATCTTTGACGAACAGACCCAACTCATTCGCATGACACATTGTCTTGGGCTGGTTAGCAGTCCAAACAAGAGGAAATAATGTATACATTGGATTTCTAAACACTTGACCTTGAGCTATGACAATGACCTTTGACGAACAGACCCAAGTCATTCACATGACATATCATCTTGTCCTAGCAGGGGATAAAAAATACTGATCTTGAGACAAAATCTATGTCTATATTCAGATATCTGGATGCTTTTTGGCAGTCCCTCCAATATCGAGATAACGAGTTTCAACTGTATATCACTAGAATAGACAGGTCAAAGAAACCAACCAATTTACAAATCATTGGCCTATTGACAAATAAGTTAATTACAAATATTACCAGAACAACAAATTTCAAACAAGAGGGCCAAGATGGCCCTATATCGCTCACCTGACTGATCTTGAATCACCCAACTTATTATATAATACATGTATGCTCAAAATTCCAGAAAAACGAGATGGGCGAGTAGTTAGAATTTTGATTTGTTTTTAAGATGTAACAGATGTGTAGAAAAGTTCAAACTTGGTAGAGGTTCACCCATAGTAAATGTCAGTGAAATTACATCAAAATCAGGTCAGTAGATTCTGACAAGAAGGCTTTTGAAGTTTTTACTATAGCTGCCTATATAGTAAACTAGCACGTCACTGTGGCGGTCATGTTTTTTAACAAATCACAACGGCTTGAACAAACATGGTAAAGGGTCACGCGAAATTGTTTTAAAATCGATCCGGTGGTTTTTGACAAGAAGGTTTTTTAAGTTTTTACAATAGCTTATATTGTAAACTACCCCCACCCCCTGGCTGCCATGTTTTTTAAAGAATCACTACAGTTTGAACAAACTTGGTGAAGGGTCCTCCAAGGAACATTTAGGTGAAAGTACTTTAAAATCGAGCCAGTAGTTTCTGACAAGAAGATTTTTTAAGTTTTTACTAATTAAACTTGCCCCGCCCCCTTGTAACCATGTTTTTTGACAAATCAAGATGGCTTGAACATATTTGGTAGAATGTCACACAAGGAGCATTTCTGTGAAATTATTTTAAAATCGAGCCAATAGTTTCTGACAAGAAGATTATTTAAGTTTTAACTAATTAAACATGACCCGCCCCCTGGCGGCCATGTTTTTTTAATGAATCAAGATGGCTTGAACAAATTTGGTAGAGGGACACCATAGTAACAGTTCTGTGAAATTATTTTAAAATAAGAGTCAGTAGTTTCTGACAAGAAGATATTTTAAGTTTTTACTAATTAAACTTGCCCCACCCCCTTGCGGCAATGTTTTTTGAGGAATCAAGATGGCTTGAACAAACTTGGTAGAGAGTCACCTAAAGAAAATTTCTTTGAAATTATTTTAAATTAGAGCCAGTAGTTTCTGACAAGAATATTTTTTAAGTTTTTACTAATTCAACTTTCCCCGCCCCCCTGGCAGCCATTTTTTTTGACGAATCAAGATGGCTTGAACAAACTTTGTAGAGGGTCATCAAAGGAACATTTCCTTGAAATTATTTTAAAATTGAGCCAGTAGTTTCTGACAAGAAGATTTCTTAAGTTTTTACTAATTAAACTTTCCCCGCCCCCTTCGCGACGACCATGAGGAGGATGGAGGATGGACGACAGACAACGGACACCAGGCAATCACAAAAGCTCACCTGTGAGCCTTCGGCTATTGGTTTACAACCAATGGATGACCTTGCACAACATTTTAAAGGTCAATGTCATGTCAAAATATACATGATGTAGGCTGCAGAAAACATTTAATATGTACCTCAAAACTGACTAAACACTCTACTTCCATGTCTTCGTGGATCCCATGACACCATTTCTCCATGATAAAAGGTGGACTTATGACCTTGAATGACCCTTGCTGCTTACAGGTGAAGGTCACATTCTTGATACAGGTCAAAATGTTGACTTCATTGTCATCATCTTCATCATCAAGTTCCATGTACATCTTCCATTTGTGATCCTATAAAATATAAACATGTAATAAACATGGTGGTTTGTCTCAGAACCACTGACCTTACACTACTGAGGGCATGGGTTTGTCTCAGAACCACTGACCTTACACTACTGAGGGCATGGGTTTGTCTCAGAACCACGACCTTACACTACTGAGGGCATGGGTTTGTCTCAGAACCACTGACCTTACACTACTGAGAGCATGGGTTTGTCTCAGAACCACGATCTTACACTACTGAG
Organism: Panopea generosa; assembly: GCA_029582155.1. Classification (NCBI taxonomy): domain Eukaryota; kingdom Metazoa; phylum Mollusca; class Bivalvia; order Adapedonta; family Hiatellidae; genus Panopea; species Panopea generosa. The sequence continues at coordinate 62,256,209 of CM055909.1, forward strand.
GGCATGGGTTTGTCTCAGAACCACTGACCTTACACTACTTAGGGCATGGGTTTGTCTCAGAACCACTGACCTTACACTACTGAGGGCATGGGTTTGTCTCAGAACCACTGACCTTACAATACTGAGGGCATGGGTTTGTCTCAGAACTACAACCTTACACTACTGAGGGCATGGGTTTGTCTCAGAACCACTGACCTTACACTACTGAGGGCATGGGTTTGTCTCAGAACCACTGACATTACACTACTGAGGGCATGGGTGTCTCAGAACCACTGACCTTACACTACTGAGGGCATGGGTTTGTCTCAGAACCACGACCTTACACTACTGAGAGCATGGGTTTGTCTCAGAACCACTGACCTTACACTACTGAGGGCATGGGTTTGTCTCAGAACCACTGACCTTACACTACTGAGGGCATGGGTTTGTCTCAGAACCACGACCTTACACTACTGAGGGCATGGGTTTGTCTCAGAACCACTGACCTTACACTACTGAGGGCATGGGTTTGTCTCAGAACTACGACCTTACACTACTGAGGGCATGGGTTTGTCTCAGAACCACTGACATTACACTACTGAGGGCATGGGTGTCTCAGAACCACTGACCTTACACTACTGAGGGCATGGGTTTGTCTCAGAACCACGACCTTACACTACTGAGAGCATGGGTTTGTCTCAGAACCACTGACCTTACACTACTGAGGGCATGGGTTTGTCTCAGAACCACTGACCTTACACTACTGAGGGCATGGGTTTGTCTCAGAACCACTGACCTTACACTACTGAGAGCATGGGTTTGTCTCAGAACCACTGACCTTACACTACTGAGGGCATGGGTTTGTCTCAGAACCATGACCTTACACTACTGAGAGCATGGGTTTGTCTCAGAACCACGACCTTACACTACTGAGGGCATGGGTTTGTCTCAGAACCACTGACCTTACACTACTGAGGGCATGGGTTTGTCTCAGAACCACTGACCTTACACTACTGAGGGCATGGGTTTGTCTCAGAACCACTGACCTTACACTACTGAGAGCATGGGTTTGTCTCAGAACCACTGACCTTACACTACTGAGGGCATGGGTTTGTCTCAGAACCATGACCTTACACTACTGAGAGCATGGGTTTGTCTCAGAACCACGACCTTACACTACTGAGGGCATGGGTTTGTCTCAGAACCACTGACCTTACACAACTGAGGGCATGGGTTTGTCTCAGAACCACTGACCTTACACAACTGAGGGCATGGGTTTGTCTCAGAACCACTGACCTTACACTACTGAGGGCATGGGTTTGTCTCAGAACCACGACCTTACACTACTGAGGGCATGGGTTTGTCTCAGAACCATGACCTTACACTACTGAGGGCATGGGTTTGTCTCAGAACCACGACCTTACACTACTGAGGGCATGGGTTTGTCTCAGAACCACGACCTTTCACTACTGAGGGCGTGGGCTAGAGATTAGATCAGTCTTAAGAACTTTTTATGTGGGAAACTTTGCCTGCTACTTGCAGAATGACATAATCCGCTCAGATTCACTATAAAGTCTTTCTCCACTCACAACCCTGGATGCTATATAAACTTGTTATGTGTTGACAAAGAGTGTTAAACATGTAGCAACATATTTTAATAAGATCTGTTTCTCAACATACAGAGCAATCTATAAATTATGGTACATTTTCAGACCACTGCCAAATCGCGACAGGGGAGGAGCTGCAACCCACTAAGATTCTAGAAATATTGCTAAATGACAACAATCAGCCCAAACCACCCCATCCCCACACTGAAAATTGTGAATGCAAACTGACCCCACCAATCATCAAACAAGAAATGTCACTGGTAAATGTCACATGTCCCCCAAATGGTCTGTGAAAATAACAACATATTTTAAAATAGGTAGTGATGTATCCATGAATATCAAGAGTCATAGACTGATGTTACAGACTAGACACGCAATTTCATGGGTTTTTACATCAAAATGCGACCTTGACCTTTGTGTAACCTTGACATCTAATGTAAAGGTCTGGGTATTTCTTCAGGTAAATGCAGGTGATACATCATCATGGCATCTTGATCACTTGTGTCAAGCTATTCTAAAATCCTTCTATGTAAAACAATGTTACAGACCAGACATGAAATATCAAACAAATTGAAAGTGTGACCTTGACCTTTGAGGAAAGGTTCTGGGTCTTACATGAGACACTTAATCATGTTCATCATTTGTAGCAAGTACTTATAAAATCCATCTATGCATGACAAAGTTACAGGCTGGACACGATGGACAGATTGACTGACGGACAGACGGACACTGCAATTACTATATGCCACCCTAAAAGTTTTTGGGGATAGCATAAAAAAACTGCAACCCCCTAAGTTGGAAAAATTACATGCTATATTATAGAAATCATTAGTTCATTACTAAACAGAAACAGGAGAGATACCACTGTACCCTCCATCTCAAAACTTAAACAAATATCTGCCATTCCATGTGGTGAAAACAGAATTGAACCCAAATTCAAAAATACGACATAAAAATGACATTTTTTTCAGTAGTTTTTTGTAAATTTGAATAATTCAAATGTGTGACCAAAAAAACCAAACATAATCTATTGTTTCACCAAGAATTCAGTACTGGTAAAATATATTATTGTCTGAGAATACATCCCCCTAGTTTGTAGCAACATTCCACAAGCTTTTATAAAAATATTTTTTAAAATACAAATGTATTTCACTTATACCTTTCCCAGGGGCATAAACTATTGCAATTAAGTCATAACAGTACATTATAGGAAACAGTCATTTAACCATTAATTTATATTATATGAATGCAAAGCAGATGCCTTCTGTGTAAAAATGCTTGTAGAACTCTTGATTTATTTCCATTTCATTTCAAAGATTAGTTTTTATGCATGTATTTAGTACCACACATGTACAACTCTCATAAAAATGTTATACCAGGGCATGTAAATTGGTCCGAGAGTGCAATAAAATTGCAATAACATTTGCTACTTGTGGGATTGAAATTAGTATAATGGCCATTAGAAAGCAGTCATTTTGGGTGCACAATATATAAAAAATCCCTATTCTCACACAAACTTTACTTAAAACAAGTCGACGGGACTGCAGTGGTGTTGGCATTACAGAGTAGCTGCCAAGAAATTCTATTAGGAATGTATTACCGTTCCTTTCAATTACTATCATTATTATTTTTTATATCTTATCTGAATTATTTTTTTAACTGATATCCAGTTTTCTTTTCGTGGAGGAAGATCGTAAAGACAAAAACATGAATCTGATCCCAAAAGAGATGGTAAACTTTCTGACAAAATTTTGGATTGAACTCCCAACTTATGCGGCGAGAAGCTATTGACCTGAGGCAGGGCTGTCAATCAAACAAGTCAATTATCCAATCAGCGATTGATATTGTTTCTAAGTCATTTTCCTTATACAAGCAAACAGTCTTAGTAAACACTACATTGTATTACATTGTATTTACTTGGACAAACATGGCCAGCAGATGGACGATAGTTGGTCTGATATCAGGACAATGGATCTTGAAGCAGCACTGCAGACTTCTCGGTCACAGAAAGTAAATAATTTATTCTTATATTTCTCTTTGAGATTTATTTGTTTATCTCAGGGCTGTTCCATTTTAACATCCCACCCATGGACCGCAAAATAATAAACTTCATAGGTGGGAGGGTTTTTCAAAATGGGGGGCCTGATAAAATGAATTAAAAATATAAAGGGGGAGGGTCCAATTTCAAAGTGCCTTCCATTGGTGGGTTGTATGTTTAAATGGAATAACCCTTACATCATTACAAAAAAGCACTTGCATTTCACAATGATCTAAATATGCAAATACTGATAGCAGCTGATTTGCCATGAGCATCATTTTGCATTTCTGGAGAGAAAAAAACATATGCAAAAATGTAAATGCACAAAAACTGAACTTGGCATTCATTTTATACCAAGAATTCATTTTGCATTAATAAAAAAGTATATCCTACAGTCTGTACGACTCACTTCATTGTTCTGCAAGCATTCTGTTTGCATTCCGCTCAATTTCACTTGGGCAATGGAACAAACTTTATTTGATTCATATAAGCCTGGTAAGCAAGGCTTACTCTTCTCTTGTTATTTTATAGGTTTCACGTACAAAGTTTCAGGAGAATTGTTTTTTTAAATTTTTCTAAAGAAAAGTTTGGTATTATATATGATGGGACAGTCTTGATTTGACCCAATTTGGTCAAGAACCATGTGCCTAGGCTATTTATGAACCAATTAAGATGTTTTTTTATTTCAGAGGATTTGTTTAAAAGTTTATCTATACAAATTTGGGGTGGAGTTTGTTTCAGAGAATTTGTCAGGGTTTTCCTATTTAAGCCAAAGGGTCCTCCTCGGCCGAGTGGTCTAAGGCATTGTTTGTCTATAGACCATTTAGCTCTCACTGGTAAGGTCGTAGGTTAAAATTCCGCCCAGTCCAAAAACTTCATGTGACAAATTTGCTGGTTACTTGCAGAAGGATGGAGGTACTATTCAGATTCATTCTGAGGTCTTTCTCCACCAATAATACTGGAAATGCCATATATAACCTGAAATTTGTTGAAAATGGTGTTCGACTCCATTCAAAATAAAAATGTAAGCCAAAGCAAGGTCTAAATCGCCCTAGGGTAGTAATTCGACCAAAGCGTTATATTACATATAATAGATGTATATAAAACACTTCAATCCCTAGCATTTGTGGTTTCAGAACTGTAGGTATTTTTGTAAGGAGTTGTAAGGAGTTTAAACTGGATAACAGTCTGATGCCGACAGATATAATCAGAAAAGTTCATCTCCTGTCTTTGGCGTCACTCTTAACATTGTAAGTGTAGATGGGTAAGATTACTTGCCTTAAAAGAGAGTGTATCAGGATAAAAAGCTATAAATGTCTTAAAAATAAAATAATTATCAAAATGGATAAAATGGATCATTATCATTAATAAATATGAACAGAATAGTTTAGTATGTCAAATCCACCAAAACGCAACAAAATCGATAAGTAAACTGGAGTGGTAAACTTGAAACGAAATCAACATTCTAAAAATAGATAGCAGTTAAATACAACTTGATGACCTCCACATCGTCATTCTGACGCTTTCTAAGGTGAAACAATTTTGACTACTGTAAACCTATATAACGGATCAAATTTAAATAAAAATGAAATCATGCGACTCATTTAATACGCCACAAAATATGTTACCATGTTCAACACGAAATCTATTTCTAGGCGCATAGCCGAAGTTAGGAAAGCCCTTTTCAATTTATTATTTTGGTATGTTAAAAAAGGTGTATTTTTGGCAAAACTGGGTCAGTGAATATGTTATAGACTTGGTATATTGGAATAACCTGTTTTCAGGCAAAAATTTTGAAAAATCCTGATATATTCCCTATAATTGCACCACTAATATTGTGAGTTCAAGTCCAGCTAGGCCAAAAACTATAACAGGCAAAACTTATATTTATTAGCAGAACTACTGTGATTCCCGGCAGATTTGTAATTGGAAGCATACCTCCACTGGCCAGAAATGTGTTCAAAGGACATGTAGATGCCCCCACTACTTGTTAGTAAATTTCAAAAAAATGATGTTGAAATGGGACCAGAAATGACTAAGGTAAGTCTTAATGCTCTATCACACTTCTTCAGTTGGCAAAGACTTAACAAAACTGTATTCGCATTGAATCTGACATATAACTCTGTTGTTAACATAAAAACATCACAAACATTTGTTGTTGAGGTTCTGTACCCACCTTGCTGCTATTCCCCACTCTCAGATGATGACCAAATATTAGTGTCACTGTCAATGTCTTGTCTGTCTGGAGCGCTTCAATTTCTGGAATTATCTAAAATATAAAAAACTAGAAATGTTTCTGTCAACTTGAAAGCCTCCGCAATTGATCGTAAACCAATTTATTATCGAAAATTACGTCGAAAAGGGGTCATTACTCGCGTAAATTTGCCCGACAATGACAAATATTAACTTGATCTGTATTTTAGAAGTAGCTTCGCACCAAATATTAAATAAATACAAATGAACATAGACCACTTCAGTTATCGATCAGAATCCAATTTATACCTCGGACAGCAGAAGTAGAAGACAAACAAAAAGGTGTAACACTTTGAGCGCATTAAATGCAAGACCAGGGTGTTTACAATAAACAATGATTAATACAGATAAAAAGTTATAAATAAAACTAAGTTATGAAATCAGATTTCATGTCATGAGCGAAGTGAATTTGGATTTTTTCTGCAACTGGTATCAGTAAGAACATTTATGAATACACAATCATTTACTGGTGTCCTTTTTGATCAAAAGTTTAGAAAAAAATAAGTGTCACTGCTTAAAATGCACAGATTTCTTCCAGTAACATACAGCTTGATTATTTGGTGGACATAATTTTGAAGCTGTCAGAAGCATTATTTATGACATACAGAATATTTTGTTTGTTACAGTAAAAGGTTAAATTTTATTTCAACAAGTGGAATTTGAAAAGCTGTAAAAATGTGGATTTGATTTCACTGCTAGTCTTTTCTTTTTTTGCGCATTTTTATCATTGGCAAAAAGCTTTAATTTTCCTAAATTATATATATTTTCCAATTTATTTTTCTTAATAATGTATATTTTATTTTTCATAACATTTATTTTCTTAAATATTTTTTTTTGTTTTCCTAAATAATATTTAGTTTCCTAAATGATATTAACTTTCTAAATATATATATAATTTATAAATATTATTTATTCCAAGGTGGTTAAAGAATTTTGGAATATGTAAGGGACCATTACCTGGGAAAGTGGTGGAAAATTAAGCAGTCTGTGGTTGTGTGCCTTTAACAACTCTATTTCAGTCTGTAAAGAAGTAAACAATATAAATTTATCTATATTATACATATCGTACATACATGTATCAAATATATCAAACTTAAGCCTTAATATTAGTTTAAAAACTATTTAAATTAAACACAATAAAACAGACACTTAGAAATTAACAAATCAATACTTACGTGGAAAGAAATCTTCTTTAAATCAAATCTGACATTTCCCTGTTGTTTTTTTTTTCAAATGAAGAAAAATGTCAAATGCATATAAATGAACATGAGCAGAACATTTCCTAGGTAACTTGTTGACAACTTTTTTGATTCGAGTCGCAACCGCTGAAGTAAATCATGACTAGATAGTAATATAACCAGAGAGAACTCTTTTTATGTGATTATCAATGTTGATTAATTGATTTATCACTCAAACCTTAAAACAAACAAGGAATCTAGCTAGCAAGTGACAAATGTCCCAAAGTGGTCTGAGAATAAAAAGATGCATATATAGATACATGCAGGGTTTCCGATGAAAGGCCTTTTTCATATGTTTGACCTCAAAGTATGACCTTAACCTATGAGCTACAGCCCTGGGTCTTGCATGCGACATGTGTCATGGTGATCATATGTGCAAAATTATTTTAAATTCTTTCATATAAAATAAAATTATGGACTAAACACGTTATTTCAATATGCAATGCCATACAACAACAAATGGAAACTAAAATGCCCCATTTATCTTCGTTCCTTATACAGGTGATCTGTTATTTAAAGGGTAAATATGCAATTTTGCTGAATTGTGATAAAAAGAATCTTACTATTGTGCTAACTTATCATTGTAGTAAACACATTGACAAAAACAGTATAATGCTTAACAGAGCCTCGTATAATATATTTTTTGTAAACTCGTTTAAAAAATTCAATAATAAATGAGAAATAATGCAAGATTCTTTATTTATTGTAAACTGGAATCATTTATTTTCATTTGGATGCTTAGTTTATAATAGAAATACATTAAGTTTAGTGGGTAAAATCTCCAAAAAAACTTACAAACAGTTCGTATCTATGACCAAGAGATTTAATCCCAATGTTCTTTAAGTCATCTTGAGTAAGATTCAGCAACACCTTCCCTGTCATGTGATGCTCCAGAAATAGATTGGCATACTGAATAAGGTCAGGGTTGTGGGCTGCAAAAATAAGTAATCATATTAGTCATGTTTATATATATATGTATGTATCTTCGTACATAATTATTTCCCAAGGCATTATTCTGCTAATATTGCTTAATTCAACATAATATACTAGTCTGGTTGGGGATGATTTTTACTTTAAATAATAATAAAAATGTGAAAATAAATGTATATTTCTAAAAGATGGCCACAAATATACAGAATGGAACAGCTAAGCCACCATTTTGTATTTTATCAAAATATTGAGTACCGTTATTAAAATCTGAATACAACATTACCAGACCGATTGTGAATTTCTATATCATTACTTGTGCACACCTGTTTGGCATGATATGCTGATTTTGTACATGCCTTGATACATAAAATGTCCGGTAACAGGATAGCTGTTCCGTGCAGTATATATTGTATAGCTGGGCCCGATTAGCTCAGTCGGTTACGCGTCTGACTATCAATCCAGGGGTCGTGACTTCGAATCCCCTGCCCGGCAACAGTCTCCGTGATGACTGATATACGACATTGTGTCTCATTATCATTCGTCTCTCATCACTGATTCAAGTGGGAAAGTTATGAGTTACTTGCGGAGATGGGGTGTGCTCGAGTACTGGTTAATCCCAGGAAACAGTGGTAATGTTAACTGATCGTCTGTTAGCCCTCGATGGCATAAAAATGACGCTTAATATTCAATCAATCAATCAATATATTGTATAAAATGTCTTTAAACCATATGCCATAGTTTGCCTCTTTTCACACTAGTAACACAACAGCAATGTGTGGTGTCCTTGAGCAAGACATTTTTCCGCATATGCTTAGTACTGGTTCTAACCAGGAAGATTTCAAGTTTGATTTGCCTAAGCTGTAAGAATTTGTTTCACAATTGAAGTAAAATAAATAAGTTTAAACTAAGTAACACAATTAATTGTCTGCAGACATACTGGGATATTTCAATTTCATATTTGCTTCAATAAGTTATATAATTTTCAGAAAATAATAATCAAAGTTGTTGTGAGTCTGAGTGGAGATATCTCCTTTTCAACATGTACATTATGTAAGTATAAAAAAAAAAATTCACATAAAAATCATTGGAAAACCACCTCAGCAGTGGCAGTTTACAGGCATTGCGACAACACCTTAGACCAGTCAGCAACAGAGGATCTTTATATTTGATTCTGTTACAATTAATTTAATTATTTAATTCGAGTCCGACTCAGTCTAAAAAACTTTATCTGGGAAACGTTACAAGTTATTTGCAGAAGGACTGTAGTTCTACTCAGATTCATTCTAACGTCTACCTCCACCAGTAAAACTGGAAATGCCATATATAACCTGAAATGTGTTGAAATATTTAATAACAATTTTAAGTTAATGACAAAATAATCACAGAGCTTTTGTTAATCACTTGAGTTCATTCTAGGGATGAACCAGTACTGTGTTTTGTTTTTGAAAGACAACCAGATAGAGCACAGATAAAATCCATAAACCTTGCGTAATTTTTAATAAGCGACAGAATGATTACAATTACTAACTACACTGTGGTCCCGTTATAACGCGGTCAGATATAACGCAAATTCCGTTATTTGCTTGGCTCCCTTCTTTTCTTTTTTTTTTGTAGTTGGGGGGGGGGGGGGATGGGTGAGGGAATGTCATGATATAAAAAAAAAAAGTGCGAATGATCAAATGACAACCAAACAATATATCGTCGCCGTGTTTTGATTTGGTCATTGCTCATCTTCTACTCACCAATTAGCCTTGATTAGATCAAACTGTTATAACCTTTACCTCATGGTGGTTTAAAGGATAGTTTTAGTGATTGATTCATGCCAGCATTGAGTATTAACAGTTTGTAATAATCGGAGTGATTCAATAAATGCTGACCCGCGCCAAACACGGAAGCCATTTGCAAACTTTTTTATCAAGTGACCAAGCAGTTGACAGGCATAAATATGCCACTGGTATTTTATCACATCATAAACACAAATTTATTTTTATTATTTTATTGTTGTAAATACTCTTTATATCATTTTCAAGATTTTAATACTAATAGCTTGAGTTAAAATTGAATTGCGATTTTTTATAAAGACACCGTCTTTTTTCCTTCTAGGTTACCCGGAAATGGCTGCCAATTTAAGTTTTATCAAAACATGAAAAGCTTTTCTTTTTTTGTTAATTTTATACATATCTAAGTGTATCTTTTGTAACCAAATATGCGTTGTATCACATTACAATGCAAACAATACCATTCGCTTAGAGTCGGACAGGTGTGAATAACCGACATCAATTTTTTTAAAGGTAATTTCAATTTGAAGTCCCCAAGAACCATGTTATAACAGGACCTCAAGTGTAATTATGAAGATTAGTTACCTGTAGATAGCTGCTTAATCCACTGATACTGCAATAAAACCAATATGGCAAGATGAGTAACAAGTGATTAATAGGTTACAATTAACATGTACTGTAACTATTAACATGTACTGTAACTAGTAACTATTAACATGTACTGTAACTATTAACATGTACTGTAACTATTAACTTGTACTGTAACTAGTAACTATTAAAATGTACTGTAACTATTAACATGTACTGTAACTATAAACATGTACTGTAACTATTAACATGTACTGTTACTAGTAACTATTAACATGTACTATAGTTATTAACATGTACATGTAAATTATGTAAAATCGGAATTTTAGGGGAAAAAGTACCAAGGGAAACAAATCATGTAAAATTATTTATTTACAAAGGAAAATGAGTTATTACCCTTACATTATAAAACTCATTATTAACATATACCGTAACTTTTAACATGTACTGCAACTATTAACATGTACTGCAACTATTAATATGTACTGCAACTATTAACATGTACAGCAACTATTAACATGTACTGTAACTAGTAACTATTAACATGTACTGTAACTATTAACATGTACATGTAAATTATGTAAAATCTGAATTTTAGGGGGGAAAATACCAAGGGAAACAAAGCATGTAAAATTATTTATTTACAAAGAAAAATGAGTTATTTCCCTTACATTATAAAACTCATTATTAACATGTACCTGAACTATTAACATGTACTGCAACTATTAATATGTGCTGCAACTTTTAACATGTACTGCAACTATTAACATGTACTTTAACTATTAACATGTACTGTAACTAGTACTATTAACATGTACTGTAACTATTAACATGTACTTTAACTATAAACATGTACTGTAACTAGTAACTATTAACATGTACTGTAACTATTAACATGTACATGTAAATTATGTAAAATCTGAATTTTAGGGGGGAAAATACCAAGGGAAACAAATCATGTAAAATTATTTATTTACAAAGAAAAATGAGTTATTTCCCTTACATTATAAAACTCATTATTAACATGTACCTTAACTATTAATATGTACTGCAACTATTAACATGTACTGCAACTATTAACATGTACTGTAACTATTAACGTGTACTAACTATTAACATGTACTGTAACTAGTAACTATTAACAAGTACTATAACTATTAACATGTACTTTAACTATTAACATGTTCTGTAACTAGTACTATTAACATGTACTGTAACTATTAACATGTACTTTAACTATTAACATGTACTGTAACTAGTACTATTAACATGTACTGTAACTATTAACATGTACATGTAAATTATGTAAAATCTTAATTTAGGTGGGAAAAATACCAAGGGAAACAAATCATGTAAAATTATTTATTTACAAAGAAAAATGAGTTATTTCCCTTACATTATAAAACTCATTACTTTTCTGTAGTCAGCTCGGATTGCAGACAGACTTGAATTTTCTATATAGTCTTACCAATTGCACATCAAGAGCAACATTCCTGTAACTTATGAAAATCAAATCAGGAGAAGTTGCTACAAACAAAAGTTTACAGATGGACAGCTGGTGCACCATGACATTCTTTTGTAGAGCTACAAACTATGCCCATTTTAAGCTAAGTTATTTCAATAATTATATAATGTAACATTTCATTCAAGAGTGCCAGTCAATAATGCATACTTACCACATCTATATCCGTCCATGTGTTGACATCGTAAGAATCAAGCGCCTGTAAAGAAAGAAATATTAAGATAGTATAATTGAAATATTAAGCGATTACCGTCACTTTAAGATACAGAATAAATATATAACTGCCACATATAAGTAAGACATTACTGACACTATACAATATACTTTCCAGACAGTTTATATCTACAAGAAACTGACCAATAATAGAAATATTTTCTATGATACACTTCCTAATACATGTCAGAAGTATCAAGATTGGAGCAGTTTTTACATATATTTTAATATTCAAGTCCCGCTTGCTCCAAAAACTTTGTGAGAAAGTTTGCCAGTTACTAGCAGAAGGACAATGGTTCTACTCAGTCTGAGGTCTTCTTCTTCCAATAAAACTGTATATGCCATACATAACCTGAAACGTGTTGAAAATGGCGTAAATCTCCATTAAAAAAACTGAGTGACTCAATTTGATCAACACTTTTGGACATATAAAGATATTCTTTTTTTATCTTACAGGGCCTATGCTGTCGGTCGCCAAATGAGATAAAAAAATGAAAATGGCAAATGTTTATGCAGTTTGGTGAAAGTTTGGAGACAATGTGCAAAGCTCCATTGTCTTACATTTGGCTCCAATTATTCTCAATTGTTGAATGCTTTAGTGACAAGATCCCCCTTCCCCACCCCCATGAGTAGGCCCTGTCCTGGTTGACCTGACAACTTACTGCAACATACAGCTGCTGCTCCAGGTCTTTCTCTCTGGCCATAATTTGTATTTCTCGCTCCCTCAATTCTCTCTCCTTGTTTGTCAATTCGCCTTCTGCTTTTTTCAATCTCTCCATAGTTGATTGGATTTCTTTCCTGTCAAATTGATAAGTAATGAAGATGTTAATTTTAAACAGGAATCATTAAAATACAGTATAGCTTTTTAAATACATACAAAGAGCCTTTTGTATTGAGTACACATTACAGGGCTCTTGCTCACACTTTTGGGTATGAGGCCGGGGCCCATGACTTTAGGAAAATTAGCGTTATTTTTAAAGAAACATAGCACAGGTTCCTTCAATATACGTAACAATATATGTGTAATGTATATTAAATGTATAAAAAGAGACATGGAAATTCCCCGAAAACCATGTTTTTCAAACATTTTAGCTATTCTGTTACTATAACTCTTTTTCATACCAGAATTTTATGTACATTGAAGCAGAAAATAAAAAAGCATACAATTCAAATTTTGTTTTTTTATTTGTATAACACTGATGCAATAGTTTTGTTAAAAACACATGAAATAAAGTTTTTCTCTTATTTCTGTGCTATTCACTGGTTGTTTGGCTAAAATATTTCTTCCGTAATTAACATTATGAAAGATGTAATGTGATTATACTCGGAAACAAACATGCATATTCATAAAATAATACATCAATATTTTTGCATTTTGTATTGAGGCTTAAGTGGTGGTATTGTTTCCAGTGCCCACCAGGTTTTTAACTTTGAAAAACCTGGTTAAAAATGTAATGTTCTTGCAGAAGTCTACATCATAATCATAATAAAAACAATTCTCCAAACTTTTCTCCCAAGTATTTCTTAAAAAATTGATTTCTTTGCATTTTGAAATCGGAAAATTTGTCGCTTTGGGTTGGGAAAAAAAGATACTATTTGCTATTGGGAATAGGGCAGAATAACGGCCCCAAAAATGGGCAAATGAGAGCCCTACATTATGGTTAATACATTGTATTTGACATATTATTGATGTAGGAAGACCTCACGAATCTGTCGGAGTAGAACCACTGTCCTTCCACATGTAATTGCCAACCATTTTGGACTGAGCTGAATTTTAATCCATATCTTCAGCTGTTACCGTTTAAATTCTCATTATCTTAATAGCTTTTTGTGAATTGTTCTCAATTCTGTTTCCTAGGTGCAACTAGTACGGGCTCATCTTCATTTTGTTGAGCTAGAGATCAAAATCCATGACATCTGGAATAAAATGTTAACACTCACTTGAAATCTGACACTTATATGTTTGTATGTATTATTAACATGCATGCTGGGGCATACAAAATTATCAAAACCTTACTTACTGCCACACATCTTTATGCTCGAGGAATGAATTAGTGACGTCATGAAGAGATTCTGAAACAGAATATATGACATTGTAATTTCGTGCAGATATCATATTGTACTCTCTGAATAAACAGACATTTTTTATTGCTTGTATTTATTTTCAAAAAATAAACTATATTAAAATTGGACACTCAAACAAAGCTGACCATATAAGTAAGATGGGTGACAAGTAAAATGTAATTGGGAATTATAGGTAGAAACAGAAAACGATTTAGATACACCCTACCAAGTTTATTAGAAGGGGGCTCTATTTATTCTTTGTCCAAAAATATTTGTTTATGTTTCAATCATAATATCCTGTACATGAATTTGATGGTACTCTCTAAGTATTATGTATGAACTGAAATTTATTCGATCACCCTTGTATATGTCAAAAAATGCCAGGTGATAGGATAAAATAACTTTATTTACATAAACTATGAAACAATCTACATATCAATCATTCACAACGATGCAGATGAAGACATTATTGTAGTCTTCATTTTGGGGAGAGGGTTGGGGGATGGAGAATCACCAGTTGGGGAGAGAGTTGGGGGGATGGAGAAGCACTGGTTGGGAAGAGAGTTGTGGGGATGGAGAAGCAATGGTTGGGGAGAGAGTTGGGGGGATGGAGAAACACTGGTTGGGGAGAGAGTTGGGGGGGATGGAGAAACACTGGTTGGGGAGAGAGTTGGGGGGATGGAGAAGCAATGGTTTGATGGAAAAACTAACACAACCTCTCACTTACAATACTGAAAATCGTGTTTATACTGATGAGAAGCGAGTGTGGCCTAACTGTATTTATCTATGTATTCATTATATTTATTACTAATGTTATATTCTTATCATTCTTACATAAATTATAGATAAATTACAGATTTTATCTGCCAGTTACTTGGGAAAAGATGGTGATTCGACTCAGATTCATTATGAGGTCTTCCTCCAAAATAAAACTAGGTGCCATATATAACCTAAAATATGTTGAAAATGGTTTAAATAAATTTTTCATATCAGATGTAACTTACCGTCTTCCATTATGATATCAAGTTTGGTGAGGATCTGCCTGAATGAGGGCCGTGATTTAGGATCGAGTTGCCAACACTGGGTCATAATCTTCCCAAAACAAGGAGGACAGGAACTAGGTATCGTCAACCTCTGTGTTAATAAACATACGTAGAATTATAAAAAAATATTTACACTGCATTACAAAACAGTGACACTTCAGATTTATGATTTCATTGAAAAGTAATGTGAAAGTATTTAATTTGTTACCTTTCTCTTTTTAAACTACATCCTATTGAAAATTGTTCAAGACCAAGTCTTTAAAAGAAGGTACCATGTTTCTCAAGGGAGACAAATCTTTGAAAACTGAATAAGTATTTCCCTTTGATTATAATTGCTTTATAATTCAATTTCCATGCAGAACTAGAAAAACTTCCATGTGATCATGATTTAGACTGGTTATAGTACAGCTTCACGTAGGTTAAATGATATGGATTAAGGAATGAATATCAAAATTCAGTTTTGATTGTAAGTATTTAAATAAAACATAATAATGTGTTGGTGAAAAGGAGACAAATCTGAAAACTGAGTTTCTTTTTGATTATAACTGAACTATATTTCAATTTTGACAGCTCCATGCAGAACTAGACCATATACCTTCTTCATTGGTAAGAATTTTGACCAATCCATCCAAATGGCTGGTATCTCAACTTTTCAACTGCGACATCCATATTGGATTTCAGCCCAACCTGAATTTTCATTATGATCAACTACATATTTAGTGCAACATTTCTGTAGCTTTTTGAAAATCCAGCCTGACTTCTGTTTCACCAACATTTTCTTCAATTTCAATTTCAATTTAAATACTAAAAGATTTACATGTACTTTAAATTTGACTGGTTATGTTAATGTTCTTTAATAATATCAATGAATCCAACTGCAGTGTTTATGAAGCCAGTCTGTAATCACTATCACTTGGAGGTTTTGCATAGTTATTAAGTATTTAAATATATACTTAAATATGATTGTGGGACAGGATTCATTAGTTTTGGAGGAGTACAAAAGGTTTACGGATGGACTCTAGATGAAGCATCACGGCATAAAATCTTTGATCACAAGAGCTTAAACTTCAACTATTTATTTCATGAAAACATAAATATAAATTAAAAAAAAATATCTTTAAACCTACCTCGCCCCTCTCCACAACCAGCCAGGCGACCTGAAATCCCTCTATGCCATTAAAGGGTACCTCATGAGTCAGCAACTCCCACAATACCTAGAAGCAAAAGATAACCTTACCATGCATCATTCAAGGATTAAATTCATTTTTCCATAACATTATGCATGCATAAATTTCGTCAAATCAAACATATTGATTAAAGACAATTGATTGATTAAATGATTGACTATTTTAGCATAATTATATGCCATTGAGGGCTAACAGACAATCAGTTAACCTAACCACTGTTTTCAGGGATCCTGACAGGTTAACCAGTACTTGAGCAAACCCCATATCTGCAAGTAACTGATAACTTTCCCACTTGAATCAGCAGTGAGAGATGAATGATAATGAGACACAATGTTGTATATTGATCACCACGGATGACTGTTGCCGGGTGAGGGATTCAAACTCATCACCCCTGGATTAGCAGTCAAGACATGTAACTGATTGAACTAATTAGGCCCAGCTGATTAAAGACAAAAGACTTCCTGTAAATTATATCAAGATTATGCGTACTTAAACTTGAGTGAATCATGAACAAATTTAGTGAAGTAAAAGTGAACAATGGTGCATCACAAAATGTTAGATTAAGCCAAAGGACTTCTTGAAATTTGTGCAACATTTAAAAAAAAAATCCTCCAGACAAATTTGTTTTCTTTTTCACTCCTATTGCAAACGAATGTGGTATTACTTCACATCTATGTGTGATGACCTTGAGCAGTATACTTAATCCGCATATGCTTAGTACTGGTTCTACCAAGGAATACTTGTGGTGTGTGATTTGTTTAAGTTGTAAAAACTTAATTAAACAATAGACCCAAGAGGACCTGAATCGCTCTACTGGCAACATATGCTACATGTAAAATATCTTAGGTCTAGGCCTTAAACTTTCAGAAAAAATGTTTTTTAAAATTTACTTAAAATGTGCTTATAAGCCTTGTGGCGGGTGCATTTGTGGCCGAATCACACTGGTTCAAGAACTCGTCTGAGATTTAGTGGATATATATAACTGTTGAGCAAGTTTGGTAAATATTCTATGAAAAATGAAGGTGCTATCGCATCTACAAGAAAAAGGTTAACAGACGGAAGACGACTGACAAGGGACAATTTACCATGACATAAGCCCAGCTGGCCTTTGGCCAGTTGAGCTAAAAAACAATAACAGAGGATATATATATTGTAACTATTTAATACATATGGCAACCACTTACTACTCCATACGACCATGTATCACACGTCTCTGACACTGGATGACTTTGTATCACCTGTAGACATAAAACAATTTTATCTCAGAAGCTATTGAATATAGATTAGACTATAACAGTATGATACTACCTCAGACAATAGATGCTCATAAAGTCACATCCAGCTTAAGCATAAATTATAAAGGAATGAACTACATTTGTTTGAGAGTTCATGAGATATTAATATGCACAAAGTAAGGGAACCAAGAAGGGGTACATGTTATATTTATTTGTTGCATGTATTAAGTTCATATCTCATGAATGTCCAACAAATGAACTTCATTCCGTATGTTTGTATTATTTATGCACCAAATCTATACCAGCATGCACTATTTATCAATTATCCAGCTACTTATACAGGCATATCAATTATTGTATTCATACATTTAAGATGAATATTTATTTTTTTGAATGGAGTTTAACACCATTTTAAACACATTTCAGCTTTTATATGGCATATCCAGTTTTGTTGTTGAGGAAGACAGAGAGAATCTAAAGAAGAACCAACATCCTCCCACAAGTTTTTTGAGTGAGCAGAACTCAAACCTACGATCATAGCAGTGAGAGGTAATTGATCGCAAGACGGTGCCTTAGACCACAGAGAACCATTTCAGCAAAGTCATGACAATGTTGTGTTCTGGCATATATTACAGCTAACCTGAATTGCTGCTGTACAATTTAGTTCATATGAACTTTTTGTTTTTGGGCTTAAGTCAGACACGGAATTGAGAAGAACAAATATGTGTACATAGTAGACTGTGTGTGAATTGTTAAGTGTAGCCTGGTGGTAGTGTAGTAGACAGAGGGTTGGTGGCTAATGTCAGAGGTTGCGGGTTCGATCACCAGCTTCATCCTATGCCTCTCAATAAAAATGCAAACCAAGGACTGGCTCTTCAAAGGAAGCAGATTTGAGGGCAACTCATATTAGCTCAGAGTTTTCTTCACAAGTGAGCTAAAATAAATTAGAATAAACTAGACAAAGTTACCTCTGGAGCCATCCAGGGAAATGTTCCGGCTAAGGACATCTTGGTTGTGCTGCCTACAAACTTGGATGCACCAAAATCACATAACTGAAATATAATAAACACTAGTTTCAATAAACATAATTTTGTGTTAGTATATAATCTCATTCAAAACACTTTTTTGCTAATGTTTGACAATGATCTACTTGGAAAGGGAGTATAATGGATAGGAATGTTGGCCACCCACGCTACAGGTTATGGGTTCGACCCCCAACTTGACCCAAAGTCTCTTTAAAAAAAGACAACCTCAATACTTGTTCTTCCCAGGTGGCAGACTTGAGCAGGATTCATATAAGCTTTGAGCTTTCTTCACAATCAAGTTAAAATAAAGGAATATAAACTCTTAATGTTATGAATGAAATATTATTTATCGATACAAAGTTTTGCAATGAAATTGCTTTCTTTAAGGTTTCAATCAAAGTAAAGCATCCCTTTTAAGCTACCGGTACTTATTAATGCTTCTGACAAGAACTCTTAAATCAGTTATGCCTATTCAATATCTGAAATAACACAACATCAAAACCTCATTCCATGGTATGATATCCTCTTAACTCTTTCCAGCGATCGTGGAAGGCTAATCAATACCCAAGCACATCTCACCATGTTACTCATACTTTCCTACTTGAATCATCGATGAGAAACTTAGGACAATGAGACATTTTGTTGTATACCAATCATCACGGAGTTTGTGACCGAGGTGGAATTAAAATGCAAAACTTCTGGATTTATAGTCAAGACGCGTTACTGATTATGCTAACCAGGGCCAGCTGTTTATAATGTTAAAGAAAGTTTGTATTCAGCAAAGAAAACCAAAATGTCTGACATCTTACCTTACATATACCATCCATTGAAATCACAACTGCAAATAGAGAAAATATTGATTAATTTTGAGATTTCCAAATAGATAATATCTGAGTTTGGTTTGGCCGAGTTTCAGCATGTAGGTACATGGTATTTGATGGATCACATTCCTTAAAATTACTGATGTAGAAAATGTATTTTAATCTCAAAGCTAACCCCTGTCAAAATTGTAACTGTAAGGATAACTGTAAAGAGTTGGTTATAGCTACTTCTTAACTTTTTATAAAGGGTAACCCCAGCAAAATATTTGAAATGTTTGCAATCTGCAATAACTTTAGAAAGGTATTAACTAACAAAAATACATCATATTTTTCATTTTAGAAGAGTTCTATTAGCCTTTCATGCACCGTGCATTAACTCAATTACTTTTTCTTTCCAGCCACTGCGTAACTTGGTCAATAACTTAATCAATGGGTCTACTGCCTGCTTGTTCTAGTTGGAGGGCTGGTGCTTAATTACATGTAATTCTTTTTTCATTTTTTTCTTTTTAATTTTGAAAGGTTCCACAGCTCTAGTCAAAAAGAAAAATTACAATGGTTTGACAATGAAATGCAGAGGTCCTGGACTATTTTTACCCCCTGCCCTCTGCCCAAATGTGGCACCCATTCCAGAATTATTCTGTTCAAAAGCACTTGATTGTTTTATTGAATTGCACAAATTTAATTAATAGCTAAGGTGGTAATACAAGGTGCTTATCTTCCTCTCCGAACAAGAAGTGAAGGAAAGTTTAATTTTCATTTTGAATTAATTATGAAAAACAATTGATACATGACACTTTTAAAAGCACTTATGACAGTTTTAATATAATTCAGAAGTTTTCTCATTATATGTAAGCTATTTAAAACACATCACGGGTGAGGTATTATATAAGATACAGGTTTATTTGTGGAGAAAATGATTCTTAATTAATATTGCCGTCCCTCTACAAGCAACTTGCAAACTTTCACATACATTGTATTAAAGTTTGTATATTTTAAGTACCACACTGAAAAACAATATTTATCATGTCATTATGTATTTCTCTACATAATAAAGTGGGATAAGATAAACTTTTGCTTTATCAACAAGGAAGGTTTATCAGGCAGCAACACACAAATTGATGATGTCAGTGTTTTGGGGTTGTGTTAAAACTACGTTTAAACATACTTTTACTGTTGATAGATTGTTAATTATGTCAATAAAATAAATATAAATGATTATTATAACAGAGTCCAACAGCTTCCATAAAAAATAAATTTGTTTCAGGGTTTTTTTGGTAAATCAAATTTTGAATTTTTTTCACATTTGCAGCTGATGTACAAATGAGTTTGTTTGCTGAAAAAAAATCAGTTGTTGATGTTTAGATAAAAAAAATTCAAGCACGTAAACAAAGACATGATAAACAGAATACTACGTAAGTGCCTGATAATCTAAAATTTATCATGTTCGGCTAAAAACAATTTCTACCTCGCCTTATAAACTCTGACAATCAAACACTGACATGGACATTTCTAATAATATCACTTACCATTTTTAGACTTGAGATCCCGATGAATAACTTTAACAGGTGCCTCTCTGTGAAGATAGTTCATACCTGCGAGTGAAAAACAATGGATTTGGTTTGAATAGGGTTTTAACAACATGTTCAACAAAATCAGGTGGTAAAAAATAACTCAAACTTATCATAAAATGTGACATTTAAATATTTAAACTTAGGCTGTATTGGCTGGAACAATGTGGAATGAAAAAAATCTGGTATTGGATATATGTCAATGGTGAAACATCGGGTATTTCCTTATCCTCTGTAAAATACACCTCGTGTATGGCTCTAGAATACACCAACGCTATCTGCCTGTGTTACAAGTCTGTATTCATTCGCATGAAAGTAACAGATTATGTATCCGTCATTAAGTTGAATATATGGCATTATTATATCTATTTTTTATTTATACACTCGACATGGGTCATATTTATAGGGAAATTTAAAATATTAGTCTTGATTAACAAAAGTTTATATATTTTCAACGTACATGTATATAAGGTGGCATAAGGGGGCTGCCATTTGATTTTAATAGTTCCAAAATAGCGCCTTATTATGTCAGAGGTCAATTGCATAGAGTAAAGGCCGAGGTGATCAGATTGGGATATACATGTATGTATGTATAAAACTAAATGATATCATGACTGTTGGACAAAAAGAAAAATGGTGAATGAAGGAAGGAAGAAACAAATGAATTAATTAATTAATGAATGAATGGCGTTTTATGGCATGTAGACACATAAATAGATCATCTTGTGAGTGCAAAGGTTTATGAATTTGATGATGACAACAATACATGTATATAAAAGAATATTGTTAAAAATGTAGTTTTTTTTATTAACAAATTTTAATTTAGAGACAACTATATGAAGGAATCAATGAGAACAGTAAAATAACCCTGCTTATACACTCAAAAAAAATAAAAAAATATATTATTTATCTAAAAATTACTTTACTGTAAAATATTCCATAGCTCTTAGTCTTCTTATTAAATTTCATGTTCTCTAAAACTTTTAAAGGAACACACGGCAATGCTGACATCAATTTTACTCCTGGTCATGTATCAAATCAATATTCATGCTAAGAACAACCGTGGTGGTGTTCTAGGGATAAAGCGTCTGCCTCACAGGAAGGTTGTGGGTTCGATCCCCTACCGGGTCATACTAAAGACCTGAAAAATGGTACTAGACGCTTCCTATCTTGCAACATTTAGATAAGGAGTTCTAGGTCCTCTCAGTGTCAGCCAGGTTGGGTTTCATACTAGGTGTCTACAGCATGATATTCCAGTGTGGCAGCACTTAGAAAACCTTCTCAAGTAGAAACCGTCACAATGTAACAGAGAAATTGTGAAAGTGATGCTAAACACAATACAACAACAGCATACAAAAACAACGCCATGAACGTACGACCACACGAAGATACTAGTCTATAACAATGCCATAAACTTACGACCACACAAAGATGCTAGTCTATAACAACGCCATGAATGTACAATCACACAAAGATGCTAGTCTATAACAACGCCATGAACGTACGACCACACAAAGATGCTAGTCTATAACAACGCCATGAATGTACAACCACACAAAGATGCTAGTCTATAACAACGCCATGAATGTACAACCACACAAAGATGCTAGTCTATAACAACGCCATGAACGTACGACCACACAAAGATGCCTGTCTATAACAACGCCATGAATGTAAGATCACACGTAGATGCTAGTCTATAACAACGCCATGAATGTACGACCACACAAAGATGCCTGTCTATAACAACGCCATGAACATACAACCAAACA
Source organism: Panopea generosa (assembly GCA_029582155.1). Lineage (NCBI taxonomy): Eukaryota > Metazoa > Mollusca > Bivalvia > Adapedonta > Hiatellidae > Panopea > Panopea generosa. The sequence continues at coordinate 62,279,070 of CM055909.1, forward strand.
AAGATGCATGTCTATAACAACGCCATGAATGTACAACCACACAAAGATGCCTGTCTATAACAATGCCATGAACATACAACCACACAAAGATGCATGTCTATAACTACGCCATGAATGTACAACCACACAAAGATGCATGTCTATATCAACACCATGAACGTACGACCACACAAAGATGCCTATCTATAACAGCCCCATGAATGTACGACCACACGAAGATGCTAGTCTATAACAACGCCATGAATGTGCGACCACACAAAGATGCTAGTCTATAACAACGCCATGAACGTACGACCACACAAAGATGCCTGTCTATAACAACGCCATGAACATACAACCACACAAAGATGCATGTCTATAAAAACGCCATGAACGTACAACCACACAAAGATGCCTGTCTATAACAACGCCATGAACATACAACCACACAAAGATGCATGTCTATAACTACGCCATGAACGTACAACCACACAAAGATGCATGTCTATATCAACACCATGAACGTACGACCACACAAAGATGCCTATCTATAACAGCCCCATGAATGTACGACCACACGAAGATGCTAGTCTATAACAATGCCATGAATGTAAGATCACACGTAGATGCTAGTCTATAACAACGCCATGAATGTACGACCACACGAAGATGCTAGTCTATAACAATGTATGATCACATGTAGATGCTAGTCTATAACAACGCCATGAATGTACGATCACACAAAGATGCTAGTCTATAACAATGTATGACAACACGAAGATGCTAGTCTATAACAAAGCCATGAATGTACGATCACACGTAGATGCTAGTCTATAACAATGCCATGAACATACAACCACACAAAGATGCATGTCTATAACAACGCCATGAACACACAACCACACAAAGATGCATGTCTATAACAACGCCATGAACGTACAACCACACAAAGATGCATGTCTATAACAACGCCATGAACGTACAACCACACAAAGATGCATGTCTATATCAACACCATGAACGTACGACCACACAAAGATGCCTATCTATAACAGCCCCATGAATGTACTACCACACGAAGATGCTAGTCTATAACAATGCCATGAATGTAAGATCACAAGTAGATGCTAGTCTATAACAACGCCATGAATGTACGACCACACGAAGATGCTAGTCTATAACAACAATGTATGATCACATGTAGATGCTAGTCTATAACAACACCATGAATGTACGATCACACAAAGATGCTAGTTATAACAATGTATGACCACACGAAGATGCTAGTCTATAACAATGCCATGAATGTACGATCACACGAAGATGCTAGTCTATAACAATGCCATGAATGTACAATCACACGAAGATGCTAGTCTATAACAACGCCATGAATGTACGATCACACGAAGATGCTAGTCTATAACAATGCCATGAATGTACAATCACACGAAGATGCTAGTCTATAACAATGCCATGAATGTACGACCACACGAAGATGCTAGTCTATAACAATGCCATGAATGTACGACCACACGAAGATGCTAGTCTATAACAACGCCATGAATGTACGATCACACGAAGATGCTAGTCTATAACAACGCCATGAATGTACGATCACACATAGATGCTAGTCTGTAACAACGCCATAAATGTACAATCACACGAAGATGCTAGTCTATAACAATGTATGACCACACTAAGATGCTAGTCTATAACAACACCATGAGTGTACGATCACACATAGATGCTAGTCTATAACAACGCCATAAATGTACAATCACACGAAGATGCTAGTCTATAACAATGTATTACCACACGAAGATGCTAGTCTATAACAATGTATGACCACACGAAGATGCTAGTCTATAACAATGTACGACCACACGAAGATGCTAGTCTATAACAACACCATGAGTGTACGACCACACGTAGATGCTAGTCTATAACAATGCCATGAATGTAAGACCACACAAAGATGCTAGTCTATAACAATGTACGATCACACGTAGATGCTAGTCTATAACAACGCCATGAGTGTACGACCACACGAAGATGCTAGTCTATAACAACGCCATGAATGTAAGACCACACAAAGATGCTAGTCTATAACAACGCCATGAATGTACGATCACACGAAAAGGCTAGTCTATAATAACGCCATGAACGTACAATCTAGTCTATAAATTATGTACTAGTTTGAAACTTCGTATTTTAGAAATTACTTGTATTAATGGTTTTTATAAAACTTGTGAAGTAACAATAGATCTAGTTTTGGAAATATGAGCAAAAAATATTTAAAAATATCAATTTATATTTTCTAGGACTTATTTATATTTTTCTAGGACTATACACTGATAAATGCTTTGTGGGGGATAAATAATAAATCACTATACACTGATAAACGATTTGTGGGTTATAAATAATATATCACTATACACTGATAAATGATTTGTGGGTTATAAATAATATATCACTATACACTGATAAATGATTTGTGGTTTATAAATAATATATCACTATACACTGATAAATGATTTGTGGGTTATAAATAATATAACACTATACACTGATGAATGAAATATATACCACACCTAGAGCTATTTCTTTTCCCCACTGCAGAATCTGGTCGAAGTCGAGGAAGTTGTCGGGGTTTTGCAGATAGGCATACAGAGATCCATTGCACGCATATTCTGTTTATTAACACAACATGATTAAACACTGCTTACATAATATAGTAGACAAAGATATAATACAGGTTTATATTAATTCAATTTTAAATATGGTAAAGCTTAACTCTGCTACAATTGTTTATCTTATAATTCTACATAGCCCGGTCCAGTTAGCACAGTTGGTAGCATGACTGACTATCAAGCCAACTGTTGTGAGTTTAAATCCCCATTCTGCTATGATGATAGATATACGAAATTGCATCTCATTGTTGAAATTTATCAGTTACTTGTGAAGATGGGTGTGCTTCAGTACTGGTTAACCTTCCAGGATCCCAGGAAAGAGAGGTTAGGCTAACTGATTGCCTGTTAGCCTTCAATGGCATAAAATGATGCTAAACATTCAAACAAAATTGTAAGTCTGGTCTATGAGGTTGAGCCAGGCCCAGATCAATCCAGGGGTCAACCCAGGAGTCAAGAGTTCCGGTAGAATTGATGGTTTTTGCCATTCCCAACTTTTCCTCTTCTTTGTGTAAGTTATGCGTCTGACTATCCATCCAGGGATCGTGAGTTTGAATCCCTGCCCGGCAACAATCTCTGTGATGGTTGATATACGACATTGTGTCTCATTATCATTCGTTTCTCACCGATGATGCAAGTAGGAAAGTTAACAGTTACTTGCGAAGATGGGGTGTGCTCAAGTACTGGTTAACCTTTTAGGATCCAAGGAAACAGTGGTTAGGCTAACTGATCATCATCTGTTAGCCATCGATGGCATACAAATGATGCTAAATATTAAATCAATCAATCAATTCAATCTTTGTGTATGTAACAATATATTCCTTTTTTCTCAATATTGTCTGTGTCAACGTTATGGATATCTTTATCCCTGTTTTAGTTCCTGATTGATCATTTCAGACCTTTAATTGAATGTTTGTCTCAATATAATAATTGTTGACATAATAATGTGTGTTTTTTCCAAGTTGTGTGAAACTCTACGCATGCTATTTTTGACAGCTTATTTAAGAGGCAACACTTTATTAATGATAGAGGTATCAGTTTTTACAGAATGTTACAAAATCTTTTCATTAAATTGTATAAATATCATTTGATTAAAGCAATCAGTCTGAACTTATATCTCACACTGCCATGCAATTCAAAGAAGAACCTGGATATGAGTATTTATCATGGCAGAGTAATTCTACTGCATGGACCTAATATGAAAGCAACAGTGAAATTGACATACGACAGACAACAATTATCAGGTGATGAAAATAAATATTAATAATGAGATGAAATCTATGTCGATATTCTGATATCTCAATGTTTTGAAGAATTCCCTCCAATATCGAGATAATGAGTTTCGACTTTACTTGATTAACGTTCCAGGATCCCGAGAAAGAATGGTTAGGTTAACTGATTTTCTGTAAAATTTTTATTTCTCTTGCCCCATTTTACAAAATACGATGTCTCTGGTGGCGTTCATTTTGTGTATACAGTATTTCAGATTGCTTACCCATTACAAGGCAGTAGTTGGGTTCCTCTGTGACGGCACCATAGAACTGTATGATATTTCTGTGGGACAAAACACTCAACACATGCGCCTGAAGTATACAATGACAACATTCATAATTATCTCATTGTTTAGTTTAAAGCATAGACTCACTGGCAGACACCCATCGGCTGAGATTTCCTCAATCCTGAATATCAACTAGAAATGTGTCTGCCGGCACAAATGCTCCCAACTATTGATCGGAAACTAATTTTTTAACAAAAACTAAGAAAAAAAGGGGTCAGAACTCCTGTCAATTTTGACCAAAGCTGACAAATATTGAACTTGGCCTATATTTTATAATTACAGTCAAACTTGTGTCTTAACCCTTTACTCCAATCACAGAAAGCCTTTGAAAACAGTGCAGGAAGAGTTCCTGCACTGTTTTCCACTCTGTCAGTTAATATAAACATAATGCACCTATTGTTGATACATGTACGTGATGAATTAATGCTTTCAATATTAGAGGTGTTCAAAGGCGTCTTTATGAAGTAAAGGGTTAAGCAGCCTGATTTGCTATTTCCTATTTCTGTACTTTCAGAGCAATTTAACCTGTATTAGGTTTTAAAAGGCCATTTTTGCTCCATACCTTGACTGACTGTTTAACACAGGTTCAATCGTACACATCCTGTTACAGGTACACACGAAATAATCATTATATACATAGACACCTTTAGACATTATTGTACACATCCCTTTACAGGTACACACTTAATAATCATTATATACATAGACACCTTTAGACATTATTGACTGGGTAACAATTTTTACTGAAAGGACAGACTGACAGACAAACAGACAGACAGGTGTAACACATCATGCCCCTTCAACATTCTTGGAATGGCGGGGGCATAAACACATGATCTCTACAGTTCTACAAGAGTGATGATTGCTTATTCATTATATTCGATTATAATCAGTCATTGAAACATAACTAGTAATGCACAGTTGTTTTACAAATGGCTATAGGATATGACTTATGGAACATGCACTGCTTTTTTTTCTAATCTATAACAAACATTAGAGACATGAATGACTCACTTCTTTATCCAGAACCAGCAATTTCTTGACTGCGACCTCCATTTCGTGCGGACTCCATAATGCTCTGTATACGCTGCCGAATGTTCCGCCGCCACATTTCTCAAAAAATATCAAGTCCTCAAACTCAATCTCACAAAATCCTGTTGCCATTCTGAACTTGTCTGTTCACCGCATTGTAAACAGTATGAACTGAAAATTATATTTGTAAAAATTTATAAAATTTCAAGTTTCAGATCTCTACAGTTAGCAACTGATAAAAAATAAACAGAAAAAGAATGGAGGTAACACTCTTCAGCTTGATCTTCACTCTTTTTTAAAGAGTAAACATTCTTTTTAATAGGTTTTAATGCCATTCTTAACAAAATTCAGGATATATATGGCATATCCAGTTTTATTGGTAGACCTAGGAAGACCTCAGAATGAATCTGAGCAGAACCACCATCCTTCCACCAGTAGCTGGCAAACTTTCTCACATTAAGTTTTTGGAGTGAGTGGGACTTAAACCTACAACCTTAGTAGTGAAATGCAAGTGTTCTTTAGACTGTGCCTTATACCATTTGGTCACAGAGAACCCTCTTTTTATACTGATATTCAGTGTCAAAAAGTTTGAAAAACATGCAAGTTATTTCCCCATTTATAGAGTGCTGTAAAGAATGACCCTGTCACTTAAAGGATATTACAGGTTATGAAATTCATGGCGTCCAGTTTTATCAATGCCAGAAGTAAAACCTCAAAATCTGAATCTTCTTGAATAGATTTTTATGACGGAGTTTGGTTCAAACTCACAACTTCTGTGATGAGAGTTAAGTAACTTGAGCTGGTGCCATAAACCACTTGACCACAGAAAATCCTTTAATACAGAATTTTGCCTTATAGTGTCTACATAAATATTATATGTTTAGAATTTCAAGTATTTAAATAAAGCTTATATAGAAAATGAAAGTATATTCAGCAGTATCATACTTCAGCTGCAACCTAATAGACATAAAAAACAATTAAATATTAACTATGTAAAGCGAGTCTGATTTTCTGTTACTTAATAAAACTGTAAATTGCACTTTCAGGCTGAAAAAAGGCAATGTCTTTAAAGCAATTAGTGACAGAGAAACAAAAACGACTGTTACCCAAGTCACCCTCAAGGTGGAATCCGTCCTCTCATTAACCTGTAACGTGTCGAAAATGCAAAAATTTTATCCCTTATGTAACGTAGCACTTTGTCCAAATAACCCATTGTGGGGCTCTTTTTTTATACCACAGACCAATTAAACACTAGACAAATACAGCTACGGTTATCAGTTATATTTTATATAGTATCTATAGTATGTATAGACACCTATGCTATACATGATCAAACACTATTCTAAAGGGAAGGTAGGAAGTGAGAGTACACCTATATAGGTAACCTAACTGGCTTGCTGTTGAGCTAGAGACATGGTTGTATGGAATTTATGCAACGAAGTGCGGGTTAATACTTGGATGGGTGACCGCTGTCACTTTAATGGTGTCAGAAGTATCTTGTGAACCTGTGTCTGCACAATCCCTATTTCCTTGGGAAGGGGTGAAATATGGCCAGGAACTGCGGGAAGCTTCATGCTGTACATTTGGGGACAAGCCATAAAAGTTAAAGAGGGCAGGTGTGTCATGAAATAACATAAATTTAGGTAATTTACAAAAGGTTTTTATAGCCACATTGTTGAAGAGCACCGACTGTATTGGAACTTAAGCAATGGAGTATGGGTTAGTACTTGGATGGGTGACCTCTGTCACTTTGAGGTGTGGTGGTAAGCATGCTTGCTCCAAGACCCAGAGATCTCTGGATTAATTCCCGGTTTTTAAATTCACTTCCACAGTACTGTATTCGGAAAGCATGCAAATCCTTTAAAGAGAATTTAAAGCAGTTGGCCTGTATACAGAGAGTCATACCCAGTGCTCGTAAAAGATCTCACTGAACTTCTAATTCAGTGATTCACGTGCCCATTAACCTGTGCACTTTGTGAATGCACATAATCCTTGCACGTGGGTGCTGCAGTATGAGTATATAGATAGTACATATTAATATAAATATATATCGAACATAGAACTTCAGGTTCCTATGACTAAACCAATAGAACTGCAGTGAGAGTTTCAGTGATACAGACTCTCAGCTACTCACATATGATAAAATTGTAGTGAATGTACATATATTAACCTGTGCACTTTGTGAATGCACATAATCCTTGCACGTGGGTGTTGCAGTATGAGTATATAGATAGTACATATTAATATAAATATATATCGAACATAGAACTTCAGGTTCCTATGACTAAACCAACAGAACTGCAGTGAGAGTTTCAGTGATACAGACTCTCAGCTACTCACATATGATAAAATTGTAGTGAATGTACATATACATAGGTCACTTACAGCCTCACTGTTAAGTTAATTTTTATAGCGACATGGTTGAAGTGTACTAACAGTATTGGAAGTTAAGCAACAAAATACAGGTTAGTACTTGGATGGGTGACTGCTGTCACTTTAATGGTGACAAGGATCAACTTTCGATTAACTGCGTTTGCACAAATCTCCCTTTCCTTGGGATAGGACTGGATATGGTCAGGAACTTTGGGAAGCTACAGGCTATGTCATTGAGGCTTAGTCCTAAGTGTAGTGAATGTACATCGATCATTTAAAACAACATTGCTGTTAAATTAGCTTGTGTATATAGCGACAAGGTTGAAGTGTACAAATATAATTGGAAGTTAAGCAACGAAGTACGTGTTAGTAATTGGATGGGTGACCGCTGTCACTTTAATATGTCATATTATGTATGAATTTCAACTCAGTTGCAGTCAAACACTATCATGATTATGTACATTGTCATCTGACCGCTTCCATAGTTACCACGTGTATTTCAACTGAACGTATGGGTGATGCAACAAAGGTAAATCCTATAAATCAGTGTCATAAGAACAAGATCATGCTTGTGAACTTACGAAATAGCAGGCGACTCTATCCACGCACTTGTTGCCTCCGCCTCAAACAAACCGGATGTCTGATTGACTACTCGCTTTTCGGTACGTTGATGTCGTGATCTGTTTACAAAAGTAAACATTTCGATATTTTTCACAGATTTAAAAGTGAATTATCTTGATAATTTGGTTGGGACGTCGGAAAAGACAAGTAGTTTATATTTCACCGTATTAAATTACCAGGGTGCGTGTAAATACAGTCCGTGACATAGTGTGTGTGGCGGTTAACTTTTATCAGAAACAATCTTCGTACTGTAGTAGAACGGCATAGTTTTACGACCATAAAACTTAGAGGTAATCGGCACACTAGGGTAATAGTGAAGTAAGTATCTTTGTTCATCTGACCACACATTGTTATAACTTACATTTCATTTATACTAAAAATATTTAATCACTATCCAGTCATTCCCAATTTTCACCCTTCATCGCATGTGTAACAAGAGGCCACACCCTGCTACCTATAAGACTGGCATCAACAACATTAATTTCCCCACCAGCTGATCATGGGGACTCGGAAATAGCCAGCATCAGACTGTGTAAGCCTCTACCTCAACCTCTATTGAAAGAAAGAGTCATTCCTAAGTCTCTGTTTTAACACAATTTTCACTGATGAGCCAAATCCGTTCATATTATAAATAAATGACCCTATGAGTAGGACTTTCAATGTTGTTCAAATGTAGGGTTCAGGATATATTGGGGCCCAGTAACTTGGGGAATTTTCAAAAATCTTCTCAAGAACTGACAAACCATAATTGTTTATATTTAGTTTAAATGATCTCTATGAATAGGGTTTTCAAGTTTGTTCAAATAAAGGGGCATAGTTCCATTGCGGTCCAGTAAGGGGATTTTGAATTTTACCAAAGAATACTATTTGAAAAACCGGAAATTATGTTTTTCTCATTACTCTATTTTAGGTATTATTTCAAATATCTTGATGTCTTTAGTCATTACAGTTGAGACTGGGTCCTTTAAAGGGAATTTGATACATGTAAGGGTTAGCTGTGGCCAAAAAAGGGATACAATTTCAAATTTCCAAAAAATCTTTATCTCCATATTTGTTCACATTTTGTATAAATGGTCCCTATGTGTAGGGGTTTCAAGTTTGTTCAAATAAAGGAGCTAGTGTTCAATGGGCCCAGTAAGGGGACTTTAGTTTTAACATAGGAATACAATGTGAACACAGATAATTCTCAAAAATTGAAAAGAAGTGACAGGTGAAATAAGGTGAGTGACTTACACCCATTTGGGCCTCTTGTTTATTTATGGTTTTAAGTATTTAAGCAAAGTTAGTGAATCAGGAGCCTGGTCATCCTAACAATCCTATTTAAATGATGGAATGTTCCATAAACTAAGGTTGGAATCTCAATAACACCCCAATTTAATTGATGGAATGTTCCATAAACTTTGGTTGGAATCTCAGTAACACCCCCATTTAAATAATCGAATTTTCCATAAACTTTGGTTGGAATCTCAATAACACCCCCATTTAATTGATGGAATGTTCCATAAACTTAGGTTGGAATCTCAATAACACCCCCATTTAAATGATGGAATGTTCCATAAACTTAGGTTGGAATCTCAGTAACACCCCAATTAAATGACGGAATGTTCCATAAACTTAGGTTGGAATCTCAGTAACATCCGCATTTAAATGATGGAATGTTCCATAAACTTAGGTTGGAATCTCAGAAACACCTCCATTTAAATGATGGAATGTTTCATAAATTTAGGTTGGAATCTCAAAAACACCCCCATTTAATTGATAGAATGTTCCATAAACTAAGGTTGGAATCTTGAGTTATTTCTAGAACCCTATATAAGTGGCCTGCCTAATATTTACATGTGACTTTCTGAAAGTCAAAGTTCCAAGTGAGTGAGCAGATCAAGAATCAAACCTGCAACTGCTAGATTGCAGGGACAGCTGTACTGTATGATGTCAAAAGACCATCACAGTGGGGCGTAGAAGAATATTCTGTTCAATAATTAAAGGTTTTATTGAATCTGGCGGCAATCTTCATCAATTGTTGATGAATAGAATCTAAAGCTGTAACATATGTTAATTGCAAATCCCCGCCAGTTGCCATGGCAACATGCCAATTTCTTTTATTTATAAACAAAAGAATGTTGCTGCTGCTGCTGCGCAGAATGAAGAATGATAAAGAACATAAACACAAGACAGTAGAACATCTTGGTGCATGTGTGTAAGTCAGAATGTTTTGTTTACATCCACAGTGGATTATTGATAATTATAATTAAGAAAGGATTAAAATAAAATAGTTTGTATAAAAGGTAAAATTAATTATTTGATATTTTTTTTACAAGCAATATAATTTAAAGGTTACCATTGCTACTGAGTACAATGTGTTTTAATGTATAAATTAAAAAATAAATAATAATAAACATGTAGATACAGTAATAGTTGTTGGTAGAAAAATACATCATATTATGCCACATTTTTTTAATACTTATATTTTATAATTTGGTGAATTATAAAATGGACATGGTTCTGCTCAGTTCCATTCTGAGGTCTTCATAAAATGGATGCCCTGGCAGATCTAGAGGGGGTGCAGAGGGTTCAGACACCCTTGGCAGTCCCAAAATATTGCTTAATGATAGATAAATATACATATATAACCTCTAATGTGTTGATTATGGTGGTAAACACCACTTGTGCATGATAATGGAAGGGGCACCAGATGATAATAATGGAAGGGGCACCAGATGATGACAATGGAAGGGGCACCAGGTGATAACGGAAGGGGCACCAGATGATGGTAATGGAAGGGGCACCAGATGATGACAATGGAAGGGGCACCAGATGATGACAATGGAAGGGTCACCAGATGATGATAATGGAAGGTGCATCAGATGTTCACCAGATGATGATAATGAAAGGGACACCAGATGATGACAATTGAAGGGGTACCAGGTGATAACAGTAGAAGCTTCAGATGATGATAATGGAAGGGGCGCCAGATGATGATAATTGAAGGGGCACCAGATGATGGAAGGGGCACCAGATGATGACAATGTAAGGGGCACCAGATGATGATAATGGAAGGGGCATCAGATGATGATAATGGAAGGTGCACCAGATGATGATAATTAAAGGGGCACCAGATGATGATAATGGAAGGGGCACCAGATGATGATAATGGAAGGGGCAACAGAAGATGATAATGGAAGAGCCACCAGATGATGACAATGGAAGGGGCACCAGATGATGATAATGGAAGGGGCAACAGAAGATGATAATGGAAGGGCCACCAGATGATGACAATGTAGGGGGCACCAGATGATGATAATGGAAGGGGCACCAGATGATGATAATTGAAGGGGCACCAGATGATGACAATGGAAGGGGCACCAGATGATGACAATGGAAGGGGCACCAGATGATGATAATGGAAGGGGCACCAGATGATGACAATGGAAGGGGCACCAGATGATGATAATGAAAGGGGTAACAGAAGATGATAATGGAAGGGCCACCGGATGATGACAGTGGAAGGGCCACCAGATGATGACAATGGAAGGGCCACCAGATGATAATAATGGAAGGGGCACAATATGATAAACTTAAAAAGAAGGGACACTATTGATAAAGGAAGCGGAACCAAATGATAATGGAAAGGGCACCTGTTGATGATAATGGAAGGGGCACCAGATGATGATAATGGAAGGGGTACCAGATGATGATAATGGAAGGGGTACCAGATGATGATAATGGATGGGGCACCAGATGATGATAATGGAAGGGGCACCAGATTATTATAATGGAAGGGGTTCCAGATGATAATGGAAGGACCACCAGATGATTATAATGGAAGGGGCACCAGATAATTATAATGGATGGGGCACCAGATGATGATAATGGAAGGGGTTCCAGATGATAATGAAAGGGCCACCAGATGATGATAATGGAAAGGGCACCAGAGGATGATAATGGATGGGGCACCAGATGATGATAATGGAAGGGGTTCCAGATGATAATGAAAGGGCCACCAGATGATGATAATGGAAGGGGCACCAGATGATAATGGAAGGGCCACCAGATGATGATAATGGAAGGGGTTCAAGATGATAATTGAAGGGGCACCAGATGATTAAAATGGAAGGGGTTCCAGATGATAATGGAAGGGCCACCAGATGATTATAATGGAAGGGTTTCCAGATGATAATTGAAGGGCCACCAAATGGTGATAATTGAAGGGGTTCTAGATGATAATGGAAGGGGCACCAGATGATGACAACGGAAGGGGCACCAGATGTTGATAATGGAAAGGGCACCAGATTATGATAATAAAAGGGGCACCAGATGATGACAATTGAAGGGGTACCAGGTGATAACAGTAGGGGCACCAGATGATGATAATGGAAGGGGCACCAGATGATGATAAATGACGGGGCACAAGATGATGGAAGGGGCACCAGATGATGACAATGTAAGGGGCACCAGATGATGATAATGGAAGGGCCACCAGATGATGATAATGGAAGGGGCACAATATGATAAACTTAAAAAGTAGGGACACTATTGATAAAGGAAGGGGAACCAAATGATAATGGAAGGGGCACCCGTTGATGATAATAGAAGGGGCACCAGATGATTATAAAGGAAGGGACACCAGATAATTACAATGGATGGGGCACCAGATAATGATAATGGAAGGGGTTCCAGATGATAATGAAAGGGTCACCAGATGATGATAATGGAAGGGGCACCAGATGATAATAATGGAAGGGGTTCCAGATGATAATGGAAGGGGCACCAGATGATGATAATGGAAGGGGTTCCAGATGATAATGGAAGGGCCACCAGATGATTATAATGGAAGGGTTTCCAGATGATAATTGAAGGGCCACCAGATGATGATAATGGAAGGGACACCAGATGATGATAAAGGAAGGGGCACCAGATGATGATAATGGAAGGGGCACCAGATGATAATAATGGAAGGGACACCAGATGATGATAATGGAAGGGGCACCAGATGATGATAATGGAATGGGCACCAGATGATGACAATGGAAGGGGTTCCAGATGATAATGGAAGGGGCACCAGATGATGATGATGGAAGGGGTTCCAGATGATAATGGAAGGGCCACCAGATGATTATAATGGAAAGGTTTCCAGATGATAATTGAAGGGCCACCAGATGATGATAATGGAAGGGCCACCAGATGATGATAATGGAAAGGGCACCAGATGATGACAATGGAAGAGGTTCCAGATGATAATGGAAGGGGCACCAGATGATGATAATGGAAGGAGTTCCAGATGATAATGGAAGGGCCACCAGATGATTATAATGGAAGGGTTTCCAGATGATGATAATGGAAGGGCCACCAAATTATGATAATGGAAGGGCCACCAGATGATAATGGAAGGGCCACCAGATGATGACAATGGAAGGGCCACCATATGATGATAATGGAAGGGCCACCAGATGATGATAATGGAAGGGCCGCCAGATTATGATAATGGAAGGGCCACATGATGATAATGGAAGGGCCACCAGATGATGACAATGGAAGGGCCACCAGATGATGATAATGGAAGGGGCACCAGATGATGATAATGGATGGGGCACCAGATGATGATAATGGAAGGGGTTCCAGATGATAGTAATGGAAGGGGCACCAGATGATGAGAATGGAAGGGGCGATATTGATAATGGAAGGGGAACCAAATGATAATGGAAGGGGCACCAAATGATGAGAATGGAAGGGGCGCTATTGATAATGAAAGGGGAACCAAAAAATAATGGAAGGGGCACCAGATGATGATAATGGAAGGGGAACCAAATGATAATTGAAGGGGCACCAGATGATGATAATGGAAGATGCACCAGATGATTATAATGGAAGGGGCACCAGATGATGATAATAGAAGAGGCACCATTGATAAAGGAAGGGGAACCAAATGTTAATTAGAGGTGCACCAGATGATAATAATGAAAGGTGCACCAAATGATAATAATGGAAGAAGCACCAGATGATAATAATGGAAGGGGAACCAAATGATGATAATGGAAGAGGCACCAGATTTTAAATAAATTTTAATGAACTTTGCCTCATTTGTTCCAGCTGCATATCCCTATGGATAACTAATAGTGCAACGTATGCCCACTCTGACATGAGTCAGCTCTGTGGTAATTATTAGTTCATAAGTATATTTGGTCAATTTTTTAATCTCTGGCAGATTAGAAAGGGAGACAAGAGTTTGGGATCTCCCCCTCTCCCCTCTCTCCTCCACTCTCAGAGATTTCAAATTTCCAAATATTATAGAATCAGGTAAATTTTTGTGAAAATTATGAAAAATATACTTGGACAATTTCCTGAATATCTTGAGACTCCTCTTCACATTGAGAAGTTGCGGTGCTGGTCGCAGTCCCACAGTTCCTTACTCGGGGTAAGGCACTGACAAAGTATGCAATCTTTCGGCAGGGAATTTATGTAGCCTGCCCATGTACAGGGTGAGTCATACCCAGTGCATGTAAAAGATCTCACTGAACTTCTATGTTAATGTGATGCAAAACCTCGCTTGAAAACAAGGCTTCCTATAATTACTAGAAATTGACTGCTTAAAGTTATGAAAGAAAAAAAATCATCCTATTTTCCTCCTGGATCCCCCTATGGAAATTAATTTTCACTTGTAACCTCTTGATAACTACCTCACATGGATCCGCGCCTGGAATAACTCTGTAGATTCAAGATTATTAATTGCTTTGTTTGACGCTGTCTGAGAAACTTACCAGTAGGTGTCGTTCCTGGTTCTCATTCTCTGTTATCTACCTCTCGTAGAACTCTGAGAACTCGGTGAATCACTATTTTACATGTTACACTGTTTACCCACATTCTGGGAGACTTTCTCTGCCAGAATTAGATTGTTTTGCTTTCACTTAGCTTTGTTTTGCTATGATTTACTTTGAACAAAATAAGAATCTGGTTGCCAGAATAGAGTTTTTTGTTTGTCAATTGTTTTAATCAAAGTTTGTATGGATATTTAATCAAATTAGTATAATGATCAATTAATGAAATATCAAAATAGTAAACTGATAATTAAAAAAGAATTAGAATAAGAATTGTTTAAAAGTTTTAAGTTTTATTTTACGCCTGACACTAAATAAAATTGGAAAAGTTAAAATGTAACTTTGATGAAAAAGTGAACTTAATTTTTTGAAAGAATAAACATAATATTGTCCAACACTCGTCTTAGTATATTGTGGGGGTACACATATGCAGATTAAAACCTGTGTAAGTGGTCAATTTTACTAAGCAGCCATTTGTCCTAAATAGTCACATTTGTTATTTCTCATTTCAATGCTTTCGGTTAAAATTAATCTGTATTAAACAACAACCTGACTTAACAGACCACTTAAGCTCCTTCCCTTGACTGGCTGCTTAAGACAGGTTTTGAATGTATCATATATTTCATCAAGCAAAGTCTAATCTGTCTTAAGCCACTAGTCATGGAAATGAGCAAAATTGGCCTTTAAAGACAGACTGTTGCTTAATACAGGTTAATTGCACTGAAGGTATATAAATGTGAAATAGCATATGTGGCTGCTCAATACAAGTGGCTGCTCAATAGAGGTGACGTCTTACACAGATCTGTATATAGTTTTTAAAAAAATTGTACAGTAATTCAAGGATTTTTAAAGAGACAGAAAAGCAACTGATTGAGATGTCATGAATACTCAAGTATTCACACAAAATCTTGTTTTTAAATATCCTACCTTCTGTTTATCTCAAAATTCTCTCTGCACAATTAAATTCTCTACAGAATGGGACTATTTCCAGCAAATTGTGTTTTCCATTGTTTAAGTACTTATGATTACAAATATTGTATACTGCAACGAAAAAATCAAAGAACATACGTGAAGTTTCACTTCAAACTGCAATATTTTAAATTCAAGATCATTTTGCGTGTTTAAAACATTGTATAATGCCCAAAGTTACAAACACTTTACGTTTTATGTAAAAGAAATCAGTTGCCTGTGAAATTTGAATGATTAATTTGCCAAATTATTAATTCTTCACATGCTATTTGATCAACACTTAGTAGAGAGATGTAAATTCCTATCCTTTCGATATAAGTCTTTTGGTAATTAATTTTGTTCATAAAAAAGTCATGTGTCCTTTAATGTAACTTTAAGTCGTATAAAATGCATCTTAAAAAATGAGAAAAGAAAAAATTTATGACTGTTTTGGTTGATAAGGCCATCAATAAACAAAACATTTCCTGTTTTCAGATCCAGGATTACAGAAATGGGTGGGCAGATAGGTTTAAATCTTTTATGTAAGAATATTTGAAATTCTTTGTGAAATACTGGCTGATGAAAAAAAAATTATGTTTTGGATTTTGGTATCTAGGCAGGTAGGAAAACAAAAACACTATATATTTTTTAATTTAGGCTTAGTAAATATTGTTCATTGTCTGACAGATTATGAATCCCAGCTATAGATAAAATTCCAACCAATATACCAAGTTTGATAAACATTAGCGCAGTAATTACCTTTCCCCTGAGATATGTGCTATTATGAGCATTCCGTGGTGGTACAAATAGATCATTAAAGTATGATATACTGATCTTTATATAATTATAGAAACAGCTGCACAGGCTAAATCTGAGAGATTTTCATTTCTTGATTAGTACACGATACTGGGATAAATAGTGTGTTAAAGTATTAGTGCAGTGGATAGATTGTTGGCCAATCATGCCAGAGGTATAGGTTTGTGCCAGAATTCATAGTTTTGTTCCAAGGCTCAACTGGATGGCCTCTTAAATGTAACATACAGTACTGGTTCTAACCAGGAAAAAGTATCATGAATGATTTGTTTAAGCTCTGAGTTTACTCTGTAATGAAGGTGAGATAAATTAATTTATACTAAAATAATATCACTTAAAAATGTTTTTAAATAAAAATATAGAATTTGAAAAACACAACTTGTATAGGATTTCAGCACGGCTTTGATATTCACCTGAAACTACCTAACTTGGATATGGACCCAATCTCAATCAACTTTATTATTTTTAAACAGTTGAAATATTATGTTTAGGTGCATACACATTATATTTTTATGACATACTAAATGCAAATATTGGTCGCAAGTTTTCTATTAATGCAATTTTAAAAATTTAAACTGCAGGTTCTTCATGCTACGAAAAGTAAAATAAATAATAATTTATATCAGTATTTGGTTTACTACTTACATGGCAATTTGTTATAAATGTAGATGTCAATTTCCTATTTAATTCAGGCTTAATCTTTGGGTATTTATATTGTACTTATATTGTACCTGGTCAATTTGTTATACTGATGTCTAATCAAAAAGACTTTCAAAACACTTGCAGGCCTAGAAGTGGGGGAAGAGTGAAATATGTGATGCCCCAAGGTAATTTATTAAAAAATATGTAATGTTACTGTATATATTGAAATTATTGATTTGAAGTAAATGCTGAGTCTTTAATTGACAATTTTTCATACGCCAACCACCCATGTTAGTACAATCCAGTTTCTGATATATCTGGAATCAGGTGTGTAAAACCCCAATGAAAAAGCAGGAAACTTTATGCCTGTCCCATAATTCATAGTTCTTAAACATTTACCAAACTGTGATATAATTAAACTTTCGCTGAAGCAACTGACCAATCAAAGTGCTAAAAGATCCCTACTATGTGACAGACCCAATGGTCCAGTCTACAGTCTAGCACCTCTGTAGAACTTTCTGAATCTGCATGTGTAAATTACTCTATTTTTATACTTGATCATTTTATAACTTCAACAGATGTTTGAATGAAGATTCCTATGACGTTATTTTCTATTCGATTGCCAAAATTTGATTTCATTACTTGTGATGTTGATGGTGTTTACTTTATTGAACCCTATCTTTATATTTTCAGTGAAAAGTCGTTAAGCAGATGATGATGTGTTTTCGTGCAAATTTCTCTAATAAGGATTACGGTCTAGTAGGAGTGACATTGTAAGATATTACAAGGTACGGTAAATGTTTGTTGTTTTTTTTTAATGGGGTTTAACGCCATTTTCAACACATTTCAGGTTATATAATTATGGCGTATCCAATTTTACCGGTGGAGGAAGACCTTAGACCTTAGGTTGAGTCGGATTGAGTAAAACCAACATCCTTCTGCAAGTAACTGGCAAACTGTCTCAGATAAAGTTTTTGCAGCGAGCGGGACTCGAACCTACAATAATTTACCAAAATAAATGTAAAATAAATTACTTTGCTGTTAATATTGGGCCAGTCTCTCTTAACCTTACCACTAAAAAAGCTGCCTTTATTCAAACAAAATTTCTTTTTTTCAGATTTTATTTATCATATTTTTTGGTTTCATTAGGTCAATCATATGTATGTGCATGACATTTGTATTATAATATTTTTTGAAAACTAGACTTGAGAGAGAATTAAACAAACATTATTTCACTGTAAGCCTGAATATTGTTATTAAGTCCGAGAAACTGAGTTATGTCCCTTTCCAAAGTAATACGGTAACCCAAATTAAGAGTCTGCAATACATATACAGTCAAAGCAAGGGTAGTCTTTAAAGACAAGGTGTTGCTTAATACAGGGTAAATTGTTCTGAAAGCGTGGAAATTGAAAGTAGCAGATGTGACTGCTTAAAGAAAAATGACTGCTCAATAGAGGTGGCCGGCCACTTATACAGGTTTGACTGTATATTGAAAGGTTCTGTTTTTAATCATCCCTTCTTTGACATTATTATAGTTTAACAAAAATGTTGCAGTCAATCTGAAACAATCCTTTTTGCAAAGACAACACCCTAAATAACTTACAAAAATGCATATTTATTATCAAATGCAATAACAAGCAGATGTGAGATAGTTTCTATGCAAATATTTGTTTCTATGACGTACATTTCCTTGAGTGTCTGCCTACACTATGAATAAGTGAGTATGCGATGATATGGTCTCTCATATTGCCGCAGTGTGCAATGGTTGTGATGTCATAATGTTTGTGACTCAGTCGCATTATTACACACCAAGGGAGGATTTAGCTTCTGTATATCTTGGTTTATAACATACTTTTCATATAAAATTTACAGAACAATCCATATGTCGGTAGTGGCAAACAGTGGCAAACATTTTCTGCTATGATCACAAGAGGTTTGCAGCCATGTAAATACAAGACACATTGTCAAAGTCCCTGTTTAGAAAGGAGCATAACTCCTGTAAATGCATAACAATCTGACCTTTGATTTGACTTTTAATTGTGAAGTATATGGATTATTTCATGAATTTATTTATTTTTTATCTACATAGGTTTAATGCACCTTTATTTAAGAATAGTCTTCAACTCTTGGAATTGAAAATATCAGGAATAATACGGGGGGTGGGGGGTGGAGTGGGGGGTTAAAAAAAATTTCAGACTATTTTAGCCATGTTAAATAATTATTTATGATTTTCATGACTTTTTTTTCAGATTTATTTTGTTTCTTAGTTTTGGTGTCAGTGAGTTATCAGCTAATGATTTCACCAGCGCATACTGAAACTGGCATGCTCATGCATGATTTTTGCTATTTTCTTGACCGTACCACTCGAGTGGTTTTTATGAAATTAAAAATTGATATTTCACTGAAAACCAAAAATATTTGTCGCTACCTTTCAGTTCAGTGATGGGAAACAGAGATGACGCCAACCTGAGTTACTCTGCTCAGCACATAGATGAGTTACTCAAGTGTCCCATATGTCTGGATAGATTTACCTCCCCTAGATTGTTGCCATGCCAACATACCTTCTGTGAAACTCCTTGTCTACAGCAACTTGTCAATAGGTAAATAGAACAAAGGTCACAAAGATCACATAATCCAGGTGGTAGTCATGGTGGTAGGTTGCTCTGCATTGACCAAGGAAAATAGGTTATAGGTCAATGTTTGTTTGAATATGTTATGTCATTTTTATACCATTAAGGGTTAACGGATGATCAGTTTACCTAACCACTCTTTCCTGGGATCCTGGCAGGTTAACCCAGTACTGAAGCACATCCATCTTCACAAGTAACCAATAACTTTCTCACTTGAATCAGTGGTGAGAGACAAATGACGATGAAACGCAATGTCGTATATCAATCATCACAGAGATTGTGGTCGGGCTAAGAATCAGGAAACCTAGATTGATAGTCGCACATGCTACTGACTGAGCAACTGTGCCCAGCTTCGGCCAAGGAAAATTGGTTATAGGTCAAATGCAGATTAATTGATGATCTTTGTAAAATAATTCACAGACCACTTCAAAGTCCAGATGAATAAAACCACCAGGGACCCCATCATACACATACTTTGTTGAATGATTTCAGAATTAATAAACATATGACAGAACAGCTCTGTTTATTCTTTGAATTGATTACATGTATATATTTACTAATTCAATATCAGTATCAATTTATTTAAAAGAAATCTTCTCTCACATAATTTTCTGCCACATTGCAGATATTAATGTATTTCATCTTACAAGTTTGTTTCTCTCAAATTTCAATTTTTCTTTGGTTATTTGGATGGAAATAACCTGCCCGCCTAGGTTCAAATTTATGTGAGATTGTTGTAAATTATAATCGTTCTTTTCAGAGAAGATTTTATATGTTGTGTAGCGAATGAACATACGTCTTCTACAACAGCATTGCTGTTGAGCCCTCTTTTACAGCAACATGGTTAAACAGTTAGAAAGTTAAGCAATGAAGTGTGTGGTCAGAAGTTGGATAGGTGACCGCAGTCACTTTATGTGTCACCCAATCACTTTGCTGTACGTAATTGATAACTGGCAATAAAAGGTCTAATCTGAAAATGCATATTACAGGTTTCACCAGATAAAATGTCCAGAATGCCGGGTAGAGCACCGAGTGCCTTACACTGGAGTGTCTTCATTTCCTGTCAACAGAACACTGCAGAATTTTCTAGACCTGCCCACACAGGCACAGGCCAACCTACCTCCTCCACCAGCAAATCAGTACGAAGTGTATAATGATGGGGCAGGATATTCAAACAATGCAACCAATCAGGTGCAAAGACCGCCTGAAAATCAGAATACACCACAGAATGGCTCTCAAAGAACTGGATGCTCATTGTGCAGCCGACAACTTCCACTGTCGAGATGCGCACACTGTGATAACATAGTTTGTGATACATGTAAACGATCTCACATAGACCAACTGAGGTTAGACATCACAAGAGTTGTAAGTCAACTAAGAAGGGGCACTCCATCATTTTCCGATGCCATTAGCTTAATAGAAAATAAATCCGAACAACTTCATCAAAGAGCAGAGGCTGGCAAAGCAGAAATTACAGAAACAATTGAGAGATACATTTCTGAATTAAGAAATCGGCAGCGTCTGCTACATAGTGAGGTACAAATGTGGTTGTTGGGTGAAATACGATCTCTACGCATGTGTCAGGAAAATGTCGAAGTCGAGTTGGCAAGCACTGCAAGCTTTTGTGACTCGATGGAGTCGACGCTGTCCCAAGTGAATCAAACAATACCAGACGATGATCTGGTAGATATTAAACGTCAGTGCGTTGAGCATATGGAGATCATGAGAGGGTACGAGGATGGAAGTGCAGTTCGGCTGCCCAGGGAGAGACAGGTAAGTTAAATTGCTATTGTAGCTGGCCTCAATTTAGGACTTATATATAATTATCTGTTACATATTTTTATCACATATTACAACAAATATGAGAAATAAAATGCCTTTCAACTATTTGCAAGAGGTATGCTCCTTTCCAAGACAACATATCTGCCCTTTTACTGGGGTGTTCTAATTTCATATTTGCATCATGTTTATTCATAATTTTCAAGAATTATAGTGATTTGAAAAGTTATTGAAATTGATGTATGTCCCTTGATTATTTTTCTTGATGTATGTCCCTTGAATATATTCATTGCTGTATGTCTCTTGATTATATTCATTGTTATTTGTCACTTTTATTTTGATTGCATAAACATCAGTTCTGTCTCACAAAAAATTATAAATTATATTTTTATTCCATGCAAGATATAGTACAGTGTTATACGAAGACTTTTCATGTATCTAATTTTGAAACACATTACATGATGACTTTAGATAAGAATTATACAATGTTTTACAAGTAATATTCCTAGGGAGGAAATTAAAGTTATCATTCATTTTATACAAACTTATTTCAGCTTGAGTAAGAGAAAAATGAAAGCTTATATGAACCACTCTCGATTCTGCTTCCTGGTTAGAACCAGTACTGAGTTGATTTTTGAGAGGCACCTAGTCCAGCTGGGTATTGAACCCCCAACCTCTGGCGTGAACGTCCGTCACTATATCCACTACATTGCTGTCCCACTTATAGTTATTATTTATCCAACCCTGCTAGTGCTATATGAATGAATTACAAGTATTATATATTCAACCCTGCTAGTGCTATATGAATGAATTACAGTTATTATTTATCCAACCCTGCTGGTGCTATATGAATGAATTGTAGTTATTATTTATTCAACCCTGCTGGTGCTATATGAATGAATTACAGTTATTATTTATTCAACCCTGCTGGTGCTATATGAATGAATTACAGTTATTATTTATCCAACCCTGCTGGTGCTATATGAATGAATTACAGTTATTATTTATTCAACCCTGCTGGTGCTATATGAATGAATTACAGTTATTATTTATCCAACCCTGCTGGTGCTATATGAATGAATTACAGTTATTATTTATCCAACCCTGCTGGTGCTATATGAATGAATTACAGTTATTATTGATTCAACCCTGCTGGTGCTATATGAATGAATTACAGTTATTATTTATCCAACCCTGCTGGTGCTATATGAATGAATTACAGTTATTATTTATCCAACCCTGCTGGTGCTATATGAATGAATTGTAGTTATTATTTATCCAACCCTGCTGGTGCTACATGAATGAATTACAGTTATTATTTATTCAACCCTGCTGGTGCTATATGAATGAATTACAGTTATTATTTATTCAACCCTGCTGGTGCTACATGAATGAATTGCAGTTATTATTTATCCAACCCTGCTGGTGCTATATGAATGAATTACAGTTATTTTTTATTCAACCCTGCTATCTGTCTGTATAAATTATAGGTTCAAGTCACTTTCGAAGGCAACAGATTCTCCCAGGCAATTTCAAATTTCGGTGAGCTTGCAGTTGTTGAAGGTCAAGATAGTAGCTCTAATGGGTCAAGGTCATCTGATCCACCATCCTTAAACTCAAGGTCAGGGTCATCATCGAGAGAGACGTCTCCAGCGTTTCAGCAGGTTGTATCAATGGGCCGTGGAAGGGGACAGAGACTCGGGTCAAGGGGGACAGGCAGAGGACAGCGGAATGGTGCAACTGGAGTTGGAAGGGGGCAGCAAGAAGAAAGAAATGCAGATGGACGGGATCAGCAACCACAAGGGGCTGCAGGAAGTGATAGAGAACAGTCACAGAGACTGAGCACTATGGACAGAGCCCTAGCTGCTATAGGTATATAGTTTTTTTTTTAATTTTTGCCTTACTAGACCCATAACACCACTGCTGGGCAATATTGAATAATAATACATTAAGAAATTGTCTTTACCATTTAAGTATTTCATAAATAAACAATTGGAATATATAACATGCTTACTTACAAACAATACATAGTATTACATACCATATATTAAAATTATATTGGTCAACCATCTCTGTTTCGGCTATTATGACACGTAGACACTTCGCCTTCATGTATTTACCTCTCTATTTTCAACGCATTATTTCAATTAATAAAATAACAAAAAACCTGAAGAAATATTGCAAAGTTAATCGTAGCAAAGCAGAACCGTAACTCACTTCAACTTTTACGCGATCTCTATATTGTTATGCGTCTGTATTGGATAACCAACTCTTCAAATGACTTCACAAACATTAGCTAAATAATTGGTCATCTTTCTCTTCCTTGGTCGTCCATAATGAATTTCCGTCTATCTTTAAAACGTTTTTGTAACTTGAAATTAAGTGGACCCACATATTTGTTTTCATGTTCGCCTCCTTCATTTTTTTCATTGTCTGCATTGGCATCATACCGAGATTTACGCAAATTTTATAACTGAAGGTACCGGGTAATTCCGTGAATTCCAATAACACCATAAATGTCAGTGTTTCTTGGACTCTGTGTGAAAACAACTGCACCCCTTATGAAAACGGCATGGACTGATGTTCAGATAAAACATCAACGATTATAAAAAAAGACGTCATTCTACCTGCAAATGAACTTTGGCATATTTTTTCCCCATTTAATGGAGATATAGTGATTTTAATAGGGTGGACCTTTCATTAAAGTGGCATCATTTAGACCATGCTCCGCATTTGTCAAACAGGGTATCGAAAATGACCATAATTTTTTTTATCAACGAATGGAGAGATAAAATACTTCTGAGAATTTATAACATTTAAACATGCTGTAACCAGCAGGGAAAATTTGATTGAAATAGTTCGACCCGTTTTCAAGATAAAACAAAAATCCATGTATTGTTTTATCGTCCCTCGTATGCTGGTGAAACAGGAGCCTGTATACATATCCAGGATGGTTTTATTATACACTCCCAGGTCAGCAGATGATTTCAATACATTTAATCATCTACCAACTTACTGAGTACCACTTTTTGCTATAAAACTGCCAATACTTAAGTTTTTATTGGCCACTTGTACTTATCATTAAAAACCACTTTATTACATCATTTTTGTTATGCCAGGTGCAAAGTTCACTTCTTTTGTAAGTCGTATATCGATTCAGCTTAATATACTGGTAATTGTAAGGTGTGCAGACCAACATCAATTAAATTTCTAGGGATTATGGGTATGAAATCTGTACATAATATCTAGATCGTCAGGTCATTTCTCTTGTGGCACACTTGTCGCCTTTTAATTATTGGTAAATCTTATCCATACATGTATTACATTATCTTCTCCTGTACTTAAGGGAGTAACCAAGCTGCCAGCACAAATCCAAGAGTTGCTCCTCGTAGGGGAGAAAGGATAGCAGGATTAATGGGCGGTGGAGGAGAGGCGGAGCCAGACCCCAACCCTAGACCTGCCCCAAGGGAGCGATTGGCCAACCTAATAACTGGAGGAGAGTCAAGTTCTAGTAATTCACCATCTCGTCCCCAACAGAGGGAGAGGATGTCAGGCTTGATGGGTGCTGAGGGAGGAGAAGCTGGAGGAGGGGGAGGTGATGTTAGAGGAGGCGACACTGGTAAGTTTTGTAAAATACATTAAGGATGCTACATGAGTGCTCATTTATCATTGAATTTATTAAGCAAGTTGGCAAAAATATATTATGCAAGGCTTTGTTAAGCATAATATCATTTTTGCCAATGAGTTTATTAAATTCAATGATAAATGAGCATGAATGTAAGATTCTTTTTTATAAGATAACTCATGAAATTTGTACATTTACCATTTATCTAATAGATCACCTCAATAAGGAAGAGAATAAATAAGGCATTTTAGTTTCTGTGAGGTGTCGTACGACTTACCATCTCAAAATCACATCATTTTACCATGACAAATTGAAGTTGTTTATATATGTCGGAAAATAGTTCAACATTTTATGTAAGAGAGCGGAGTTATACATAAAACACCAAGTGATGAATCGGAAGTGATTTATCACTAGGTTAATATCTAAATATGTCATGGGTTTATTACGCTCCTGTATGGTAAATGATGTGATAAATAAAACTGCAATCACTGTTGACAATTTTAATACACTAATAGATGATTTTTCATTTTGGCTCTTAAAAATTGCTATTTTCAAGTTTAGGTCCACTGTAAATGTTGCTAATGTCTTATATCAATCTTTACGGAGAGTGTGGTAAGATTTGAGCTCAAAACCCCTGGATTGATAATCAGACGTTATCAACTGAGCTAATCAAACCCGGCTACTTTAGGATTGGTCACAATAACTGGTTTACAACACCACCACAGGCCTGGAAAGTTCCGCTTGTTCACTCGCCATGGCGAGTGCACATTAATTTTTGTCAGGACGAGTAAGATTTAAGAAACTGACTTCATTATTTCTTTGATTTTAAGTATTCAATAAAAAATGTTGGAAATGGAGGATGAGTAGCTTTTATTAAGGAATTTCAAGCCCTGCACCACTTTGTGATCACAAATTCCATTTAACAAAAGCAGAGAAAAAAAATATGTTGCATTACAAAACGTCCACAAAATAACTACAATGTATATGGTTGAGATTGCATTATAAAAATCAGTACATGTGCTTTACATTTAACCTTAAAATATCAGACTTCTTGATGAGGCCTCTTTTTGAATGGAGTTAAACACCATTTTCATAACATTTCAGGTTTTATATGGCATGTCCAGTTTTATTGATGGAGGACCTCAGTATGAATGAGTAGAACCATAGTCCTTCTGCAAGTAAATGGTAAACTTTCTCACGTAAAGTTTTTGGACAGAGCGGGACATACAACCTAAGCAGTGAGAGGTTAGTGATCTAGAGACAGCGTCTTGAGCTCAAAGGACCCCATTTGTTAGCAAATGCCCCTTTTAGGGTATACTAATTTATTTAAATAGCTTGAATGCAAAAAAGCTCAGAGATTATATGAACTGATTGCAAGTCAACTTCCTGGGTAGAATCAGTATAGAGTTATGTTTTTAAGCATCTAATCAAGCTTGGGGTCAAATCCACCTCTGGCATGAATGGTAAACACTATCCACTAAACTACCACCTCCTTTTGCTATGGCCACCAATTTCTCCCTATGTTATTATTTCATATTGATATTGGATATATTTCGTAATACTATTTCAGATACAAATAATGAACCTGTCCAGACTCGACACCCTCTGCCGCCAAACTTATCATGGGAACTACCTGTAGATTTTGCCTATCCCAGAAGGACTGACATGAGAGCTGGCAATGGTAACAGAGGGACTAATACGAACAATCGTAGAAGTCTTCAGGAGCGACGACGACATAATTTGTCTGATTCAAGGCTACCTTCTAATACCAGACTGTCTTATGATAATCAGACTAATGAATCTAGCAATTCCAACAGAGGAAGAGGAAGAAACAGGCACCAGTCTGATCAAAATTCTGCCCAGAATTCCCAGCTGGAACCAGTAGCTGGTACCAGTACTGAAAGGTCAGATAGGCCACCTCTGGTACGAAGCAGAACATACACTCGTGAGGACTTTGAGCCAATTCGAGAAGAGGATTCTCTTTCTAGAGCAAGCACGGCTGATCCAGTAACTAGGCCAAGGTCACCAATCAGGTTTGATGTGAATTTTAATGGTAACGGTAATAATGATGTGGAAAATGTGCCGTACCAGTCTGCTGCTATTGACGGCAGTGAAAGTACGAGAGTTAACGTAGCCCAGAACAATTATCAGGACAAAGGGAGAGCAATCATCAGGTTTGGATCCAGGGGAAGTAATAACAGGGAGTTTATCTGGCCAAGAGGTATGGCAGTTTCAAGGGCAGACCAAATTTACATCGCTGATAGTAGTAATCATAGAGTTCAAGTATTTGATAATATCGGAACTTTCGTGAAAATGTTTGGCTCCTACGGACAAGCTGAAACAGAGTTTGACTGTCTGGCAGGGATTGCTATCAATACCATGGGGGACATTCTGATTACTGACAGGTATAATCATCGCATTCAGGTGTTCGACCATCAGGGAAATTTCAAGTTCAAATTCGGCGAAGAAGGTCAAGGTGACGGTATGATGAGTTACCCATGGGGCATAGCAAGTGACAGCATGGGATTTATCTATGTGTGCGATAAAGAGAACCACCGTGTCCAAGTCTTTCAGTCCAGTGGAGTATTTGCCCGTAAATTTGGTTGCCTAGGAAGACGGGTCGGCCAGTTTGAAAACCCCCATTATTTAGCTGTTAGTCCCGACAACAAGGTGTATGTGAGTGATTGTAGTAACCATAGGATACAGGTTTTCAGTATCTATGGTGACTTTCTTTTTAGCTTTGGTTCAATCGGCACCATGCAAGGACAGATGAAGTACCCGAAAGGTATTGCAATTGATGAGCAAGGGTTTGTCACAGTTGCGGACAGTGGGAATAACAGAATACAGGTGTTCAGAGGGGATGGCAGGTTTTATTGCATGTTTGGAGGGTATGGCAGTGACAATGGACAGTTTAAAGGGATAGAGGGACTTGCCTTGTTGGGGAATGGAAACGTGGTAGTGAGCGATAGGGAAAATCACAGGATACAAATATTTTAGAGATGTTAAGAGGAGGGGGCATTGTCAGAGGAAATATTTCGTCACATTTTTCATCAATTTTATTACCTCCATGTTTTTTTAAGGGACGTGTTTCTTGAGTTCCGGTAATGAACATATTATATGCATATTGATTATGAGAGGTGTCATTGATAGCAAAGTTATATCAATATATTGAGTTGAATACATGTATATTAATCAATTAGTAGAATATGTCAGCATTTGTCATATGTCTATTCGGTGTACTTTAAGTTCTGCTTGCCATTGTTGACTTAATGTGATGATTGTCTAAATGATTCAATAACTGTATTTTTGTTCATTTGTTTTTTTATATTAAATTAAGTATTTTTGGAGTTAATGTGCCAAAATAAGAGTATTTTGTCATCATATCACATCACCATCAATATCTTTATCATCAACCTAATTGTAATGTTTAAACCCATCATCATCAAAACCATCATCTTCATCTCCATCATCACAGTCGTCGTCATTGTATCAGTATCTGAGTGTATGATAATGCCTTGTTAATACACTTTCATTAAAACATCAACATAAGAGAATGTGCCAATTCATCAACTTGTATAAAAATGTCAACACTAGACCTCCCAAACTCATCAATTTACATATGTAAGGTTTTCAACTGCTGTCCGGAAACTTGCATTAAAAATAAAACACCATAGTCTACCAGTCCATAAATTGCATTAGAACCTAAACACCATAGTCTACCAGTCCAAAAAACTTGCATTAGAACCTAAACACCATAGTCTACCAGTCCAGAAACTTGCATTAGAACCAAATCACTATAGTCTACCAGTCCAGAAACATGCATCAGAACCTAAACACAGTCTACCTACCAGTCCATCAATTTGCATCAGGACCTAAACACCATGGTCTACCAGTCCATAAACTTGCATCAGAACTTCAACACCCTAGTCTGCAAGTCCATAAACTTGTATCAGGACCTAAACACAATAGTCTGCCAGTCCATAAACTTGCACCATGACATAAACACCATAGTCTGCCAGTCCATAAACTTGCATTAAAACTTAAACACCATAGTTTATCAGTCCATAAATTTGCACCAGGACCTAAACACCATAGTCTGCCAGTCAATAAACTTGCATTAGAACTTAAACACAATAGTCTGCCAGTCAATAAACTTGCATTAGAACTTAAAAACAATAGTCTATCAGTCTATAAACTTGTATCAGTACCTAAACATCATAATTTACCAGTCAATAAACTTGAATAAGAACTTAATCACAATAGTCTATCAGTCCATAAACTTGCATATGAACCTAAACACCATAGTCTACCAGTTTATTAACATGCATCAGAACCTAAACACCATGGTCTACCAGTCCATAAACTTGCATCAGGACCTAAACACCATAGTCTTCCAGTCCATAAACTTGCATCAGGACCTAAACACCAGTCTACCAGTTTATTAATATGCATCAGGACCTATACACCAGTCTACCAGTCCATAAACATACATCAGGACCTAAACACCATAGTCTACCAGTTCATTCAAAGCATCAGGACCTAAACACCAGTGTACTAGTTCATTAATATGCATCAGGACCTAAACACCATAGCCTACCTACCAATCTACTAGTCCATTAATATGCATCAGGACCTAAACACCATAGTCTACCAGTTCATTATAAGCATCAGGACCTAAACACCAGTCTACCAGTCCTTTAATATGCATCAGGACCTAAACACCATAGCCTACCTACCAGTCTATAAATATGCATCAGGACCTAAACACCATAGTCTACCAGTTCATTAATATGCATCAGGACTTAAACACTAGTCTACCAGTCCATTAATATGCATCAGGACCTAAACACCAATCTACCAGTCCATTAATATGCATCAGGACCTTAACACCTATTTCTCCTCATATATAAACTTGAATAAGGATGATGGCAAATAGAACCACTCTGCAGATCATGCATAAATATTAGAATTTGTTGAAACTCTACGGTTCTGCAGATATCAAGATTAATTCTGCATATTTTGTTAATAAAGTTCATTGAATTTTTTTTTTCAATCTTTTAGTGATTTGTTGTCTTTGTACATAGAGGGTGAGCCTGGAATCTTCAATCCTGTTCACTCCTTACAAGACCTTAACATTTTTGTGGTTGTATGCTCTTAGGTTCAATACAGAAAGGCACATTCCCATTAAAAATGATGGACGCATGGAGTCATATTATTTCTTGTACATCCTCTCCTCCCTATTTTTCATCTGCCAACATGTTTGAATAAGTGTTGGGTTCTTTCATTACTTCTAACAGTGTCGTTCTCTTACCTCGTGTTATTTATTTTTCATCAGAGAAATTAAATAATTTATTGTTGAAATCTGTTTTTGTTATTCAATTTACCAAAACATCAGGTTTGCTGTTGTTTTTCCATGCTGTCAGAATATTTGTTACATGACATTTATACTAATTTATAATTTAAGTTTACTTGACTGTAGACTACTTGACTTTTACCTTCAATTTAGTGTCTGAGATGTAATGAGTTGGACAGCTACTGGGCATTTTTTGGAGGTAAACCATTGCCAGACTAAATTCAAAAAAAAATTCAACTAAAAAAACAATTATTTTCAACATGGAGAGAGAGGCATGTGAAATAATTTGGCAGCAGAATTGTTTCAATAAAATTTGGAGCAAAAGACAAATTTGTTAAGGTCATTACTCATTGGATTTATTACTGGCTTGGTTACCAGTACTAGACTCATCTCATCTCTGCAAGTTCATGATTACTTGCCAGGCCCGATTAGCTCAGTCATTTACGCATCAGACTATCAATCCAGGTGTCGTGAGTTTGAATCCCTGCCCAGCAGCAGTCTCCGTGATGATTGATATACGACATAGTGTCTCATTATCATTCGTCTCTTTCGCTGATTTAAGTGGAAAAGTTATCAGTTACTTGCGGAGATTAGGTGTACTCGAGTACTGGTTAACCTTTCAGGAACCAAGGAAACAGCGGTTGGATTAACTGATCATCTGTTAGCCGTCGATGGCATAAAAATGATGCTAAATAATCAATCAACCATGACTACTTCCCCTCATAGTCTAAGATAGGAGATTCATGGTTGTACAAAAAAGTTTATGACCAATCATCACAGAATGAAGATTCAAACTCGTGACTCCTTCATTGGGCTGATACTCTACCACGGGGCTGATACTCTACCACTGGGCTGATACTCTACCACTGGGCTGATACTCTACCACGGGGCTGATACTCTACCACGGGGCTGATACTCTACCACTGGGCTGATACTCCACCACTGGGCTGATACTCCACCACTGGGCTGATACTCCACCACTGGGCTGATACTCCACCGCTGGGCTTATACTCCACCGCTGGGCTGATACTCCACCACTGGGCTGATACTCCACCACTGGGCTGATACTCCACCACTGGGCTGATACTCCACCACTGGGCTGATACTCCACCACTGGACTGATACTCCACCACTGGGCTTATACTCTACCACTGGGCTGATACTCTACCACTGGGCTGATACTCTTCCACTGGGCTGATACTCTACCACTGGGCTTATACTCTACCACTGGGCTGATACTCTACCACTGGGCTGATAATCTACCACTGGGCTGATACTCTACCACCGGGGCTGATACTCTACCGCTGAGCTGATACTCTACCGCTGGGCTGATACTCTACCGCTGGGCTGATACTCTACCGCTGGGCTGATACTCTACCGCGGGGCTGATACTCCACCGCTGGGCTGATACTCCACCGCTGGGCTTATACTCCACCGCTGGGCTGATACTCCACCGCTGGGCTGATACTCCACCGCTGGGCTGATACTCCACCGCTGGACTGATACTCTACCACTGAGCTTATACTCTACCACTGGGCTGATACTCTACCACTGGGCTGATACTCTACCACTGAGCTTATACTCTACCACTGGGCTGATACTCTACCACTGGGCTGATACTCTACCACTGAGCTTATACTCTACCACTGGGCTGATACTCTACCACTGGGCTGATTATCTACCACTGGGCTGATACTCTACCACTGGGCTGATTATCTACCACTGGGCTGATACTCTACCACTGAGCTTATACTCTACCACTGGGCTGATACTCTACCACTGTGCTGATACTCTACCACTGGGCTGATACTCTACCACTTGGCCACAAGCTCCACACTTCATAAATGCAGTGTGGTAGTTATCTTATATTTTTATACATTTCCATATTAACCATACCGGCAATTCAAATCAACCTTTGTTGGCCTGTGGTAGCCATCTTTTATATTTTAAGATGAAAAACACAAAGTTAAAGAAACACATCCACGTTTAAACTTTTTTAAAAAGTTTTTCAATTGAGTTGTGAGCACATTTCCCATACATAAATATATGGTCAGTGAGCTGTATATGTGCTAACAAACACTATCCAGAACGCTTTAGAATTATAAAAAAAGATGTCCAAATTATAAAGCGTGACAAACGCTTTATAAATTATTTTTAAATTGCTGAGGATTCCAACTTGGCTTCAAATTGAATTATGCGATTCGTATTAAAAAACTTCACGTTTTGGTGTAGTGTACTTTACCTGCCTTGAAAGTCATTTTGACAATTTTTTTTGACTCGGGTGAGTTACACGCTTGTTTTATAAAGTGTTAGTCACGCATTACAATTTGGGCATCATTTTGTTCGGGATTGTGTTTATATGCTCATATACAGCTAATTGATCATATGTTTGTTTGGGAAATGTGCTAATAACTCAATTAATTTTTTTTTTAAAAGTTCAAACGTGGATGTGTTGCTTTAAGAAAGAATGACCCAAGTAGCATTCATATTTTATCTGCATTGAAAAATGGTTTCTAGAGGAGACACTTTGGAAAAGTTTTTATTTTTAATTTTTGGAGCAGGGTCAAATACGAGTCCAGGGTCATAATTTGAACATACTGGTTGAGAGCCCTAATATAATGATACAAGCAAAATATGACAGTTAAAACACCTGTAAATGTATGTACAGTTGGTTCTTGTTAACTCGAAGTCGAGAAAAACACTTCCAGATAACCAGTAGTTTGAGATAAACAGTATGATTTCTATAGTTCAACTAATGATGGGACAAAAATATTCATTCAGATATCCCATAGTTTGAGATAACAAGAGTTAACTGTAGTTTCAGAATGAATAGAATGAATAGGTAAACATACAATATATCAGCCCAAACACTTGTATTTTAGAGATGTTTTTGTAAGATTTTAGAGATGCTTTTGTAACAGCAATTAAAACCTTTGGTACAGGAGCTAAAAAAAACATTTGAAATAGATTGGCTCCTGTTTTACTAACGTATCTAAGTATATGCATAGCACATATATGTATGGATACTAAGAAAAACTAAAACAAGAGCTGTTGGAGGGACAGTGCGCTTTACTATTTCCATGCTGTTCATAAACAACAGCTATTTCAGTAAATAAGTATCAAATGAAATACAATTCATATGAAAACTCAGGAGTGGTAAAATTAAGCTGTAATTATTGCTGGTCTGTTAAAACTAAATTAGCAAAATAATTCAACAATATTCATTTTCATTATCGGTAGTGTTGTTGTTTTTTTTTTAAAACAACAAAGTGAATAAATGGCTTATAATACCTTAAGATTATTTATCATTTAGTTGCATTTGTTCAAACTTTAAAATTGTTCTAAAAATTATTAACCATTGCTGACAAATAACGAGATAGGTATGCCAATACTGAATTCAAGACACACCATGAACGTATAAATTGGTACTTCAATTACATAACTAGAACAATATAATTACTCATTCACATTACCTGAAATAATTCCAGCAAGAACTTTAAATACAGTGTATGCTAAACTCGAGATGATCTGCTTCAAGAGTAGTTTATCAATGTTTTACAAATGCAATACATGCAGTACCTTCAAATCATATGGTAATTAACCAGTTCTTGTAAATGGGTCTGTAGTCTTGTACCAACACATACTGTTTATCATGATTGATTGAATATTTAGCGTCATTTTTATGCCATCCAGGGCTAACAGACGATCAGTTAACCTAACCACTGTTTCCTGGGATTAACCAGTACTCGAGCATACCCCGTCTCCGCAAGTAACTGATAACTTTCCCACTTGAATCAGTGGTGAGAGACGAATGATAATGAGACACAATGTCGTATATCAATCATCACGGTGACTGTTGCCGGGCGGGGGATTCGAACTCACGACCCCTGGATTGATAGTTAGACGCGTAACCGACTGAGCTAATCGGGCCCGGCTACTTCTGTTTATCAATGCAGGATATCTTTCCACATTCTATGCAAGTTGTTTCAGTTTTTTACATATACAATAAATTATATGAACCAACTTCACATCATGGGGAAATAAATTGGTACCAGTTCATGAAAAGTGATCTATAGTTGAAATAATCCTGTACCAGCATGCATTATCTTAGCTCCACGCCTTAAACTTTTATAGAAAATATTTGTAACATATCTAAGCTCAACATCTTGTACTAAAAACTTTAATCTGCTTAAAAACTGTAACAAAATTTCTAAGGCTAAAATGGCAAAGCAATTAAGAGTTATGGTTCTTGTCTCTGCAAGTTTCCTCGATGATGCTGAACACACATGTGAAGTTTCATTCATATCCAATGATAGGTTGATGAAATATGTACAAACTCAAAAACTTTAACCTGCTAACGAACTATTTAGTCTAAAACGGCAATAATTCTGTCAAAGGTCAATCAAGAGCTATAGATCTCTTCTTAAGGAGTTAAGGAGAAAGATGTTGAGCACATATTTGAAGTTTCATTCATATCCTGCGTTAGGTTGAAGAAATATGTATCTGCTCAAAATTAACCAAAAGTCCAAAAGGGCCATAATTCTGATAAAATGCGACCCATAGTTATGGTTCTTATGTCTGGGACTCTGGGCATACTGTTTATTATGCTGAATACAGATGTGAAATTACATTCACATCCAGTAATAGGGTGATGAAATATGTTCCTGCTCAAAAACTTACCTGCTCAAAAAGTTTAACCAAATTTTCGAAATCCAAAAGGGCCATAATTCTGCCAAAATGCAACCCAGAGTTATGGTTCACCTTGCTGATGATGAGTGGTTCCATATAAATCATACCTGATAAAACTTTAATCTGAAAAACCAACACCGACGCCGGGGCGAGTACAATATATAAACCCCTATTCTACGAATATCTGAGCTAAAAACTAGGAAAAGCATCAAGGTGATCAAGATTTTAGACTGGCTCAAGAAAAGTTTGATTTCATTTCATTGAAATTGATCAAGAACATTTAGAGACATCACTTAGTCTAAAGTACTTAACTTTTTATTAAGTTGCAGTATACAAATTTTGTAATCAGAAGAACTTAAACAATTTGCATGGAATGGCCTTGTTTTGTAAGGAATTCCAATGTGCATGAAAGAATCTGAGATAAATGAATATCTGAAAATACTATTTTGTGAGATTTTGCGCTAATACGCAAGTGTGTGTAACATCTCAATCAGTTGTTTTTCCTTCTTTACCTTTCTTTGGTGTACAAATCAAAAGATGAGTCTTCAATAAATTAACTGTTATTTTTTTTTTCTATACCATATAATTATAATGATGAACAAAAGGAATTCATATTAGAATATGTTTTATCTCTTGTAAATTTATGCACGATACATTGTACAACACAGAAGACTCAAAATGAAAATATTCAGATATATTGTAAGAATGTTCATAAATGTACATAAGAATATTCTGGTTAAGGCTAACCCTGTCAATTTCATGCCATCGAGAGATAAGACGTGACAATCAATTGACTTAACCATTCCATCCTGGAATCCTGGTAAGTTAACCAGTTATCAATCCTACACCAATCTCTGCAAGTAACTGATAACTTTCTCACCTGAATCAGCGGTGAGAGACGTGACAATGAGACACTAGGCTGTATATCAATCACTACAGAGACTGTGGCTGGGGGAGAATTTGGAACTTATGGCCTCTGGATTGAGTTAAACTTGCTACCAACTGAACTTACCAGGCCGAGAATATTAATCAGGTCGGGTCTTGGAATGAGTTAACTTATATTGTCCTTTCATTATTATTGCATCAAATATTTGGTAATTCATTACAAGAAACTTCCATAAGAGGTCAGGTAGACATGATGTGAATTTATAATGAAGTTCTGATTTTACTATTTTTTTTTTTATGTTCTTTAAAGCTGTGGTTGGCCAGATTATCTGGTTTCCAGAACCAGCACAGTACTAATGTTATCTCCATCCAATCCTGCCCATTTAGCTCAGTTGGTAGGGTGTCTATCAATCCAGGGGTCGTGAGTTTGTATCCCAACCTGACCAGTCTGCGTGATGACTGCTATATGACATTGCCAGATTGCATCCCTTTGTTATTTATCTATAGCCTATGTTTCAAGTATGAAAGTTATCAGATACTTGCCGAGATGGGTGTACTTGATAACTGGTCAACTTTTCAGGAACCAAGGAGAGTGGTTAGATTAACTGATTGTCTGTTAGACCTTGACATGATGATTTGATACATAACATTGCATCTAATTATCATTCATTTCTCATCCCTGATGCAAGTGGGAAAATAATCAGTTACTTGCAGAGATGGGTGTGCTTGAGTACTTACTGGTTAACATTCCGGGATCCAAGGAAAGAGTGGTTAGGTTAACTGATCATTTGTTAGCCCTTGATGACATAAAAATGATGCTAAATATTCAAACAAAACCAACTATTTGATGCAATAATAATGAAATGAACAGGCAACACATGTATTCAATTAATATTTCCAACCAATGAAAAGCTGTAAAAGGCAGTATGTCAGGAAATAATTATTATAAATGTCAGAAAAAATTAGACTAAATATAAGTAAAATATAAATTATTTGAAATTTTGAATCGGAGAAACGTGACAAAAAATTATATTAGATGAGTGGTGAAATTAAAATGAAATTCCTGTTCTGAAAATAAATATCATACTCGCACAGATTGGCAACCTTCACCTTGTCATTTGGATTGTTTCCAAGACAAAACGAATTGAATGGAATTAACCAATATGAAGGACCAAATCAAAATCACCAAGCCAGGAAACCCCTTTTAAATATATAATTTTGGCATGTTGATATAGCTAACCTACGCAACAACGACTTGGAGAGTATATAAATCGCGATATACTGTTTTTTACAGATTACTCCTTTTTTTTAACAATAATTTGAATATACAATGTTGTACTCCCCTCATTCCCACACAAACCTGTCAAATTTACTAGCTAGCAGACTAATCCTCACCCTCTGGCTAATTCTTATACCCCGTGTAAAAAAATTGGCTAGATGATTTCTTCTCTGGGAGCAAAAAATTATCTAGCCGATTTCTTCCTAGAGGGAAAGAAATTGATTTTTTTTGTTTTCAACACATTTCAGGTTAAACAGTTTTATCGGTGGAGAAAGACCTCAGTATGAATCTGAGTGAAATCACTTCTTCCACAAGTAATTGGCAAACTTTCTCACAAAATTTTAGGAACAAGCAGGACTTGAACCTACAACCTTAGTGGTGAGAGGTTAGTGATCTTGAGACAGAGCCTTAGACCACATAGGACCCCAAAATTTAATGTTGCATCAGTATATAAAATAAACAAGAAATGAGTTTTATTCTTTTAATTTACATACAAGTCACTTCCTTGGTTGGTGTTAAGCATTAAGACAGTAGACCTACATATAAATATTGTCTTTTATCACAAAATTTACTGTGCAGGAGTGTAATAAACCCATGACATATTTTTGATATTAACCTAGTGTAATATCACTTCCGATTCATAGCACAGTGTTTCTCTGCTCTCGTACGTAAATTGCCGAAGTAATTTTGGACTCCCAAATGGTTCAATGATATCATTTTGAGACATTACTTCATGCGATGACTCACGGAAACAAATGTGCCTGAATTTTTTGTTACCTAAATGATAAACGTATACTTTTCTGCATTATGTGATAATAATCTTACATTAAATTTTTTGCTCATTTATTACCGACTTGTTGGGAAAAATTATATAATGCATCGCAGAGCCTTGCACAATATTATGATTTTCAACTCTTTCGATATATTCAACAATAAATAAACACTCATGTAAGATTGTCTATATATGGTGTTTACTGTTTAGCATCACTTTTAACAACCTTAAAGTCATATCACAATGTCGTCTGCTCAAGACAGTATTTTGTCCCACTGGAGTTCATTACATATACATGATATGATACATTATAACAACACTGATTGAACAGTCCTATTACTATCTTTTGGATACCGAGTATCGAGCAAGGAAGCTTCTAGTGCTATTTGATATGACCCAGCTTGTGATCAAATGCAACACTGTCTGCATGCAAGGTGGATGCTTTACCACCAGAATTCTGCTGCAGTCTGCATGTAAGACTTGTCAATCTGTTTATATTATAACGTGACAGTCGAATTTTGTTGTGCGTACGTCGTATCATGCAGACCACTCTTGATATGACTAAAACAATGTTGAGAAAATGTCTGCTGTACATTTCAATAACCGTATCACTAGTGTTGATGCATTTTTTTTGTTACTTATCTGTAACAGAGAAATCAAAACCAGTTACACTTACACATAATATGCGTTTCAGTTAATTTTATTTCATGAAAATTATTTTTAAGTATTGAATCTGCAAAGGCTTTAAAGATAAAAACAAAAGCTTTCACCTCCATCAAATGAACATGAACTAATCTCAATGTCTCGAAAGTCAATAAAACAGATTAAGTGAAACTATAGTACATGTATATTCCCAATTTTAAAAAAGAATTGGTAGAAAAGCAAGAAATAACAAAATGCAATGCTAAACCATAAATTATACACTTCCCAGAATTTTTGTACGGAATGCTTCAACAAGTCACAAATCTTATTGATCTCCAGAATTAATTTAAGAGAGTAATTTTCTTAATTTTCAACATAACGTTTAAGTATTAACTTTTAAGATTTTTTTGTACATATATGGATATGATACATGTGTTAGAACACTTGAACACATTACATATAAAGTCTACAAGAATATTGTTTTCCCATGACCTCCTTGTTAACATTTTGTTTCAGTGAAAAAAAAATTGGAAAGGATCTAACTATAACAAATTGTTCATGTTTTC
This sequence comes from Panopea generosa, assembly GCA_029582155.1. Classification (NCBI taxonomy): domain Eukaryota; kingdom Metazoa; phylum Mollusca; class Bivalvia; order Adapedonta; family Hiatellidae; genus Panopea; species Panopea generosa. Next base: position 62,318,755 of record CM055909.1, read on the forward strand.
TAAAAAAAATATAATCAAGATCCAATTTTTTATTTCTTAATTCCACCTGGATGTATTTTATTGTACATTGTATACTCAATAAGTGTCAAGACATGCACAGAGTAAACTACAAATAAACTTGAATTTTTACAGAGATTACTGAATGTTCTTTAGTACAACATCCACATATCTTCTATATTCCTTCACATCTGGGTTTGACAAAATCATCTAAGGCTATCCTAAAAAAATGTTTGTTTGCTGTGCTCTGACCCAGTATTTTTCATGTGGGTTTGTAGAAAGCTAATTTTGTTGGGTTTTTTTGCCAGATTTTTTAATTTAGTGTAGTCATTTTTAATAAAAATAGACAGAAATTAAAAAAATAATAATGCTTTTGAGTCAATAAAAAAATTTGGGGAGCTAAATTTTGAGTGACTATGTAGGAGGAGCACAGCAAACAAATATTATTTAAGGACATCCTATATAAATATTGTGGTCATACTTTAAACAAGTCCACTTGTGCATTCAAAGTTTAATATATACATGACAATTCCTTCATAAATAACATTATATTCTTCAAAGTATGCAAGGTAGGATAGAAAGGTGACAATGACAGTAAACTCTTATTGGTATTCATATAGTATAAGACTGATTGATGAAAATGCTGATGATGACAGTGGTGAAGGTAATGATAATGTAATACACTGATGATGATGATGATGACAACGGCAGTATCTGCTTTCATCAATAACGCTACAAAAATGTCATTCAGCCAAATAACACAGGAAAACTAAAACCCACTCATTATTAAAGATACATTGAAATTATTAATTATACACGTATACATTTGATCTTTCAATATTCTCACCGAACTATTAACCAACAAAAACTACACATTTCAATACCAATAAAAGAAGAAAGGAGAAAATGTATAATAGTTAAATTTTATGTGAGGAATTGCCATGTAAACACTAACTTTCCATTATGCTTGCTGTCCATAGTCCATAACTCACAAGCCTGTAATACACAAACATTCACTAAATAACAAATCATTTTTTAGTCTTTAATTGATTGGATAGCCAATCCAAACCCTCATAGAGTCCGTCCCCACTAGTTGCACATGTCGACTGAATATACCAGCTTTTATTCCTCAAGCTGTGAAGCCCCAACTTATCTGTTATTTCTGCAGCATTCATCGCATTTGGTAAATCCTGGAAAAAATATTATCTATTACTGTTTTGATTCATTATTCGTCTTCTCATCATTTAACATTAAACAAGAGATTCAACAAAGCCTGATGATGCTCAACTTTACATAAAACAAGAGGGCCAACAGATTCTAATGTTGTTAATCTTTACACAAAACAAGTGGACCAACAGGGCCTGATATTGCTCAACTTTACATAAAACAATAGTACCAACAGGACCTGATGTTGCTCAACTTCACACAAAACAAGTGGGCTAACTAACAGGGCCTGATATTGCTCAACTTTACACAAAACAAGAGTTCCAACAGGACCTGATGTTGCTCAACTTTACACAAAACAAGCGGACAAACAGGAACTGATGATGCTCAACTTTACACAAAACAAGTGGACCAACAGACCTGGTGATGCTCAACTTTACATAAAACAAGAGGAACAACAGGACCTGATGATACTCAACTCTACATAAAACAAGAGGACCAACAGGACCTGATGATGCTCAACTCTACATTAAACAAGTGGACCAACAGGACCTGATGATACTCAACTCTACATAAAACAAGAGGACCACAAGACCTGATGATGCTCAACTTTACATAAAACAAGAGCACCAACAAGACCTGGTGATGCTCAACTTTACACAAAACAAGAGGACCAACAGGACCTGGTGATGCTCAACTTTACATAAAACAAGAGGACCAACAAGACCTGGTGATGCTCAACTTTACATTAAACAAGAGAACCAACAGGACCTTGTGATGCTCAACTTTCATAAAACAAGAGGACCAACAGACCTGGTGATGCTCAACTTTACATAAAACAAGAGCACCAACAGACCTGGTGATGCTCAACTTTACATAAAACAAGAGGACCAACAGGACCTGGTGATGCTCAACTTTACATAAAACAAGAGGACCAACAAGACCTGGTGATGCTCAACTTTACATTAAACAAGAGAACCAACAGGACCTTGTGATGCTCAACTTTCATAAAACAAGAGGACCACAAGACCTGATGATGCTCAACTTTACATAAAACAAGAGCACCAACAGACCTGGTGATGCTCAACTTTACATAAAACAAGAGGACCAACAGGACCTGGTGATGCTCAACTTTACATAAAACAAGAGGACCAACAAGACCTGGTGATGCTCAACTTTACATTAAACAAGAGAACCAACAGGACCTTGTGATGCTCAACTTTCACAAAACAAGTGGACCAACAGACCTGGTGATGCTCAACTTTACATAAAACAAGAGGAACAACAGGACCTGATGATACTCAACTCTACATAAAACAAGAGGACCAACAGGACCTGATGATGCTCAACTCTACATTAAACAAGTGGACCAACAGGACCTGATGATACTCAACTCTACATAAAACAAGAGGACCACAAGACCTGGTGATGCTCAACTTTACATAAAACAAGAGCACCAACAAGACCTGGTGATGCTCAACTTTACACAAAACAAGAGGACCAACAGGACCTGATGATACTCAACTTTACATAAAACAAGAGGACCAACAGACCTGGTGATGTTCAACTTTACATAAAACAAGAGGACCAACAGGACCTGATGAAACTCAGCTCTACATAAAACAAGTGGACCAACAGGACCTGATGATGCTCAATTTTACATAAAACAAGAGGACCAACAAGACCTGGTGATGCTCAACTTTACACAAAACAAGAGTACCAACAGGACCTGATGATGCTCAACTTTACACAAAACAAGAGTACCAACAGGACCTGATGATGCTCAACTTTATATAAAACAAGAGGACCAACAAGACCTGGTGATGCTCAACTTACATAAAACAAGAGGACCAAAGGGACCTGGTGATGTTCAACTTTACAATGGGATAATTTATTTCAATCATCAACCAATTTGACTGACCAGTAATGAGAAGAAAAATTTTGAAAATTTTCAATTTCTAACCATTTTGGGAATTCAATCCTCTTTATTGAGAATTTCTTTCTAAGTAAAAAAAAAAAGGCAATAATTTGCATTAAATTAATGCAAGAGTTATCTAACTCAGTTGTTGTAGTAAATTTGATGACTCGGAAATCTTGTCTGAAGTTTTAAACGAATACATCAAGTGGTTGGTGAGATATTGATATGGCTAGATATGGTACTAGAATGTAAAACTATAACCAGAATTTGTGAAACAAGGGTAAAATTTATGTATTACAGTCATCAAAGAGTTATCTAACTTAGTTATTGTAATATGTTTGATGACGGGGAAGTTTTGTTTAAAGTTCCATTCAAATAAATTAAGTGGTTGGTGAGATATGGAATTGAAGGGTCTTACACGCAAAACTTTAACCAGATTTTCTAAGTCAAACAAGGGCAATAATTTGCATTATATTCATGCAAGGGTTATCTAACTTTGTTATTGTAGTAGGTTTGATGACTGGGAAGTCTTGTGTAAAGTTTAAGTCAATACATGCAATATTAATGACACAGGGACTTGCATAGCAAAAGATAATGACGGACCACGACACAGGGCGATCAGATAAAAACAAATACTGCACTGACCTGTTTGTTAGCAAAAACCAGTAGAACAGCTTCTCGTAATTCATCTTCACTAAGCATTCTGTTTAACTCATCTTTTGCTTCTCCTATTCTCTCTCTATCATTACTGTCGACTACAAATATCAAACCTGCAAACAAAGCACCCTTATGTTGAAATACTGATATTCAAAGGGAGTATATGAGCATTTTTCAAAAGTTTAAAATTGGCATAAAACGTTTTTTTCCAATATACCATGCCTATATATTAATCAATATATACGAAGAGGGATCAAAAAGTTTGTAGACTTTTGCCATAACTTTTTTATTTATCATTGTATTCTTATAGTTCTCAGGGTGTCGGTGCCGCTACATATTTGAAGTAATTTTTCAAAAATTTGATAATTTTTTATCATTAGTTTATTTTCTATAGTAACTTTGGAAACGTTGATTTACATAGTCGGGGCAGTTTTGCTTTTTTCCTACCTATACTATTCAAACAAGTGTAGCGTTGCCAAACTGGGTTTTATTTTTACATAAAAATATCAATGTGTGCTGTATCGTATGCAAACAAGCATGTAAACAAACATCCTTTAAAAAAATGCCACCAATTATGCGCATCTCAACATGACGTCAATATTATGATGTTATGGTATGCCATTTTGTTAGAAACGAAATGACATTGGGGCACTTGAAAATGGATTATCACGTGGAATACCGCAGTTCCGTAAAGTTCTGCTCCATGTTAGATAATACACCTGCTCAAACAGAAAAACAAAAGTATGTACGGTGAATCTAATGTTTCAAGGTCTCTAGTGTTTAAATTTCACAAAATTAATGTTTTTTAGAATGCCAATAATCAGTCATTAAAAAGGAGCAAACGGGAAGTCGATTTGAAGACATATTGGAATTAAAGCATGTTTTACAGAATGTTGTGTTCAGTATACTATCTTCGGATTTCGTTAACATGTCCACTCAATGGTGTAGATGGTAGCAAAAATGTATAGACCACGGAGGAGAGTATTTTGAGAAAGAGTGACTCAATAAATTTAATACAAAAGCACCTATCTAAAATTTTGACGTTGGTTTTTGTTAAATACAATGTCATCATTTTGCCCCGACTTATATATTTAACTGCTATGCTTTGAATAGTGCCTTATTTTCTTAATAGTTGATGTATCATGATTAAATTTTCAAAATATGTCCCATATACATTTATTTTAAATACAATAACAATATTTTGCATTGTACAACTGATATAAATAAAATATAAAATAAAAATCTACAAACTTTCTGATCCCCCTTCGTATACACTTAAATAAATTTCCTGCTTAACATATTTTGTGACGTATTAAAGGAGTCATGATTTCAATTTGATCTGTAATACAGGTTTATACATAGTAAAACTGTTTAAGTTCAGAAAGAGTAAGATGATGCGAATGTCATCAAGCAGTATTTAACTGCTGTCAATATTAAGAAAGGGGTTTTCATTTCAAGTTTACTACTCCACTTTAAATATCTATTTTGTGACGTTTTGGTTGTTTGACATACAAAACTATTCAGATTCTATTTATTAATCATAATGAGATGCTTTTTATCCATTTTAAAAAAAAACTTTATTTGTGTAGATACTTTAAGAGTTTTTTTCCTGATATACTAGAGCCCTTTATGGTTTCTGTAATAACCCGCCTGGACACTCATAACAGTTACTCCTCTATCACAAGTCTCAGTTGGCCATTTTATGGATGCCAGGCTTCTGTCATAATCATAAACAACAAGACTTTTTGGAGGACAGTATGCTGAACTATAATTATCAAGTCTGTCTTAAATCAATAGCTACAAAAATTATGATGTACAGCAGTTGGACATGGAGCTCATGTCAAGCCATTTAATGGGCAGTGTGACAAGTGGTTATGCACCTATGATGTGGAGTTAGGTGGCAATGACTGAAAGTGTCATCAAAGTTAAATTGTGACCTTAACCTTTGAAGTGGGATTCTGGGTGTAATGTGCGACACATCATCATGTTATGTTGATTATTTGTAGCTAGTATTAACAAAATCCATCTATGCATGACAAAGTTACAGACCAGACACGAAATCTAAAACAGACTGAAAGTGTCGTCAAACAAACTCAAAGTGTGACCTTGACCTTTGAGGTATGGTTCTTACTCGCGACGACAACAATGACGACGATGATGCCGACGATGCCAGAGTCATGACAATAGCTCGTTTTTTTCTCTCAAAAAGACGAGTTAAAAATACAAAAGAGTCAAAACAATCATATCTTGTTCTAGGCATGTTACATTGATTTCAAAACTGACACAACTACAATTATATCATTCATTTCATTTTTGAAAGGAGGCAGCTCTATCTTCACCCATAATCTACCCTCCCAAACAACCATATTAGATTAGGAAAGTCAATTTTTTACACATGGAGAGAATCTCGAACCTGCCTTCCTGATGGTGTCCTATAAATTCATCCTAATGGATTTATAAATGTTACATTCACTCTCCCCACTCCACAATTCCTTAATTATCAAAGCGGTGATTGGGAAGCAAAAGGGTCATGGGACCCTATTCCCATTGATATTAAAAAAATATTAATATTATGATTATAAGAAATGACCCATTAAAAAAAGCAAAGCAGATAATGAGCACAGAAAATGGTCCATTAAAAATTATTCCTTTCCAACCTCAGTTGAATCAATAATATATTTTATATGAATCTTACCTTGTGTGTTTTGGAAGTAATGTCTCCACAATGGTCGAATTTTATCCTGGCCGCCAACATCCCACACAGTGAAACTAATGTTTCTGTATTCCACTGTTTCTACGTTAAAACCTGTCATGAAGAGACAAAACACATTTAATGGAGGTATACGTCCTTTATGATCATTCCTGTTATGAGTTTGTGTGAATATTTAGCCTCATTTTTATGCCATCAAGAGCTAACAGATGATCAATTCACCTAACCACATTTTCCTGCGACCGTGGTATAATATTAATCCGTTCTCAGGCACAATCATCTACACATGCAGCTGATAACTTTCCCACTTGAATTATAAATGAACAGTGAGAGACGAATGACAATGAGACGCAATATCATATATCTTCATAGAGACTGTGTAGGGATTCAAACTAACAACCCCTGGATTGATAGTCAGACACATTACCAACTGAGCTAACCAGGCCTGGCAGTAGAAATTGCAAAAAAAGCATAAAATACCAGCATAATGACCAGCACTCAGTGATCAATATACATTCATGGCATAACCATATATGAATTACATAATTTACCCCCACTTCCCCTGGTTGTTTTTATTTACCATTTTGTGCCAAAAAAAAACAAAAAAATTATTTTTACAACGGAACTGCTAGGTTATTTACCAAAAAGCGTGTTTTAAATCTTTTGCTCTTCAAAAGATTTTCTTTCGTTTCTTGCACAACACAGCAATTCCGTTCAAATATCAAATACGAAATGTCACTGGTAAGTGTCACATACCCCCAAATAGTCTGTGAAAATAATGATATATACTATGATAAGTAGCGATTTAAATGATATATCCATGAATATCAAGAGTAATGGACTGACATTTTTGACTAGACGCAATTTCATGTTTTTAACATTTAAGTGTGACCTTGACCTTTGTGTAACCTTGACATCTGATGTTAAGGTCTGGGTATTTCTACAGGTAAATGCAGGTGACACATAATCATGACATGTTGATCACTCAAGCTATTTTAAAATCCCTCCATGCAAGACAAAGTTACAGACCTGACATGAAATATCAAACAAACTGAAAATGTGTTCTTGATGTCTTAAGTTAAGGTTCTTGGTCTTATATGTGACACGTTGTCATGTCATGTTGATCAATTGAGTCAAGTGCCTTTGAAATTTATCCATATATGAAAAAGTTACAGACCAGACACCAAATCTCAAACAGACTGAAAGTGTTGTCAAAGTTAAATTGTGACCTTGACCTTTGAAGTGGGAGTCTGGGTGTTAAGTGTGACAAGTCGTCATGTTATGTTGATCATTAGTAGTAAGTTTTTATAAAATCCATCTATGCATGACGAAGTTACAGGTCGGAAACAAACTCTAACAATGACTCAAAGTGTTGAGGAACAAACTCTAAGTGTGACCTTGACCTCTGAGGCATGGGTGTGGGTCTCACTCGTGACATGTTATGCTGATCATTTGTAGCAAGTAAATATAAAATCCATCTATGCATGACAAAGTGACAAAGTGTTGTGAAACAAACTCAAAGTGTTACTTTGACCTTTAAGGTAGGGTTCAAGTCTTTTGCGCGACAAGTCGTCATGTCATGCTGATAAACTGAGTCAAGTGTTTTTGAAATTTATCCATATATGACAAAATTACAGACGGGACATGAAATCCCAAACAGACCGAAAGTGTCGCCAACAAAGTTAAATTGTAACCTTGACCTTTGAAGTGGGAATCTGGGTGTTACACGTGACACGTCATCATGTTATGTTGACTATTTGAAGCAGGTATTTATAAAATCCATCTATGGATGACAAAGTTACAGGCCGGAAACAAACTCTCACACAGAATAATTTGTTGTAAAACAAACTCAAAGTGTGACCTTAACCTTTGAGGTAGAGGGTCTTACTCGTAACATGTTGTCATGTTATGTTGAACATTTGTAGCAAGAAGTAACAAAATCCAACAATGCATGACAAGTTACAGGTCAGACACGAAATACCAGACAGAAGGACACTGCAATTACTATATGCAACCCCAAAAATTGGGGGGGGGGGGGGGGGGGGGGGGGGGTTCTTACTTGCTCGCAACACGTCGCCATGTTATGTTGATCATTTGTAACAAGTAATAACAAAATCAAGCAATGCATGACAAAGTTACAGGCCAGACATGAAATACTGGACGGACAGACAGACACTGCTATTACTATATGCCACCCCAAAAATACAAACATGAGGCCCATGGGCCTTGACAGAAAACCAAGGATTTTGATAATTTTGGCATATAGCTTAGTGCACATTATAATTAAGAATAGTAGTTATATTCAGACAGCTGTCCAATCGAGAAAATTGTACAATATCCATTTTCACTGAATTAGGAAAAGGGGTGGTGAAAGGAGTATTAAAAGATAAAAGCGTCTCACAAGTGGTTCATTCATAGTTTTTGTTTCTACAAAAGAACAGATATTTTAAATTATAAATATGTATTTTAACTATATTGGCACCACTGGGATCTGAATGGTAGACACATATATAATCACATACTAGTATATTTCCAGATGGTACTGTAGTAGACCAGGGTCCGAAGTTATAAATATTTTTTCCATGCTCAATTCAAGATTTCATGCTCAACTCAAAGATAAATCAACTCATTATAACAAAATAAATGTAAATATATAGAATTTTCTACCTCAAATCTGCATCAATACTCTAAAATTCGAGACCTAGTCAAGTGTTTACGCTTTAAATTTGGTTTGTATGTGACTCCTAGAAATTGTGTTTTGAGTACAAATATGAGTTGAGCATGAAAAATGTTTTATAACCTTGGGGCAAGGATTCCAAAGACATTAATTTCAGACTCTGCCACTGTTGAGTTTTAACAAAGGAAAGTCTACGGGCCAAATGTTAAAACCCAGGGGCAAGCAATTTACAATTTTTATCAAGGACCAACAGGCCTCGATATCAATAATCATGCTTACCATTTCCTCATTTTAATAAAATGAATATTTTAAAATTTACTTGAATTGGGCTCTTTTTTGGCTCGTCCCCAAGGCCACAGAGGAGTGCCTCAATAAAACATGGACATTGACTGTCATGTCAGCAACAACAAATCACACCAAAAACCATTTCAGTATGTTGTTTCAGTTCATGAGAAATAAGTTTTTGTCATCTTCTCTCACTACACATTTGAATTTTGTTCTTTGTTCTATATAAAATAAGTCTAGCATTTCCGTGGTAAGAATTCCACGTATTTTTTTTTTCATAGCAGGAATGTAAACCCACATTAAAATGCACAATAACTGGTAGGTTGACCACCTTGTTTTTTTTTTTAAAAGAGGGTGCAGTGACACCCTGAGATTTTTTGAAAAAAGTAGTCCTCAGATGCTCATAAATACATGCATATGTTGAAATCCTATAAAAGTCACTTTTTTAACACCCGTGATGTCTTATTGCAGTATATGCTATACCAACTTTTGCTCTACTCACCTGCAGCAAGAAATCACAGCTACTATGAACCATTTTGAAAATATTTCAAAACCAAATTACATAGGTCTTGCTGTTAAGCACAAGAATCATGTTACCGTGGGGAAAAAGGGGGCGTAACTGTGAACTTTTCTATAATTTCTGGTAAAAGAATGTCTTTCTGAAGAAAAAAAGATTAATTACCTATTGTTGGAATGGTTGTCACAATTTCTCCCAACTTGAGTTTATACAGGATGGTCGTCTTCCCGGCAGCATCCAACCCAACCATCAATATTCGCATTTCTTTCTTGCCAAAAAGGCCTTGAAATAGTTTTGCAAACAAATTCCCCATATTTATGTTTGTCTTTAAGTAATCGCGTAATCAGCTTGACAACTGTAAAGAAAAAAAATAATAAATTCATTTGTATTATAACATTAAATCGAAAAAAACAAACAATGAAATAATTAGTTTAAATAAGAAATATCACTGGTAAGTGTCAAATGCCCCCCAAATGGTCGTTGAAAAATAACAATATATTTCTTTTATAATAGGTAGCAATGTATCCATGAATATAAAGAGTAATGGATTGATGTTCCAGACGAGACATGCAATTTAATGTTTCTTACATTAAAGCGTGACCTTGACCTTTGTGTTACCTTGACCTTGACATCTGATGTAATGGTCTCGGTATTTCAACAGTTAAATGCTGCTGAAACATCCTCATGACATGCTGATCACTTGTGTCAAGCTATTTTAAAATCCGTAAACGTAAGACAAAGTTAAGATCAATTGTTGATAAATTGAGCCAAGTGTTTTTGAAATCCATCCATGTATGATAAAGTTAAAGGACGGACTTGAAATCTCAAACATATCCAAAGTGTTGTCATACGAGGTATGTCCCAAAAGTAATAGGACGCATTTAGAAATATGACATTTAGTGTTTCAATCCAAACAAAACTTAGCATGGATAATTTTCAATATCTAAACTATAAGCATGCAAAATTTCAATATCGTACACCACTATTTAACATTAATTTTGACAAGTCAAAATGTATATGTTACAAAGTACGGGGGAGATTGACATTATTTGTGTGACGTCAAATTGACATCCGAATGAATGTCATTCATTTTTCGCTTTTTTCGAAGTATGAACGGCTGTGCAAAACACAATTTTTGTGGTACTTCACCCACTTCTGGTTCATGTCACGATATTATGACGACTCATAGATCCTAACCACAGAATGTACACTCCGGCACATGGCCCGGAGGTACTGAAGGTGCTTTTCACAAAGATCTGACTTGAATCCCAGGAAAACCACACAATATTTCGGTCATCCAGATCGCAAATGGTCAGTTACTTTCGTCTCACCATTGAAAACCCGTTTGTACCACCAATAGATAAGACTCCAGGATTTGCCTTCTGTTAAAGAGTTGTGTGAAATAAACTTCAGAGTCTCCTGTGGTGTCATATAACACCCAACACAAAATTTTACCACACTCCAAATTTCCACTTTAGGCGTGACGTCGTCCAATTTCTTTACTATTCAAACTCGCACTTGTTATTTTAAAAGTGCGCACAATAATCAAATGTTTATCAATAACGTCGAATTTTTAAATGACATTCGTACATGATCTGAAATAAAGTCCACTGTTATTTCATAGCATTTGGCACGATATTGAGGAAGTTGTCTGCTTTCCGAGGCAAAATTGTTTTTTTAAACGTCTAATTTCAAAGTCCCCAATACTTCCAAACTCCCGTTACTATGGTGCCTTTTGTATGAACTTAACAATGACTGAAAGTTGATTTGATGTTTTATGACAATAGAAGATGTGTCGATCTATCCATTGATACCATTGGTTTGCATGTAACGCCCTAAATACAAAAATGACAGTGTTGTCCTATTACTTTTGGGACATACCTCGTACATACTAAAAGTGTGACCTTGACCTTTGAGGTATGGGTCTAGGTCTTACTTATGACACAGTCATTCATCTTGATCAATTGAGCCAAGTTAAAAGCAGTCACAGACCAGACACACAATATCAAACAAATTGAAAGTGTGACCTTGATCTTTGAGGAAAGGTTCTGGGTCTTACATGCGACATTAAATTGTCATCAATGTTTTCTTCAGCTCCAATTTTTTGGGGGTCATTTTCAAAATCTGGGGCTCATCAGTTGACTAGTTTTAAACTGAATCAACTTGAATAAATGGAGTTAAAATACATATTTAACTAAAACAGTTTTACTTCCTGTTTCACACAAATTTCTCCATCAAAACTGCAACTTAAGTTAACAACTTCAAAACAATTTAACTTCAAATGAATGTTTCACTTCTGGCAACAAGTTATAATAACTAGAAACTAGTTGTTTTGATGATCATGGCCACAGGGCCATTAACTTTTTAATGTCATGGCCTCAGCTCAATCACCAAGGCCCCAACTGTTTTTAATGAAAAATACTAAAATTATTTCAGTATTTTATGTTTCAGCAGAGCTCCATGTTTAGCGCTACCAAGCATTATACTCTTTGGAAAACAAAAACTTTGTTGTTTTCTTTTTTCCTAAAAGCATTTCTCTTCTGGCTCATAGCTAGACTCATTTAAGAGCAATGTTATCTAAAAAAAATAATATAAAAACATTCTAATGGTAACTTAACAAAAATTAATTACATTCTTGAAATTATGTAATCATTTTTTCAAAATGAATATAATTTTCTGAAAGTTAATTCTTTTTTCCATAACCTTTTAATCGTATGTTAAAGAAACATAAACGATGCCTTGAATACCGCTGTAAAACTTGGACCGGCCGATGTTTAAACTGGTATTAAAAAGTCGCGCATGCGCGTCTCGATACCTTATAAAACAAAATAAAAAGTTTTTCAGATAGAATATCATTTGTACATTTTAAATAACTTTTTTGAAAAGATTGACGATTTCCACATTTCATCTTTATATACAAACAACCTAAAACTGGGTAGATCTATATATCGGTGCTATTGCTGCAGTGTACGTTTGTTTTCACAGATGTTGTCTTTAATCTATTGCCTCGCGGAAAATTATATATGTGATCATAATCGTTTATGCAATTGCATCAGTCTGGTTGGCCAGGTGTTGGTATAATGTGAATGCAATGTGTCTGTGTATGATACTCCAGTGTGACAGCGCATAGAATACTGTCTCAAGTATGTCAACATTGCTGCAACATGGATGAAAAATTGTAGAAAGTGAAGCTGAGCACCATACAATATTTGTATTTTTTTTTTGTGACTCCACCTTCTCGCCTCAAAACTCCTATCACCGAGGCACTTTAATCACGTTCATACTAATTCAGGGGGGTAAAATCACAATGTGAGCCGACCAAAGGAAGAACAAATTAATTGTTTGTGTAAAATTTTTATGTTGTTGTTTGATAATGATAACAAGAAGGCCTGAATCACTCTACTGGCAACAAATGGACAGATGAACATTTCACAGGAAATGTTTTTTGTAGGTTTCTCTTCAACAGATCTTTAAGGAGACCACCATGATCTTGTTGTGTGGTTATATAACTGCTGTGCAAGTTTGGTTAAGATTCATGATTGATTGAGCGTCGTTTTTATGCCATCATTGGTCAATAAACGATCAGTTAACCTAACCGCTGTTTCCTGGGATTAACCAGTACTCGAGCACACCCCATCTCTGCAAGTAACTAATAGCTTTTCCACTTGAATCAGCAGCGAGAGACAAATGATACTGTGACACAATGTTGTATATAAATCGTCACAGAGACGGTTCAATGAAAAAAATGGGGTGTTATCACGTCAACAACATTTAAAAATGTAATTGACTAAATGTATATGAAATCTGTCACCAGACTTAGTTACTTTAAAAGTTAGGACAACAAAAGATGTACAGTTCATGGTTTAAGAAAGACCTGAAGGCCCTTCCTTTTGAACCAGAGATCATCATACATACAGAACATAATCAGTCAACCAATCAGAATGTTTTGTTTTTACAGACAATGCTTATTCCTGCAGAAACAGTGACATTAACGTAAGTTTTGAAATATAAAACAAGGAAAATGAATAAAATTATTATTTTTTACAAGAGCAGGTGACAGACAATCCACTAAGGGAGGTCGTGTTTTATGATCACTAGTCCTCTACTTATAAATATTTTACACAACTTTATTTTCAACATAACCTGGCTTGTTTCCCTGTAAATTGGGAAGAGGCCCATGCTTTCAAGGTTGGGTAAAAACAGTGCGAGTGTTGGATTTTTTAACCCTTTACTAGATAGATACGCGTTTTCACGCACCAATCACAGAAGTAACGAGCAATCTGAACACTTCCTGCACTGTTTTCCACCCTGTCAGTTAATATAAACATAATTCACCCAATAATTCGAAAGCCTTCTACATTAGGTGTCAAAAGGTGTCTATATTAGAGGTGTCCAAAGGTGCCTATATTAGGTGTCCAAAGGTGTCTATATGAAGTAAAGGGTTAAAAACCTTTAGCAAACTGGAAAATAAGCAAAACGCTGTTAAAATAGTCATGTGCTAACCCATTAATAATCAAATATAACAATATTTCATATCCAGTGATTTTATATCCCCGTATGTAAAATTTCTCACATAAAGCGGCACCTGAACCTACAACCTTTGCGGTAAGAGGTAAGTGATCTTGAGACAGTGCCTGAGACCACGGAGGATCCCTTGCTTAAGATTCAATGAAATATAACAGTTGAATAATTTTTTTTAACCTTTTCCTAATATAATACCATATTCTGTGGCTTAGAGGTTAAGGCACCCAACTCAGAAGCTGTACATATAACTCTATGTAAAACAACACGACTTCAATGACCCATGACCTCCTCTACATTTAAAATATCTAAGATTTGGCCATGAACTTGATGTTTTTCAAAATTTCTCTTTAAATGTGCTCATAAGCCATGAGCAGAGGCATTTGTGGTAAAATCATGCTGGTTTAAGATTGTGTCCGAGATGTTGCGGTTGTACAACTTATGTGAAAGTTTCAATGAACAAGAGGCTCAAGAGGGCCCATGGATGCTCTACTGACTCACAGTGGCCATAGCTCTTTTTGAAATTCCACAATATTTACCCTCTTTGAGGGTCGTCTTAACAACTTATGGTTAAATAAATACCCCACCACACCCATACTAAACAAAAACTTAATTGCTATGAAAAGGAAATACATTAAATTCCCATAACATTCATCTGTAAAAAAATATAGTCCCCTGTACAGAACCCTTATACAACACAGCCCCTTAATTTGTAAGAACTTCAATCACCCACTCGTAGTGTTTTGTTATGAGCAGAAATGATTCAAATTTTAAAAGAAGTTTTTTTGTACACATGGATGCAAAATGAAAAAAAAATCAGTTTTCCCTATAATATTCCTATGTAAAAGTCACATTACAGGGCCCCAATATATCACAACCCCTTGATATGCAAAATCTTCAATCCTTGCTGATGTAAGGGTAATTTATATCAAATATGAACTAGTTTGATTGAAAAGTTATTGAGAGAAAATTTGTGAAAATTCCCAATTTTAACCTTATTGCCCCATCTGCCCCCTGGCCTCTTATGTAAATTCAATCCTCGTTCTTGAACAAAATCAAATTTATTGTTACTAGACAATGCTTTAGATCTTAAATTGAACAACATATTTACCCAAATGGACAAAAAAATTGAGAATTTTCCCATAGTATCCCTATGTAAAACTCAAAGACCCCTTACAGGGCCTCTATACATCCCAGTGTCCTTTGATTTGTAAAAACTTTAAACCCATACTCATTGGGATAATCCATATCAAATATGAACATACAATCGAACCCGTCTTAAGCAGCCAGTCAGGGGAAGGAGCAAAAATGGCCTTTTAAGACAGGTTGTTGCTTTATACAGGTTAATTTACTCTGAAAGCATAGAAATGGGAAATAGAAAATATGGTTGCTTACTACAGGTGGCCACCTACACAGGTTTGACTGTATTTGATTGACCAGTTGTTGAGAAGATTTTTGAGAAGTTTTTATTTCAACCTTTTTTTTAACCCACCCTGGCCCGTTACGGAAAGTCAATTCTCCTTATTGAGCCAAATTTTATTTCCTATGACTAGATGATACTTCGGAACTCAAACTGAATAATAATTTTGCCTAAATAGATGAAAAAAAAAGAGAATTTTCTGTTTTCCCATAGTATCCCTATGTAAAATTCTAAGTCCCCTTACAGTGCTCCTACAAATTAAGCCCCAAAATCCTTTTCTGCAATCAAACCCCTACACATAGGGATAATTTATGCCAAATATGAACAAATCTGACATACCAGTTAAGAAAACAATTTTTGTAATTCCCAATTTTTACCCTTTTAGGGCACCTCCTGACCCTAAGGGGAACAGTGGAACCCAGTCATTTTTACAAATCTGAACCTCCTTCACCAAACAATGCTTCTGTGAAGATATAGGCAACATCATTTCCATTTAAAAAAAAAATGTATTAATATTTATTACGACAGGTGTCCCTAATTGAACCCTCTGGGCAGGGTCATTTTTTTTACCCTATGGACACCATTTGAACAAATCTAACTAAACTATAGTTGGTTATCATTACTACATAAACATTTTGAAAAATCTGTTAGGCTGCTCATGAGAAAAAGATTTTTTAAGTTTTAGACTATTTTTAGTAATGGCGGCCAGCTTGAATTTCAGATCGAAAAAAAAGTCTGTATGGTCTCCTATGCAATAGTAACATCCATATGAAGTTTCAGTTTAATTTGTCTAGTGGTTTCAGAAAAAGTGTTGCTAACAGACGACAGACAATGCGCCATCGCAGAAGCCTTTGTCAGTAGAGCTAAAATTAGTGGCGCTGTCGTGTTTACAAGACAAGGTTAGCAGACGAAGATGATATAAGCCCTACTGGCTTTTGGCAAGTATAGCTTACCAGTCTTAAATTTTAATATACAAACTGAAAGACACCCATTGTTTTGTCTTCAGCAATGGTTTAATTTAATGATTCTAAAAAGAAAAAAAGAACACCCAACTATTCTAAAATTCTCAAAAACACACATATTTGAAAACCATATCCGAGGCCCGATGGGGATTCAAACTCACGACCCCTGGTTTGATTATCAGACACGCTACTGACTGGGCTAACCAGGCAAGACATCAAAAGAAGACATGATAAAAACACAGAATTGAACATATTTATTTCCATTTGAGAATTTATACCAAATACAAGACAAGCATAAGTGATATATCAAAACATCCATAAACTGCTCTACATATAAAACATGGACACAGTACACTTTTGTGTTCTAAAGCATGACTTTTCTTTTTCTACTTATACCTGTACTTTTTTAATAACTACATGTACCAATGATACAACTTCTTTTTATCATATCTGACAGCATACATCGTGCATTTTTCTCACCAACAAATATTTTAATATAATTTTGTTAATTGTTCAATTGTTGGCACCACTGCCCAAAGTAACACTCGTCTCTCTTTCCTTTTGAAAAAAACCGTCTTAATCAGCCAGACAAGGGGATGAGAAAATGTGACCTTTTTTTATTGCTTTATACAGGTTAATTTGCTCTGAAAACATAGAAATGGGAAATAGCAAATGTGGCTGCTTAATATTTCTAAGTAACTGCTCAACAGAGGTGACTGCCCAACAGAGGTGACTGCTCAACAGAAATGACTGCTCAACAGAGGTGACTGCCCAACAGAGGTGACTGCTTACACAGGTTTGACTGCTTACACAGGTTTGACTGTATTTGGAATTGAAACATTTACAGTTTGTACTCAAGACATAAGGTTATATACAACTTTATTGATCTTTGGAAACATAATAATAATGTGATCATGATTTTAGACTGGTTCCAGTACATTTGGTTTAATTGACATTGGTATTGGAGTACTAAAGTGACCAATCAAAATCAAGTTGTTCTTCAGTACAACTTAAAGCCCGAACTGCCATATAAAACCAGCACGATGGCTCTGAGGCAGGTTTTATATAATTCAGTGTATGATTCAAATCAGAGAACCCTTTTTCAAAAGTTCACAGCCATCAATGCATTGTTTTTGTTATGATGTTGCATACAACTAGATTTTTGTTAATACATTTAATTGGCAAAAAAATAATTTCGAAAAAGTATTTGTTACATGCAAAAAATATGAACTTCAAGTGAGATGCGCTCCATACACATGTATCTGTGTTAATTCAACATCATTAGCCTAGTGTGTAGCTTTGTAATTTAATAGTCTCCTCCTACAAATATTTACTGCCCTGGCTTTAAGAAAATGTAGGTGAAACAGAAGCCAGATTAAGTCCAGTGGTAGAGCACCAAACCCACGATTGGAGGGCCGTGGGTTCGATCCTCCGCTACGGCTAAGTGTGGTATCCTTGACACTTATTTCCGCATATGCTTTGTACTGGTTCTACCCAGGAAGACTTCGAGCATGATTTGTTGTAAGAACTTGTTTCATAATCGAAGTAAAATAAATAAGTTAAAACAACTGAGTTCAGATATTACATAAGTTATGATTTTAATGAATGAATACAAATCATTTTATTTATTTTACGAACAATTTATCATTTCAATGCATGCAAACAAATCATATATTCATTGTTAATTAAAAATAAATTGTCCAAATCTTTTCAACAAAAAGTGTTTTCAATGTCTGCAAACAAACAATTACATCCAATAATATTCACTCACAGCTTCCTCACATAAATATTTGTAAAGATACAACACGTCGCTAACAAAATAACAAAATACGAGAATAAACCCAATTTTTTGAAAATGCTTCTTTCAACATGTCGCATGGAATGGTTTCAATGGAGACAATTATTGACAATATAATATATATATTATATAAATGCATCTATACACTAGCAGTCACAGGCTCCATTTAGGAATCGACAAGTATAATTAACACAATTGAAAAAACTTTGCAAGAACCAGACTAGATTATCAAAGATTCTCAATTGTCTTCCTATATATACACAGTATCACAATGTTCACTGAACAAGAATCTCAGAAGTTCAAGCGGACGATCCATATTGTACACCATTGGTGTAGTTGGTTATTTACACAATAATTTAAGTCATAAAAGATGCATATTTACTATCATTTCCCGTTAATTTTGGCGGAATTTCAGTACAGCAGAAAAATGACACAGATTATGTAACTTGATTTGCAATGAAATGTTTGATTTTATTGCTATACCAGTAAAACAAAATGTTTGAATTCAACACTGAAATGCATTCACATTCATTTATATAACCACCAAAAACTGAACAAGTTACAGTGGTACAAAATCATTTAATGCACTGAGCACTCCCAACTTAAATATCTTTTTCTTGTTTGTATTTTTTTTCTTAATTCGTTTCTTGTATCTGAATTTATAGTCATGAATACATAGTGTACATCCCCTTTTATAATTTGTAAACCAATATATTTATAAATTAACAAGAAAAATCATGATTTTTATTGTTTGGTATTCTTTAGCTGGTTTGATAGCCAATCCAATCCTTCATACAGTCCCTCACCATTAGTTGCACATGTTGCCTGTATGTACCAACTCCTATTCCTCATATTGTGCAAGTTCAACTTATCTGTGATTTCTGCAGCACTCATCGCATTTGGTAGATCCTGCAAATATGAACAGTGGTGGTCAGTAAAATGTACAGCTGTACAAAAAATGAACAGTAAATTACCATGAGGTAAAGGTTATAACAGTTTGCTCTAATCGAGGCTAATTAGTCGGTAGAAGATGAGCGATGATAAAAACAAAACATGGCGACGATTTATTGTTTATTCGCCAAATTTCAAGGACAGGTACTTTTATGAGAAGGTAATACCAAAAAATCTGTACAGTAACATGTTTATTTCCGATATCAAATGAATGCACATTAAACTTAAATACTGGGAAGTTTCATAAATTTCTATCCATAGCAAAAAAATGACAAAAAACATAGAAAACGTTCTTGATTTCCAATGTGAAAAATAAAAATAAAAAATTATTATACTGACCTGTTTATTAGCGAACACAAGTAGAGTAGCATCTCTCAATTCATCTTCATTTAACATTCTATTTAATTCCTCCTTAGCTTCAGTGACTCTCTCTCTGTCATTACTATCAACCACAAAAATTAAACCTGAAAATACATTTTTTCATTTAAAGTAGCAACACCTAAAATTAAAATATAATCAATATTGCCAATTTACAAGTTATATGCCTTTGTGACTTTTGAGGTGAGAAGTGCAATGTTGTAGTATGGGGCTTAGCTTCACTTTCTACAATTTTTCATCCATATCACAGTGGTGTCGACATTACTGGAGACCAGGGCTTCTAAAAGTGGTCAAGGGTTTTTATTGCCGTAAGAATCACTGCCGTAAGAATCACACTTTTTCCTTTTAAAACCACTCAATATTATGCCCATGCATGTATATATATCCAACACACTGCGCAATTTTATCAGTTTGTTTATTTTTTATGCTTTCTGTGTTTAATTTTCCTTATTCTGTATACTATTATTACCAACATCATGTATTCTCATTTGAATGAACCAGTTTCAATCAATTTCACGCAAAAAATAGATTCAGGATGAAAACCGGAAGTATCGTGTATACCGGATACAGCCTCGGTTCGTCTCGATTCAATGCAACATTCAATGCTTTGAACATTGTCAGAAGCACTTTTTATTGAATGGGACATTTAAACAGACTAGCCAATAGCAGTATTATTCTTGCTAAACTACATATGAATATATGAAAATTTGCGTAAGTACTACCACTTTCAACTCTGTTTTTTATTATATTATCATCAATTCATTAAAAAAACCCGTTCCCATCTAATGGAAGATATTAAAATGGAATATATTACTGATTGACGAAATCCTATTTAAAGTGAACACAAACAAACTGCACAATTCCGTTGCATGTATTGAATGAAACAACACGTTGGCTGTCGTCTCTTTGATGTCTTTGACGTCACTGTGCGTCGGCTAACATCAAAGGGATATTGTAAGGGTGAAACATACCTGATTTCAAGTCCTTGAAAGTGATATGTTTTTATCATTTTTTTTGGAAAATTGAAGCATGTTGGATTGCAAAGTTAGTAATATGGAGGAAATATATCAAATTAATGGATAAACCAAAGATATATAAACGATATGGAAATTTTATATCAATTATTTAGATCAAGTTACATTGATGACGCACAGATCTGTACTCTGTGGACAACTATTTTTCCCAAATGTTATGACTAAAGCAAACAACTCCAGTCCAACATCAAAGCAAAATCGGTCCAGGTTTGATCACTTTCATTAATTAATGTCATTAATATTATAATTAAAGTCATTGTTAAAAAAGTCAAACAAGTAATACTGCTTGTTTTTATTAAATATTTTAATGATGCAAGCAATTTTCGGTCCGAAAGTCCCAGCTTTGACCACTTGAAAAAAAAAGAAGACATGAGTAAACAAAGTGAACACATTACAGCTAGCGGTATCTCAAAGAAATTACCATTGAAGCAAACACAACGGTTTTGATGAACCGATATGGGCCACAGATCATACATCGAAGGCATGTTATGTAGCGATAGACTGTTCTGAAAACCTCCCCTACTATCAGTAATTTGACCACCTTCCACACAGCGGGTGAGAAAACAATCAAATGTTATTGCCACAAGTCATATTTCACAGCCTAGTAAAGCATGGCAAGGGTAATTTATACGACCGATAGAAAATATCTGAACCAATTTTTTTTATAAAATTTTGAAAAGAAAACCAGTTTTGAACAGCAGAAATCGGTCCAAAAACCAAAAAAAAGTGATTTTAGAAGCCCTGCTCGAGACAGTATTCTTAACACTGCCACACCAATTCCTGACATTTGTCAATAATCTAAATCCAAAAAAAGGGCATTACTTCATCAAAAATCATCAGATTGGATCGAAATACGAACTTGTCCTGTATTACCCGAATGTGAAGTCACATCAAATTTGGTTTAAATCTGTTCATTAAAACAAAAGATACGAGTCGGAAACCATTTTTGTACGGACAGCGGTGATACTATATGCCCCCCACTGAAAATAGCAGGGGCATAAAAACCCCACTGATATTGTCAATTTCCAGTGCTTATTTTACCACTTACTTTTAAATTTTCAATGATTACAATATACTGCCCAAAAATTGCTGTCTGAACCACTGGTACAAGGTACACAAATGAGGAGCAGTTTATTTGAATATTATGTTGTTTAGTACTTTTGAAGTTTTCTGGTTTTTTTTAATCTTAAAATTGCCAGGCCCCGCTCTTCAGCACCATTTAAAGTGTACCCAGTTTTGGATCTTCAGACTCAGTTACCTTGTGTGTTTTGGAAGTAATGTCTCCACAACGGTCGGATTTTGTCCTGGCCACCAACATCCCACACTGTGAAACTGATGTTCTTATATTCCACTGTTTCTACGTTAAAACCTGGAAAAACATATAATCAGTGTTTTCTCTTTGTATAATTCACTTTAGAAAATAAGTTACCAATTTCATGGGGAATTTTTATAAGATACTAGTAATAAATATGCTTAAATGGCTTCACCAATTCTGATATTTAAGGATAAAATACCAAATGATGACCATTATAAAGCAATTTCACCAACAAAGCTATTTAATGGAATTTTTGTAGGAAAAAATAAGTCGAGTGTTCAACGGCCCATTTCCAACTACATTCAATATCTAGACAATTGGAGGAAATGGCCAAGTGACGTTCATATGGGTAAAATAACCATCATTCAAATTTCTGGTACCATGTTATTTAATGGAATTTTTGTTGCAAAATATGAGGAGTTAAGCGCAACGCCATAGCGATCAACAGTCCATTTCCGACTTCATTCGATATCTGAGAATAGGAGAAAATGACCAAATGATGTCCAGATGGATAAAATAACAAACCTTCAAATTTCCAGAAACAAACATAGTACCATGCAGCCCAGAGATTTGGTTCACTAATATAATCACAATATGTGATCTTTAAAGACAATTTAAACATGTATACATTTCTAAAAGGCAAACATTAATAATGTTTTTCTTTGATAATCTTTTTTTGAGAAATACCGTAAAAAACAAAATTAAGCTTGATATATGAAAGGCAATGTACTGATCTGTTGTTCATTTCAAATCTTAATTGTATTATCAGCTACAGTTTATTGACTTACCAATTGTAGGAATGGTTGTCACAATTTCTCCCAACTTGAGTTTATACAGGATGGTTGTCTTCCCGGCAGCATCCAACCCAACCATCAATATTCGCATTTCTTTCTTGCCAAAAAGGCTTGAAAATAGTTTTGTAAAGGCACCCCCCATATTTATGTTTGTCTTTCAGTAATCTTGTAGAGTCATCAGCTGTAACAACTGTGAAGAAGACAAGAATACAAGTCATTAAGTATTACCCAAGAAGAAAGTTTACACTTTTCAAGAATCCAATTTTAGTTTCCATTAAAAAATTGTTTTACTGAGATTTAACACCAATTTCATTCAACACATGACAGGTTCTACACGACCATCAATTTTTAATGACGGGGAATGACCTCAGAATGAATCTGTGGAGTAACTGGTAACTTCCTCGTAAAGTGTTTAGACAGAGCTGGGATCAAACCCCCCGACATTAGCGCCAAGAGATAAATGGCCATTAGACAACAGTGCCTTAGACCACAAGGTCACAGAGGAACCTAACTGTAAAGATTGAGTGATCTGTTTTTAATCCTTATAAGTGATTCAAATACTGTATGAGAGGTCTTCGTGGTCTAAGGCGTCGATAAAAAAACTTTATGTGAGAAATCAGACTTTTACATGTGTACCTGGTTTACTTGCAAAGAGTCAAGTGTTCATTTTTGCTTTCAGTTCAAAACATTTTTCTTGTAATTAAGGAAAATGATAATAATTGCTATTCATACCCCCATCCCACAATCTCAATGAACACTGGTGCTATAGGCTTTTAGCTCTCATCAACATTAACACATATAAGGAATATTTAATTTTCAATGGTGCATTTGATATATGATTATCATTAACACTTGACCTTAGTGAATACTCTCCACAAAAGTCAAGATAAAGTTTTTGATTAGAAGACAATTAATTCTCAAAATTAAACAAATCACAATAGTTTTCTCCCACATTTTCAAGGTTTAGATGAAAAGGCACACAATATAAAAATATTAAGTTATTTAAATTAGACATAATTTACTCACATAACAAGATTGTTTGCAATCAGGAAGTTTGAACATTCCAGAGTTTCAATTAATTTCAATAAAAAAAAAACATGGCTTTTTACATAATATTATTTATAATTAGATAATTTACTAGCTCATTTGCCTTTAAATATAAAGTACCCCCAAAATCACACTTTCTGGGCCTCTGTCCCCATTAAATTTTTATAAAACATTCTATAAAAATTAAATGAAGCACCCGACTTTTCAACAGCACTATGATTGTTGTTACTTGTTTATTTACTACTTTGAAACAAAAGATCAAAAACATGTATGTACAGTCAAACCTGGCAAAGGGACCACCGTTTCATTTTTGTGTATTTTATTGAGTAGACATGAACCTGTATTACAAGACCACCTGCACCTAACAACAGGCCCAAGACAACCAATATGCTTTCACAATTGACAAGTATAAACTTAACATCAGTATAACAGTTTTATTATATACCTAGACACAGTTTCTAATGTATAACATCCCATTGTATGGTTTTAAAATTAAGCACTTTCATATAGAAAATAAACAGTATAAACTAGAAATGAGTCCGTAGAACTCAGATGCACCCGGTATATGTTAGTCAATTTAACAAGCTCTAAAAGGGGCCACAATTCCAGTGAACTTTGACCTGGTTAGCAAATATTTTAATCATTACTACACACCAAATAAGTACATAAGACCATTTCAGAAGTTATTAATCGGACACCAACTTGACAAACAGAAGGATAGGAGCAACACTTAATGCTCACTATTCCACATATATAGTAACAATCAGAAAAGAAGCCACCAGTTTTTAAAATTGCCAAATAATTCTGCCAGCACTAATTGGGAAAAAAACAACAAAAAAAACAAAAGTTGTCAGAGTGACAGCGTGCTTGAATATTCGAATATTTGTCACAAATAAAAAAACACTGATGACAAATACAAGCAACCAAGAGTTATCCAAGTCCAAAAGTCCAAAAACAGCAATTTTGCATTATATTCATCCAAGAGTTCTCTCACATAGTTACTTTTTAGTAAATTTGATGACTAGGAAGTCTCGTGTGAAGTTTCAATCAAATACATTAAATGGTTAGTAAGATATGGACTTGATGATACTTGCATGCAAAACTTTAACCAGAATTTCTAAGTCAAACAAGGGCAATAATTTGCATTATATTCATGCAAGGTTTATCTAACTTAGTTACTGTAGTACATTTGATGACTGGGAAATCTTGTGTGAAGTTTCAATCAAATACATCCAACTGGTTTGCAAGCAAAATTTTAACAAGAATTTCTACGTCAAACTTGGGCAATAAATTTGTGTTCTATTCATGCAAGAGTTATCTTATTTCGTTATTGTAGTAGGTTTGCTGACTGGGAAGTCTTATGTAAACTTTTAAGTCAATACATGCAATGGTTACTGAGATAG
This sequence comes from Panopea generosa, assembly GCA_029582155.1. Lineage (NCBI taxonomy): Eukaryota > Metazoa > Mollusca > Bivalvia > Adapedonta > Hiatellidae > Panopea > Panopea generosa. The sequence continues at coordinate 62,344,303 of CM055909.1, forward strand.
GTACTTGCATGCAAAACTGTAACCATGGCGAGACGCCAACGCCTGGGCAAAAAGATTAGCTCTCTTTATTCACCTAATAGTCGAGCTAAAAACGCCAACTTAGTCTAACAATACATATAATGTACAATAATAACCCACTACTCATCATGGTCCTACTCAAAGAGGTACATTTAATGACATCCCCATGGTGGTCCCTTAATACAGGTTTGACTGCTCAAGTAAATTCATACCTGAAACGGTGTCCAATGTTGGCAGGCTAAACAAACGTCTTCACCACTTTAACGCAGAAAGAATAATTTCCGTTTATAGTTTGTTATATCGAGACAAAGTGTAATAGGCAACAAGATAAAAAATTCAACATACATAATTATGTACAACTTAACTGATGTTGCTTAATAACAGAAAACAAACTGACACAATATATGAAAGTGAACATTTTTATTTTCACAAGAATTTATACAATTATATAAAATACAAGAATAAAACAGAACAAAAAGCAAGTAATGGAATGAAATTATAAATTTATAATGAAAAAGGTATTAAACCACAAATCATAGTCCAAGTTACTGTCACCTTAATGCATTGTTGGCCACTTTAGACCCATACCACTTATGGGGTGGGAAGATAAATTCCTTTTTAAGCCCTAATGATACACAATGGATACACTATTTTAATTTGTGTCTAACCATTTTGGCAACCGGTTAATCTAACCCAAAAATTGAAAAGGTGGCATGATTCTAGTCTCAAATTTCTGAACACAAGTAAGATAAAAGATTCACTGCAATCAGTAAAGTGAACAGCTCAGTTTCTATTATTTCAGTAAAAACTTGCTTTTTCACATATTATCAAAAATAAGTTCTTTTATGATTTCGTTTGTTCACAAAATATTAGTCATGTTTTATTCACGCCTTTTCAGAATATGCATGTTTCCGTATGCAAGTTTTGTTAAAAAAAGATTTATGAATTATTTTTAAGCTCTATTTTTTTTTTAATGGGATTAAAAATAATTTTCATGTCACGTTATAAATGGCATATCCAGTTTTATTTGTGGACAAAGACCTCAGAATCATGAATTTGGTTAGAACAACCTTCCTTCCACAAATTACTCGTCCAAACTCACTTGCACACAAGTTGTGAGATTTTCCTTTGCACATTCAGTGTTACACAGAAAAACATTTACTTACATTCCCTCATATGTACATATATCTTAAATAAGCTTGACCCTTTGTGCTTCAAGGTGCTATGTGTAAATTAAACATGAAAGCATGTAGCAGCTTGATGCACTAAGGGATTTAAGGGAATATATCAGGATTTTTCAAAATGAGATGCGTTTTATCCATTTTAAAAAATAGATTAATTTTTTAAAGACTTTAACTGTTTTTTTCCCTGATATCCCCCCTTTAAAATAAAAACCAGTGTTCCAAATTGCTTTCCAACAATTGTTTTCCAAGTCTCCTCTCTCATTCTTTATTTAAAAAAAAAACACATTAATCTGTTATATACATTTGAGTGATTGTGTAATCCATCATTTACACTTTGTTGAATTTTAAATAATATTTAAAGAAAAAGGTTGATGGAACCTGTTGGATATTTGTTAAAATCTATCATTTATGGCTTTTTTTCAATTCATTAGATAACCAGTCCAATCCCTCGTAAAGACCATCTCCACTTGTTGCACATGTCGCCTGAATGTACCAGCTCCTGTTCCTGAGACTGTGGAGTTCTAGCTTGTCTGTCAGGTCTGCTGAAGTCATTGCATTTGGCAAATCCTATTAATTGAAAGAGATAAGAGATACTTTAAATTATATAGGTCGATTACAGACATTTATTTTAATTATTACATACCAATCATTTAAATTTTTTACAACCAAACTTATTTATTTTTTATCAATTTGGAAACGATTCCTTCAAGAACTTGGCGGAACCAGTACTAGTATAGGCATAAGAAGTCTTTGCCAATGACACCACACATGGTTCGGGTGGGATATTGAACCCAAAACATTACACCTTACATGGCTGGGGCAGGAAATTGAACCCAGACCCCTACACAACACATGGCTGTGGCGGGATATTTAACCCTGACCACTTCACCATATATGGCTGTGGTGGGATATTGAACCCAGACCCCTACACCACACAAGACTGTGGCAGGATACTGAACCTGGAACCAAACACCACACATGGTGTGAAATGTGTGATATGTTTATCACGTGAATTGATTGACGTGTTGTCGTAATCGTTGTTTTCATGTTCTGTAAATTATGTATTGTATTGTAAAGTTACAGGTTCTTGTCTTGCATTATATATTGATGATTCTATATATACGGAGACACTGCATATATACCCTGAACCCCCTCACATGATCATGTTGTTAATTACTCCAATGAGAGTTTTGCTCCAAAAAGTTTGTCAATGAATATAACCCAGGTACAGTTGTCTTACCTGTTTGTTGGAGAATACAAGCAGAATAGCATCCCTTAGTTCATCTTCCGCTAGCATTCTTTTAAGTTCATCTCTTGCTTCTCCTACTCTCTCTCTGTCATTACTGTCGACAACAAATATCAAACCTGAAAGGAAAGGAACATTAATCAGTTCTAGAACTGGATTGTTTTACTTTTTAAGCATATTTTCAACAAGAAAACAAAAGTTTATTCCAGTCCTTCATATCTCCCGAATCAGGTCGGTTAAACCTCAATAAAACAGCAGGGAGAACTACCGGTACACCTATCCCACAATTCATGGCTATTTAATGCTTACCAAACTGTGAAATCATTCACCTTTCGCTGAAGCAACTGACCAAACAAAATGCTTAAAACTCATTGCTATGCAAAAAGACCCGATTAGTGAACTGAAACTAATTGTAACATGTATCACTCTTTTCTTACAATCAATTCAGTAACAGTTGCTGTTCCCAAATCCTATAATAATATAGTTTATGTCAACAGAGGAGACAACACTATAAGAGACAAGGCATGTAGTCAGATGGTTTCACTGTATTAAGGCCACACAGTTAAATGACTTAAATACCTTGTCAGGATTTATACAGAGTCTGAGGTCTAAACCAGCAATAAATTATGGCATGTAGTTTCAATTGCTGGATGAAGACCTCCGACTAAATCTTGAGAGCACAGTAGCTAGAGGTTATGACCTCAAGACAGCATGTTTTGGAGGAATAAAATTTTTATAAAATATATAAACTTACAGTATACTGTACAAAAGATTATAATTGTATCATTCATCTTTTAATGATGAATTATCTTTTAAAACTTATATCTGGTATAATTATAGCAAAATAAAAAGTTTGTAAAAATAACCCCATCCCCTGGCTGCCATATTTTTTGACGAATCAAGATGGCTTGAACAAACTTGGTAGAGAGTCACCTAAGGAACATTTCTGAGAAATTATTTTAAAATCGAGCCAGTAATTGCCGACAAGAAGATTTTTTAAGTTTTTACTATAGCTTATATAGTAAACTAACCCCAGCCCCTGGCCGTCATGTTTTTTGACGAATCAAGATGGCTTGAACAAACTTGGTAGAGGGTCATCCAAGGAACATTTCTGTGAAATTATATCAAAATTGGCCCAGTGGTTTCAGAGGAGAAGTTGTTAAAAGCTAAAAGTTAACGACGGACGACAGACGACGGACACCAGGCGATCACAAAAGCTCACCTTTGAGCCTTTGGCTCAGGTGAGCTAAAAATCAACACAACCTCAAATCTTACCTTGCGTATTTTGGAAATAATGTCTCCATAATGGTCGAATTTTGTCTTGGCCACCTACATCCCACACAGTGAAACTTATGTTTTTGTATTCCACAGTTTCAACATTAAAGCCTGTAAAATAAAACATTGCAATATGCATTTGAACAATATCAGCTCTAACTATACGTTTTTACAATACGGGAATTAGTTATATATAGGAAAAAGTAACTTATTTGTATTTCTTTTATACCTTAAATATAACCATTAATATTATGCACTATGGACCAGAAAAAACAATAACTGACCGAGGGGTTGGCCTCATTCAATATTTATGTTATTCTGGTGCATAGTACATCATATTGCACAGCTGAAAAGTCTGTAACTGTTTTATTATATAAAATATAAATAAATGAATTCTGAGCATTGACTAGCTTTTTGTATAGGAAATGACAAAGGATCACCAAGTTAAGATTACACATTTATGTAACAATGGTATTTAAAATAAATAAAAAATTTAACTTAAATTATTATTGATAATTTTGTTGACAGCCATTTGAAAACAATGTCGCATTCAGAACATCTCAAATTTCATCGTTGCGGTTGGGTAACAATTGGGATTCCCAGCAGCTATTTTAAGTAACCGTGATATATCTTAATTTTATGCAGTTTTGCTAAACCCAAAGTAAAACCTGTTCAATATCATATAGGTTTTTGTTCAATGAGGGATCATTCTGGCCAATCAGAATCCATTTACTTATAGATTATATTGGATAAAAATACAAGTCCTTAATGCTTGCTTTTCTTTTGAAATATATAATTGACAATAATAAAGACTACTGCAAATAATGAAAGGGTGTTGGCATACTTGAAATCGCATATGGTTGATGATAGTGAGAAAACATGTAAAAATTGTAAAAAAACAGACAAAGCAAAATAACTAGTTTTTTTCCATACATCAAACACCTAAATTAACCTTTCTGAAACGACCATGTTTTTTCTCTTTCATTTATTTCCAGTAATAATCAGACTATGTACACCTTGTTGATACAACATTGATTGATTGAATATTTATCGTCATTTTTATGCCAAACGATCAGTTAACCCAACTACCATTTCCTTGGATCCTAAAAGTTTAACCAGTACTCGAGCACCACCCCCCGACTCCTCATGTAACTGAAAACTTTCCCACTTGAAACAGCATGGAGAGTCAAATGATAATGAGACACAATGTCGAATATCAATCATCACAGAGACTGTAGCCAGGTAGAGATTCGACCCTAAAGAACCCTTGATTGACAGTCAGATGCGCTACTGACTGAGCTAATCGGACCTGGCTGATATAACATTGAATAAAGATCATAGAAAGATTTGGTTGGCAGTCAAGGCGGAGTGCTCACAATTTCCACAATGGCTTGGTGGGTAACAGCCAACAATTCTTAAAGTTGCAGAATTATTTTTCATTCAATCTTTCCAAGAAAAAGTTATTACTTACCAATTGTAGGAATGGTTGTCACAATTTCCCCCAACTTGAGTTTATACAGGATGGTCGTCTTCCCGGCAGCATCCAACCCAACCATCAATATTCGCATTTCTTTCTTGCCAAAAAGGCCTTGAAATAGTTTCGTAAACATATTCCCCATCTTTATGCTTGTCTTTCAGTAATCGTGTAATCAGCTTAACAACTGTAAAGAAGAAAAATAATACATTAATTAGTATTATAAAATTATATCGAAAAAAAACAAAATAATAAGGTACAAGAAATGTATTTGCTTGACATTCTACATTTGGAGGATAGTTCTAGGTCTGGTTGGCCAGGTGTTGGTATAATGTGAATGCAATGTGTCGGCGTACGATACTCAAGTGTGGCAGCACTTAGAATACTGTCTCAAGTATGTTGGCACTGCCGCAATATGGATGAAAAATTGTAGAAAGTGAAGCTAAGCCCCATACATGTTTTTTTGTGACCCCACTTTCTCACCTCAAAACTCCTATCACGGGAGCATATAATTCATGTTCATACTAATTCAGGGGGGTAAAATCACAATGTGAGCCGGCCAGCGGGAGAAGAAAATCAGGGGAAAGTAGGTAATCACAATGTAAGCCGGCCAGTGGAATAGAAAATCAGGGGCAAGTAGATAATCACAATGTGAGCTGGCCAGTGGAATAGAAAATCAGGGGCAAGTAGATAATCACAATGTGAGCTGGCCAGTGGAATAGAAAATCAGGGGCAAGTAGGTAATCACAATGTGAGCTGGCCAGTGGCAGTAGAAAATCAGGGGCAAGTAGATAATCACAATGTGAGCTGGCCAGTGGCAGTAGAAAATCAGGGGCAAGTAGATAATCACAATGTGAGCTCTCCAGTGGAAGTAGAAAATCTGGGGCAAGTAGATAATCACAATGTGAGCTGGCCAGTGGAATAGAAAATCAGGGGCAAGTAGATAATCACAATGTGAGCCAACCAGTGGAAGTAGAAAATCAGGGGCAAGTAGATAATCACAATGTGAGCCAGTCAGTGGAAGTAGAAAATCAGGGGCAAGTAGATAATCACAATGTGAGCTGGCCAGTGGCAGTAGAAAATCAGGGGCAAGTAGATAATCACAATGTGAGCCAACCAGTGGAATAGAAAATCAGGGGCAAGTAGATAATCACAATGTGAGCCAACCAGTGGAAGTAGAAAATAAGGGGCAAGTAGATCATCACAATGTGAGCAGGCCAGTGGAAGTAGAAAATCAGGGGCAAGTAGATTATCACAATTTGAGCTGGCCAGTGGAAGTAGAAAATCAGGGGCAAGTAGATAATCACAATGTGAGCCTGCCAGTGGAAGTAGAAAATCAGGGGCAAGTAGATAATCACAATTTGAGCCGGCTAGTGGAAGTAGAAAATCAGGGACAAGTAGATAATCACAATGTGAGCCTGCCAGTGGAAGTAGAAAATCAAGGGCAGGTAGATAATCACAATGTGAGCCTGCCAGTGGAAGTAGAAAATCAGGGGCAAGTAGATAATCACAATTTGAGTGGAAGTACAAAATCTGGGGCAAGTAGATAATCACAATTTGAGTGGAAGTACAAAATCTGGGGCAAGTAGATAATCACAATGTGAGCCTGCCAGTGGAAGTAGAAAATCACAATTTGAGCCGGCCAGTGGAAGTAGAAAATCAGGGGCAAGTAGATAATCACAATGTTAGCCTGCCAGTGGAAATAAAAAATCAGGGGCAAGTAGATAATCACAATTTGAGCCGGCCAGTGGAAGCAGAAAATCAGAGGCAAGTAGATGTTCGCCCATCATCTCTGCTGCAATTATTTAAAAATATTTTAAAATACTATAAAGTCAGGAGACATTTATCAATCATTCATTGCTAGGGAACTAATAATTTGTGTAAAAGTTAGATAATGTGCCAATAATCTGCCATGAGATTATTACTTTAAAAGTTATAGTTATACCAATGTACAGTGCTATAAGTTTGCCAAATCACAGAGGGTTTAAAAAAGGCCCTTCCTTTGTAACCTGAGATCATCAAACATTCAGAACATAATCAGTCAACCAATCAGGATGTTTGTTAAGATGTTTTAGTTTTACCGACAACACTTATTCCACCAGAAACATAAAAGTTTTTACAATATAAAACATGGAAAATGTATAAAATTATTATATTTTTAAAAGGGCAGACGTGTGTTTTGTGACCACTAGTCTTGCTGGAAGAGTAGTCTTATAAATTTTTTACACAACTTTTAATTTATAAACTCCCAGCAGCGCTTCTTTTTTTTCTGTAAATTAGGAAGAGACCAAAGCCTTCAAGATTGGGTAAAAAAAGGGTGAGTGTGGGGGAAATTGGGATTTTTTATAAAAACTTTAGCAAATTGGAAAATAAGCTAAACACTGTTGAAACAGATTTTCCTAATCCATTAATTTTTACAATAATATTTCATATCCAGAGATTTTTTTTCCCTTATGTAGAAAAAGTAACCACAAAGAAACACTTCCTTTTTTCTTTTTCATTCCGCCCTCCATCCCAATTGAGAACAAGAGTTGTTAGAAGACAACAAAGCTCACCCCTGGGTGTCTAAATCCAAAAAGGGCCATAACTGTGCCAAAATACAATCCAAAGTAATGGTTCTTGTCTTTGTGTTCCATTGATGATGGTGAATACACATGCGACATTTCATTCAAATCCAAAGAGTGGTTGCATAGATATCCTAAACTTAATTGCAAATCAACCTGGGTTTCTACAGACGCAGACGCCGGGGTCATGGCAATAGCTCTTCTTGGACTTTGTCCTGGCAAGCTAAAAAACATGAATTTTGAATTGGCAAGTAGTCAAATATCGAAGTAGTAAAAGGAAAAAAAGGCCAAACACCAACATGATAAAATTTTATATATTAGAGTCACTGTAGCAACAGGCTTTACATCTACACTTGTTTTCCCCCCTTTTTCAGAAATTTGGCTCCATTTCCTATAAAAAAGTATGTTTTCCCCATGGTGTAAGCAAATGCACCACTGAATGATAAGTTAATTCTTACAATGGGATATTTGCAGTCACATTGGTTATGCTAAGTTACAAAAACACTTCATATTATTTCTATTATGATGATTGATATACAACATTTTATCTCATTGTCAGTCGTCTCTCACCGACTGTTATCAGTTGCATGCTGAGGTGTGCTGGAGTACTGGTTAACCTTCCAGGATCCCAGGAAGAGTGGTAAGTTCAGACTATCATCTGTTAGCCTTCGATTGCATAAAAATGTCACCAAATATTCAAACAAATCTACAAGTGACCATGACTGTGATCAGAAAATGGTATTGCGATAATCTGACTCAATTTTTTTAACCAAAATGACGCCAAATCTATTTTCTTAAATAAATCAGATAAGTTCCTACAAAAAAGATAAAGTTCCTACTAATAAAGTAGTAAGGAACACTAGCTCATTCCTCTCACAATCTTAGTCGAAACTTTCCAATTCAAAGTGAAATTAAATGCGAAAGCGAGAATTTGAGAATGCAGGCTGTGCAACTGGCAAAGAGCAGAGAAAAAAGATATGCAATGTTTGTTACTGAAGATAACCCTTTTGCCAATGGGGTGCACAAATTTCAGACATTCCATTACTTTAAGACATGTATTATCAGGTCAGCATAAAAATATGTTTCAGTCAAAAGAAAACATCAAAGTAAACAGTCAATTCCGTTATGAAATAACTCGAGCTCTCTGGTCATTTATTTTTAATGAAGATTTTGAAATGACCCACATAGTACCCAAGGAACCCCAATGTAATGGAAGTAAAGAAAATACCAGGGCTTTTTTACCTCATTAAACAGGCCAAAATTTGGTGGCTTCCCAATGACAGCAAAAAAAAGTTCACAAAATTAAAAAAAAACAAGAGCTGTCAGATGGACTGCCCACCCGACTATACAAATATTTGTCAAAGAAGTACAAATTTGACTGAGACTGATACAATTCAAAGCAAATAAGAGTTATCTAACTTACAAAATTTATATGGACTTGATGGTACTTTCACGCAAAACTTTAACAAGAATTTTTAAGTAAACGGGCAATAATTTGCATTATATTCATGCAAGAGTTCTCAAACTCACTTAGTTATTGTTGTAGAGCTGATGACTAGGAAGGCGTGGGTAAAGTTTCAAATTAATATATGCAATGGTGAAGGAGATAGGGACTTGCATGCAAACTTTAACCAAGGTGAGACGCTTGGGTGAGTACAAAAGCTCTTTATTCTCCAAATAGACGAGCTAAAAACTGGATATTAAGTATTATTGTAACATTTGATAATTATTAATTAGAACATGACCATAACAGTGTTACGCTTTATTTTTGAGTTTGTTAAAGCCTTAAAAAAATCCCAATTTCTCCTAAATTGTGCTAATTTTCCGAATTTCAAGGCTTATGCCACTTCCCAATTTACGGGCATTTGAATCATTGATTAACAAATTAGTTCAGTGAGATATTCTATGTGCACTGGGTATGACTCTCCATGCACACAAAACAGACTGATTTAAATCTCCTCTGCAGGGTTGCTTACTTTCACAGCACCTTGTCCAAATCAGGCACAATGGAAGTGTTTGAAACAACCCCTGGATGTGAACCCATCTGGATTTTGAGTATAAGCATGCTAACCACTTGACCAACAACGCAACTTTTTATGCCATTTTAAGTATAAATTATTCTTTTTTAAGCATTTATAAAATCATTGAATAATTACTGATCATCTAGAATAAAAATTCCATTTGATTTCACAGTGCCTGAAATGGCCAGTCGCAAAAGTTGCAAGAAACTAAGAAGTTACTGGTCCCAAATAAAATACCTGGGCGACTACCAAAACTGTCCACGAATGATAAGTACTTCGTCTCAAACTGGACATACTATACTGTCAATGGAAGTATTCAGTCTGTGAAAAATAGATATAGTTCGAAACCCAGGTTACGTTTATTTATCGGGTTACAAACGTATAGACCGATCAGGTCATTTATATCGCAAGAGACCAATCTCTGGAAATTTCGGGTCTAAAATAGATAAACCTCAAGGGATGCTCTTTTTGTTCAAATTGCCGGGGTATTGAATTTTTGCAACCAATAGGAACGCGTTATTTTCTTCAGCCCGGTTTGAATAATTTAATATTGCTTAATTCTGTAGAATAGTTATCATGATGCTGGAAACAAACGAACTTGACTTAAATTATAGAACACCAAATATCATGGTGGCCTTGAAATAGGCGTCTTGTGCCAAATTGTTAATTTTTTTTTCTAAAATTCTACAATAATTGTACGACAAGGACAAAAAGAAAGGGTATAAACATGAATGAGCTGATATTTTCAATAAGAACTGGGTTACCTATAAAGATCGAAACTGACTGAAATATGAAAATGGTAAAATGAAGTTTTCTTCTATAGCCCCTTGATACAGGGTAATGTGCCCAGAGAAGTTGATTAAAGAATAACGATAAAACATGATAATAAACTCATTTGTATTTTTCTTTACATGTTTTTATATAAAAAAATTGTCAAAAATATTTGGGCTTCCCCACATGCCATTTGGGCTAGTGAATCCAATTTTTTACTCGCCTAAAAATATTTTTTCGGGCCAGCTTCATTTCAGGCACTGATTTCATATTTGTGTTAAACATTCAAATATTTTTCCAAGCTATTACTAGTACAGAAATGCCTTTTTTCCATCAGGTCACCATTGTGTGCAACTTCTGTGAATCTTCACACAAGAATGCATATAAAACACCAAAGCTAAAGGAGTTATGTTGTAAAAAGAGAAAACACATATAGCGAAGCCTGGGTGCAAAACTAAAACTATATTATCTACATTTATTATCTGCCTTGAGTTAAATTAGTAGTGCACTAATGTGTATTCCAAACTTTGTCCTCATCAGTGTTCCAAGAAAAAAAATTTTGGGACTAGCCCAGGGCAAGTTGGTTGAAAAATAACTTGCCCTGATCAACGGTTCATATGCCCAGATTTTTATTACCAATACACCTTGTGGTATAACATGAAATAAGTATAAATACACTTAAATGTATTAATTTTATGTAGGGTTAACATACAAAAATGGCAATGTGAAGCCTGCAAAGCTATTTAATTTATCCAAGAGAACTTGGCAATATGATAAATAAATGCAGTCTATGATAGCCTTCAAATATCTGGAAAGTGCAACTAGTCAAATATTAAAAAAAAACACATAATTGATCTTAATTGTTGTTTTTAATACTATATTTAAATCATGCCAAAGTAAATTATACGCTGAAACTACACAAACAATAAGCAATAAGTTTATTACTATAATATCCCGCCCATTATTTTTCTTTACCGTAAACTCAATATAAATTTAAATATCAACTTTCATCTTTTCAAAGAAGAAAGTTTATATACATACAGATCAAATTATTGTAAATCTATGAAATATTTATAAAATTACCAGAACAGAATGCCAACATTTTACATAACACGATCGATCGCAAATTTTCGGGCATGTGGTGTGATAAACACCGCTGGGGTCAATTGTTTATACTGATTAGTTACTGTCTGTAAACAACAGTTTGACCTGTGTCGTATCAAATAGATAAATGCAGACCTGTGTATTGTGAAAATAGCTTGTCCGATTTTTTAAGACAAGCCCAATGGGCAAGTAACTTTGAAAAAGGCACATGCTAGGATCCAGATTTGACAAGCCCCCAGGCATTGGGCTATCCTAATCTTAGATAACTGCTCATAAATGAAAAAGTGGCATGACATAAAACCTATTTGGGGTTCAGTTCAGCAGTCAAACACGTTTTTGTGATTTTGTCCCAATATTATTCTTCCGAACGAAAGAACCAGAAAAGAATGATATAAAGCATACAAAAGTTAGCATAGTAAACAAAACAGCAGAGAAGTAGAGCATAGAAAGCAATGATGACCAGTTAATATCAATTCTACCTACAGCGAATTCTATGTGCATGGAAAGAAAAAATGAATAGACTGAATGATCTGTTTTTCCCCTTTATAGTATTGGTAAAAATAAACTAAACATTTGATGAAGTTACACTTGAAAAAATGCAAAATATGGTACAGTTTCATAGTTGTCCAGAGCAGGCCTTCTAAAATTGCCGGTTTTTCGGTTTTTGGACCAATTTCTGAAGTTCAAAACCGGTTTTCCTTTCAAAGTTCAATAAAAAATCAGTCCAGATATTTTCGAAGTTTAATAAAAAATCAGCCCAGATATTTTCTATCGGTCATAAAATCTCATAAATTGCTCTTACCATGCCATACCCAATAATCTGATTTGTCACCTGCTGTGCGAAATGACGTCAATTTTGACTAAACCATTTAAAGTATTAGGGGAGTATCAGAAGAGTCTATCGCTATGTAGCACGCCTTCGATGTGTGTTCAGCGACCCATAGCGTTCTGTCGGTTCATCAAATGATTGTGTTTGTGTCCGTAATTTCTTTGATATACCGCTAGCCAAAGCTAGGACGGTCAGACCGAATTTTGTTTGGGTCATTAAAATATTTGATACAACATGCAGTGTTGCTTGTTTGTTTCATTTTTTTTTTAAAAATAACTTTAATTATAAAATTAATGACATTAATTAATGAAAATGATAAAACCTGGACCGATTTTGTTTTGATGTGGGACCGGAATTGTTTGCGTTAGTTGTAACCTGTGGGTTTAATTAAGCTAATTGATGGGAAAGGGTATTACTCAAATTTATGTAAAATCATATATAAGCTGGTTTTGGTAATTTTACGTAGTGGCTAGCTACAGCACAACGCATATCAAAAATAAAAAGTTGAATGAACCAATACATTGGTTTCCACAGTGATTACTTCACGCAGCGTCCGTTACTTGCAACACTTCCGGTTCGATCGAGCGTTTTTAATATAATGAAAATTATACAGTAAAGTGGAAACATAATGTCAGTCATTAAAATGTACACATTGTGATAAAGTATGTTATAAATAATACACAAATAAACTTGAAATAGTTCCCTATTAATTAATTAACGGAGAAAATACATGATGCAGCTGACATGGTGGGTGGGGTATGCATACATGTTAAGGTATAATATAAGGCAATTTTAATCATTTTTTTAAAAAATAAGTGCGATTCTTACGGTAGTAAAAAACCTGGACCGATTCGCTTTTTGGAATTTTAGAATGCCTGGTCCAGAGATGAAATGCACCAAAAAATAATCTTACAATCATGGTAATATACAGTAGTTTTTTTTAAAAGCCTTATTGAACTTCTAAAATGCACACTTTTTGATAATTACAAAAATGATAGTAACTTAATGTGTTTTAAAGTACTGCTAAAATAATTCTAATAGACCCTGACTGTTTTTTTTAAAAAAAGAGAGTTAATAAATAACGTGTATTTCTTAAAAGAGTCGACTGAGCTTTAGAATATTGTTTACATTTTTGACATATCGAAATGACTCGGTCCTTTTCCAACTGTTCCTCCGACAATGTTTGTGTACACATCAATATGCATATAAATTATCATCTGTAGCCGTTCAGACAGAATCGTATTACCCATTTTATGCCGAATGTGTGTATATCGGAAAGAAAAAAGCATTGATTTGAAGCAAACAACTTGGTTTGCAATCACTTAAAATAATGCATATTTTATTAAGCTTATTGTTTGCATACTTTTTCAGATGTCAAATAAACATCAAATCTATGCACTGGAGTAGTAAAAGAGACTGAAATTATAAAAAAACAGACTTTTCAAAAAGCCTATAAATTATGTTTACCAACATATGATACTGTGCTGTAAGCCTGTAAAACAAACCAAACTGTGGACGACGTTTTTGTATATGCCAGATTGAGTAAATTTTTTATAATCAAAATAAGATTTCTTCTTTCCAAAACAATATTTGATCTTTTTCTTACATATTGTCTAGTATCTACTTTTGGAACAGACAATTCTTAACCCTTTGCCTCATATAGGTATTATCATATCAACCATGCTTACCAATAATGTGTACTCCTTATCTCAGTATCTGTCACGCTCAGGTAATGATAACCAGATTACACTGTCCCCATGAAGGTATTAGGAACATGTTGATAATTTGACACCTTGCTACTTTAACACATATTTCCAACATTAATACTTCATTTGATGCTTTTTTGGTATATGGAAACTTTGTAGAGAAATTAATTCTCTTTGTCACAGTGTAAAGTTTAAAATTGTAAGGCAAATATTAAATGAAATATAGGAACAGAAAATAAGAGGAAGTAAAAATTTATGCATAAAATTTACTTTTTTTTGTTTATTTCATTTCCAGAAATAAAAAAAAGAAACATGTACAGCAATCAAAACTAGATCTATATCTACATGTTTATTTTATATTTTTTTTAAATGAAATAAACATAAAATTTAAATGTATATGCAAACTAGATCTACATAATAAAAACACAACACAAATCTAGTGTTTATTGGTGACCTCATGTGACAGTAAAATTCCATAAACAATGAAAACAAAGTTGCCTATAAAAAAGTCTGATGCAATTTTCAATGTCCGTTTCATCATTTGACATGTGTGACCTATTTCCTTTCATAGTTCTGATATTTTATTTGTACACGCTGACGTGACGTCACTGAAATGTGACATTTAAAACTTAACACAAGGTTCCAAATTTAGGGTAATTTTATAGCAATCGTGTAGACGTCGTGTATAAAACATGTGCAGGATTTAATAAATACATGCATTATGGTTGTTGTTAATGCGTATGCTATGGAAATAATATGAATCTTTATTAAAAATTATCCCATCAATTACCATACTAGCGAGAAAACATATTTTCATTTTAATACGGTAAGAATTTTATTTATTTTTTAAAAATACAATCAATCTGTTTGTGAAGCGATAATTTATAAATCTATTTGCGAGTATGCGGGTATGTTTCTAATTAAATACCCGATTGAAAAAAAATTGTTCAATCTTTCAAACACAGCGGGATTCTTATTTGATCTTTCTTAATTGGCAAAATCTTACCGTTATCAGTGATTTATTGCCCCCTGTTTGGTCAGTATGACACCGCGATATACCCATGAATTTGTGTCAGCTGTGAAAACACAACAACTTCAAAAGTGTGCCGAAAGTCAGCTGCGTGTAAACATAGTTTTATTTTCTGCCAAAGGTCACGCGGGATGCACATTTCCAAAAACACGAAAATAGACTGCTTATGTTTTCAGAAAATTGTATTTGACCCCAATTTATTTTTAGATTCCCGCGAAAATCATGGAAAATTCTAGCACTTTACATAATGCAACTGGGCGATGACCTTGCTTGATCACGCTTGACCCGTATGTTCGATTGGACGCTATTTTTATAAAAACTTTAAATAGTAACACTATGATGTCATGGGTAATTTTACTTGGGGAAATGTTATTTTACACAAATGTAAACTTCCTGTCGCGGAAAATGAAGTTTATGTGTGTTATTTTTGCGATTGAAATACACGGGCGTGAATTGTCGTGATCATGAGGCTATCGATAGAGGCGTGGAAAGTCGTCTCTGAGAGGCTATCGATACAGGCGTGAAAAGTCGTCTCTGAGAGGCTCTCGATACAGGCGTGAAAAGTCGTCTCTATGAGGCATAGGGTTAAGTAAATAACTTTTATAAAATGGACACGGGAGATTCATTCACCAATCAATCATTATAAAAATATACTCATAAAAAAGAACTGAATTAAAATGGATTTCAAATTGGAAAATATATATTTAAATACATACCATAATATTAACACAGCAGATCTTCTCCAATAATCCAAGGAAACAGTCATCAAATACTCGATGAAATAAATCTTTAAAATATCCGAAATTTCATCACAAATATCATCAATATAGGTTACACACTGTGTCCAGTTATATTTATGGAGACCTCAGATGAATATAGAATACAAGTCTGAGTAGAACCATCGTCCTTCCATAAGCAACTGGCAGACTTACTTAAATGTAGATGCCAGACAGTGCCCTAGAACATTCAGTCACAGAGCATCATGAAACTCTTTGCATGCTGATGATAATAAATGTAATTAACCACTAGTCAATATAATTTGGAAAAAAAAAAGCTGTGCCCAATAACTTTCAGAAAGTTCCTCATTGTCAACTTTATTTTATTCATGTCATTTATCAGTCAGGATTGAACCTTCCATCATCACTGTCCTCCCAAATAATGTCAAGAAATCATTTTTCACCATACTTATGTAAACCAATTAATTTGCCCCAAAAATCCAGCAAAACATGTTTAAAAATGCAAACAAACAAAACAAAAAGATTGAAGTACCTCTGTGTAAAAAAAGTGCACTATAGCTCCACTGTGAATAATATTACCGTAAAACAACAATGGTGGTTTACCGACCAATTGCAGAGAACTCTGCCAGAAAAGGAAAATTACTTGGATCTCATTAGTAGGATTATCCACTGGTAGAATGGCACTCTTGAGTTAACTTCTTCATTGGATTGTAAAACACTATTGATACAATTTGACATCTATCTAATAGGAATCATTTTGACCCACCCACCAACAACACATCCGCCTTGACAAGGAAGAATGAATTCAGTAAAGAGGAAAGTTTTAAATATGCATATTTTAGGCTAGTTGCTACATTTACAGAAATGATTACATCTACTTCTGTCTTGTAACACTTAATATTATACTGAATATCTGATAGACCCAATACAAGGCTTTCTGTTTAGTTTTGTATTATTCGTGTAAACGTCCAAAAGATTTCACTAAGCTTGAACACCGGCCACAGTTTGGAATTATTTCAACCTACACATGTATCAGATAATGTTATTATTCACAGTACCAAAGACCTGTATGAAATTAACTACATACTTGTAATAGTGCATTAATTTAAGTGTCAAGTTATATGTGTGGGTATTTTCAAACTTGAATAAAAAAGTAAACGTGGAAAAAAAATATTGCTCCGTTTTAGTTACAAAGACAATGATATTAAGCGTCTTCCCCAAAATTGATACAGGACAACCAATAAAATTTTTTTTAAACAAATAGAAACCATGTTTAATTTTTGATGTCTGTTAGGAGATTCAGCCTCATTGCCCTCACTACCAAACACAAGTTCTTTTCTCCCTAACGCAAAACAACTTCCCCCTAATTTTAATGTTCTCTGAAGTGGTTTAATGACAGAATAACAGAACAGAAATGCTGACCTGTAAACTGTTTTAAACGTACCTACAATTTACGCTATTTTCCTCTATGAAAGAGACACACTGCTCCCTTGCTACCACAGTTTTTTCTCACTCATTTGCAAAGCTAGTACTTTCCCCAAAGATCTGTGTTTTTATGCTTCTAAAGGAACTATTCTCCAAAGAACCTTCCACTTACTGACATTCTGAATGCCAGTGTTTTTGTTAGTGCTCACACAAGTAATGTGATGTTTTAGTACAATCATACTAGTGCAAATGCTTTGAATGAATTTGTCATGTTAGAGGTAAGATGTTTTCCTTGAGCACATTTACTTGATGACTATATCTAATTTTTATTATCAATAAATTCAACAAAACATGAATTAAATACTTATAGACATTGAAAGCCAAACAGACACGTTTTTATACTGGTAATACCTAATACCGCGAGTCTAATAAAACATTTTCAACCTTGTGAAGAATGGCGTCAATAATAAACAGTCATAAGGTTACTTAAGTGTGCTGAGTAGAAAAACAGTTGCCGATACGAAATGCAAACAAATGCCAACGCTAACGGAAGTTGGGAGCTTTGTACATGTCTTCCCAGATTATTATTATACGGGCATTCGCGGTATTAGGTATACAAGGGATATATCAGTGTTACTAAAAACGCAAATCACCATGGAAATAAAATAAATATACATTTATAATGTTGATTTACTGACATATCTGGTGGGATAACAACATCCATAACGAAGTTTAAAATAGGAATGGGAAACATTTGGACATTTCTTTAATTATAAACTTAGAGTCTAGGGCACATGACTATTTCAACAAATGGAATGGTTTGATATGGGTCACCTGTCGAAGTTATCTCGCTCTGGAACCGCAGAAATTGTCTTCAAATATAATATTGCATGTAAATCTATACACACTCCTTATACATTTCACAAGGATATAATGTTAGGCAACGATTAGAAATTTTAAAAAAATGACTTAAGCCACGACTACATAGGAGAAAGTCAAAATATATGCCGAAAGATAATTTACCCCACCCATATTTTTGAAAAGAGGAAGTAAACATTCCCTTGAAACGTTGCGCTATTTAACAAGAAATACATCCAAAATATGAAATACCTTGTACAGAAATGTGACTTCAAATTGGTCCCTGTTCCACTGTCACTCCAGTCTTATTTAAAGAGGGCGCTAATAAACGTGTATTATTTGACACAAAGCTACACAACTGTCAAAATGGCGGACGTGGTTGAAATTTCGTTGCACATGCCACGTCAATAGCCCGGCGAGGGATGAGCTCAATTGAAAGCTAAAAATATCCCTTGGATGACGTCAGAGTCTTTGTCGGAACGTACAGTATTGAAAAGCGGAAATTGCCGATCTGTACGGCGATAAATTGTCAGTTGCTGCATGTGTATTTTGTTTTATCGCACAATTTCATTATACATTTTAAGACGATATTTAGGATTTGTAGTAAGTAATCTTATATCGCAGTATTGTTTTATTACGATGATTTGTCTCAGAACCGAACTTTTTCACAATATCGATCAAAATACGCCATGGTGATCCCTGATTTACACGTGTTTCGGGGATTTCGTTGCAATCAAATGAGGATAAATTGGGTTTTCCTCGAATATCTTAGATGTTGGTGCAGAAAATTCATTTCCCTATCGAGGACTTGTATTGCTTTCTGCTAATTTTTGTGTTTTTATTAAAAAGGAACAGCTTTTGTCAATGCACTTCTCACTTCAATACTGTACGCCTAGTTGCTTATTCCACGGCTAGTTGACAGTTAAAAACATCAGTTATACCAACGGATTATATGAAATTCTGTACCTGTTATAGGTTTTTTGTTGTCACTAGCCCCTGTGAATGACGTCTTAGCAAGTCCCAATCAAAATGAAAGTACAAAACGTTTAAAAATGCGTTAAAAGTA
The DNA here is from genome assembly GCA_029582155.1 of Panopea generosa. Classification (NCBI taxonomy): domain Eukaryota; kingdom Metazoa; phylum Mollusca; class Bivalvia; order Adapedonta; family Hiatellidae; genus Panopea; species Panopea generosa. Next base: position 62,363,611 of record CM055909.1, read on the forward strand.
AAATCGTAAAAAAAATGACCATAAAAATAACCAATTTTCCAGGGATTTTTTTCCTGCCCTGACATCTGGCGGGATTGAATGTCAACAAGATTATAGGGGAACGCAACCCTGTGTATAAAACAGGATAATATGAATAGCTATGAGTTCAGCTTTCTATTAATAGTATTATTATGCATAAATTCGAGTCCATAAAGATATATCAGCTCGTTTTGTAACGGTCATTTTCGCACATCGACTTTATGGTGGAAGTCGCCATATTGGATACCTGTGTGACGTCATAACTGCACTTCCGGTTTAAAACATAATTGATTTATACGCTACAGCAGATGTTGAAACGTGCAATTATAGTCACCGGCAAAAGTACTCGCAAGAATAATAAAATGGATTTTAGTAACGGAGAAGGACTTGTGGCCTACAACTTTGAACCAGAATTTTCAGAACCAGAGTTAAATGAATTAGAAGACGAGAGAAATAGTGAGACGGCACAGTTGTTCACACACGTGAAAGATTTTTGCAGCTGCGAAAACTGTAATGATGCTTTCGTCTGACGAAAATACGTGCTGCAGATGCAATTTCACACTATTGGAAATTTAGAAAATTTAGAATGTATCACAGAAATAATACAGAGATGTCACAGCAATGTCTTATGAAGTTTTCACCCAAAAAGATGATAACTGTTAAACAGTCACACCGATCATGAACCAGAGATCAAACCCGAAACCCATCAATCACAACTCTGACATCTTATCATGTAGCCTAACATTGATGCTTGAATTTTTCAAAATAGTAAAATTACCCTTAGCTTGATAAAAAAGTAATTATTGCCGTCAGTGTTGATGTAGATCCAGGCGAGCCTGCACATTCATGCTGTACTATCAGGGTATATACTGTTTGCTACTCAGTCAATACATTATCCAAAAAAAAAAACACTAATTAGACCAAGAATGGAATTTAAGGGAAAATGATTTGTTACATATATTTACCTGTCTAAGAGAGAATAAGAAATAATATTATATCTCTTTTCTTATCGTGTTTAGCTGGTGCGGCCATTGTTGCGTACTGAGAAATGGCTGATAAAATTTTGATTTCATATCCTTTTTAGTAAATTTAGATGAAGCATGAATGAGTTGGGGGGGGGGGGGGGGGGGGGTTGTGTTCTTTTACATAACTGGCACTGTCTTTTGGTTATTCAAATGGTGTTACTACCCAATTTGATATATGATGATTACTCTATTCTACCAGTTCTCTGAACATATATGAATGTGTCTCCTTATAGGGAGTGTCATATGAAATATAATGTCTACAGGCATATTGCACAAAGTGTATGTTACTGTCCAGCTACTGGCACCCTGCTGAGCTTTCATAATTCACCAACACCACATTCACACCATGTGGTAATGAGAAATACCCTGCCACATTGTGCATATTGTACCCTAATAAGCGTGATCACCCCAGGTTTAATGACCCCAGGGTTTATGACAGGATGTTATATCACATAGTATTATGTCTTATTACTAATTTAAACATTTTCAGTTAATTAGGGTTTCAATATCAATGCAAACTTACAAGTAAAAAAATTATGTTATATGATTTTATGAATATTTTTCATAAATTGTATACCAGAACACTATTTTAACAGTAAAAAAAACTTTTCATGTATTAATGAATAAATAAAGGAACAAAGGTTTTACTTTATCTTTTTTCATTGCGAAGTAGAGGTAGTTCAAATGTCTATTCAAGAATAATGACCTAGTTGACTGTGAAAAAGCCATATATCAATAAACTAAATTGCCTATTGATTATAAAATTAATAAAATGAGTTTATGAACAATTAATGGTTGACTGAATATTTAGCATCAATTTTTGTCATCGAGGGTTTACTGTTCAGATGTTCAATTAACCTAACCACTGTTTCCTGCAAATGTTAACCAGTACTTGAGCACACCCAACAACCGCAAGTAACTGATAATTTTTCCACTCGAATCAGCAGTGAGAGACAAATGATATTGAGACACAATGTTGTATGTCAGTCATCACAGAGACTGTCGCCGGGTTGGGATTCGAACTCGAGACACCAGGATTGATAGTTAGACACGTAACTGACTGAGCTAATCGGGCCTGTCACAATTAATTGGCCTTAATTTGTATTTTAATAACAACTTTTAGATACCATGTCGTTTTCACACCTTATGTTTTGGCATTAACCTCTTGTTTTTATTGTTAATTGGATTATCACACCTGTTCAAACAGCCTGCAATTATAATATTGTGAAAGTTTGATATATCAATTTCACAATATTTTGGAAGAGTATATAAAATTACAAATTAAATTTCAGAAATCAGCTGAGCTATATGTTATAAGCACATTTTTAAGAGCTTCCCACTGGATAATATACACTAAGTTTATATGTATGTCGCATATGGTCATCTTCGTACTGAAATCATCAGAAATTGTATCCTTGGATAGTAGTACGCCAAGGCATTGGTACGCTTCATTCTACAATCTTAAGTCCTACCCCAAAGTATAAAGGCGTTTTGCGCGTGATGTCACCAGAAGCTTGACACTGAGGCAATGTGAAATCACATATTAGGAAAACTAAAAACAACACTGCCCACAAAACATATCGCATTACTCCACCCACTTATTCCGCTGGAGAAAACAATGTTTAATGGGTTAAGTCCTTCAATTCAGAATCGTTTTCGCGTTTAATTGTCTACCTTCGATGTTCACTAATGCACTGTATATCTGTATATAAACTGATTACGTATATTAGTGTATATACATAAGAGTTTCAGTAGAGAGCAGTCACTAACGACACAATACAATTTGCGCGATAACTAGAACGGAAGTGCAGTTATGACGTCACCGAATACCTCCATCACAAAAGAGCTACAAAATGGCGGCGCCCATAGCATTTAGGAAACGCTTGAAATCATGATATTTAATGTCATTTTTCTCATTTGATAAATTTCGTACAATTAAAATTTGTTGATTTTTGTGTTATTTACATGTCTATTTAACGATAAATAGCCATTTATATTCTGACGTGCGGTACCCTTTAAACCACCCCACAGCGGTTCAGTTTAGGCATTTTTCAGAAGAAAAAAACATTAGGAAAAATACATAACATCAAGAATTTGTCTCTATATAATTTCTTGATTATGTAGCATGCATATATATATATATATATACTAAATAAAAACATATATACTAAATAGAAACATTCCTCTCGGTTTGGCAGATATGTCGGTAACATGCTGCAAATCACTCAATCATTTTGTGACAGCACCCGAACTGACACGTGACCGCCATGGCCGTCACTCCACCCACTATTACCCAATTTCGTCTCTTTTCAGGAATCAGTGGTATATTCAAACCTATAAAAAAAAATTAAAAAAAGAAATTATTTTAAAATTGGCCTCTTTTGCATGAATTGTATTATGTGGACTGAATAAATATGTCGAACGCACGTAAAGTATGCATGGAAAAATTGAAACGAATATTCTCGGAATTAACTTGAGCGCTATGTGCACGGTGTACATGTGGTAAACTTTACATTATCATGTTCTCAACATCGCCAGTGTATAACATACATGGACATGTAACACAAGCACGTTCACAGAGAAACATCAGTAATAAGAGGGACGCTTCTATTTTTGCTAAGTATAGATCTAAAAAGAGACATAATGCGTCTCTGGATCTAACAGTGTCTTACGATAGAATGCATTTACAAAACATGTAGATCTAGATTTAGACCAGAGACATATAAAAGTCACTGATCTAGATCTATTCACAATAATATAATCCAGGGACGTAGCTTGGTTGAAATCGATGTGTAGACACAGTTGTAGGGGGTCATGGGGGCATGTTCCCCCGAAAACCTTTTTTTTTAAATAAGGCTGTCGTAGGTGCGTTTCGGCGTATATTTCTTTTGTTACAAACAATGGCATTCATGGTTATTTTTTGTGAAACCAGTCTGGATAGTTTCGGAACAAACCAGAAATCCGAACAATTGTTATTGTTGCTCGGGAACTATCATATTTACAATTTGATCACCTCGGCCATTATGCTACGCTACATGTATTAAACGGAGGATACGGAAATACCCGATGTTTCACGATTGCCATATTTAGGATAGTTGTTGTTGTAGTATTTAGAACGGGGCGATATTTAACAGTGTACGGACAATATTTTTAAATAGAGGTCACAGCAAAGAAGCATTCCGTGACCACTTCTTCATTGCGGCCAAGGAATTATTATCTCTGTATAAAAGTCTTTGTCAGTGGCTAAGGTTGTGGAATAGAGCCCAGCTTGACCCTTTTATTTTTATCAAAGAATTGTATATATCTACTTGAGTTTTCAGAACTCACAATGTTACATGATCATTTTATCTTGATAAATGATAACAATTGGATGTAATTTCATTGAGAAATAACCTTCAAAATAATGTTACCATATAATCATGTCACATAATGAATGCATCAGTATCGGGGTATTGCCACCATGTGTCCTAATGACTGAAGTACTGGAATGCTTGGAATTTATTAATTCACAATGTGACCTATAGTATGGGATATGTCTTTAGGGTGTCATCTCTGGCCGTACAAAGATCTTACGACTTGTGGATGTCAGCGAAAGGGGGCATTGGTCTCCAGACTAAAACAAGAGGGCCAGATTAGCACTAAATTGCTCACCTGTGACAGAAGAGACAATGCCAAAGGCAATTTTTGATAATGCAAGGCCATACCTCAGACATTTAAATTTGGTCAGTCGAGATATTATAGATATATGACTTCTGTGTAAGTTTGGTGAATACAAAATGAAAATTGCAGGTGCTAGTGTTTACAAAATAAAATATAAATTCAAGGGCTATAACTCCAACACTATCTGATATTGCTAGTTTACAAACTAGTCCAAGATATTATGGTTACTGGTATATAACTACTGTGTTAGTTTGGCGTAGATCAAATAAAAATTGCAGCTAAAATTCACACATCAAAGAACATAATATTTGAGGATTCAAGGGTCATAACTTGACATTATTCAATTGAGCCAGTTCAAGAACTTATCAAAAATATTATGGTTATATAATAACAATGCAAGTTTGCGGAGGATCAAATTAAAAAAGCAGGTGCTAGAGTGCACACAAGGCCATATTTAATTACTAGTATCTGATTAGGCCAGTTTTTTACGTTTCAAGGGCTACAACTATGACATTAATAATTCTATTCAGCCAGTTAAAAAACCAGCGAAGCAAGTCAGTCTACCCTCTAAATCTGCCACTGGATTACAAAGAAATGTTGGAACAAAATCTCCCACAAAATTTCGATTTATTTTCAATAAGCATCAATATAAATACAACTTCAAAGATTTAAAGGGACATACTGCAATTCTGAAATCAACTTTTCCTCATGTTCACGCATCAAATTAATCATTACAAATATGGATGTATAAAAATATGAAATATCAATCGCCAAGTATGACAATCATATTTAAGAAATTATCAAGATTTTTAATAAAACTAGTGGCATCATTCTAGATTTTATATTACATTCTTTAAAAAAAGTACAAACTGATATTTCATTTCAACAGATGGAATAAAATATTTGTTAATTTTTTTGTCATACAAGTATAAATGAACATTTATGAATATGTGAAATATCATGCCTTTCAGAGTTATGTCCCTTTTTAAAAAAATCTGAACACACTGGTGTATTCTAATTTTATTTTTGCATCATGTAGACAATAGTCATGCAAGTTTCATAAACACAGTAAGGTGAAATTTTATTAAAATTGCCATGTGTCCCTTTAATACAATCTTAAACAGGGAATATTTTACTGTTTTTTTTCAGTGAAATATCAATTTTATTTTGATTAAGAGAAAACTGTTCAAGCTGGTATGTTCACATGATAAAGTAAAAACAAAGGAAAATAATAATTTCAGCGTTCAGGGCCTAAATTCATCAACAATTTGAGTCTGAGAATCGGACTTCAACCGAAATCTTACATTTTTGTAAAACACTGTAAACATACAATTATGGGTAAGAAATGTGATAATGTATCATTTTTTTGTTAAATTATCATAAAACTGATTGAATATTCAAATAAATGTAATTATTGGCTAGTTTAATAGACGTTATTTAAATCTTAAATTTTTGACATTTTGAGTCCCCGAGTCTAAATCTCAGACTCAAAATATTGTTGAATTTAGGTCCAGGTTTCTGTTTCACCAATATTTTCTTAAATTTTACTTAAAAACATAACAGAATTTTGACTGGTTGCTTATTCATTCTTGAATCAATGCAAAGACTTATAGAGAGAAGGATTAGCAACTGATTGAGATGTTATGAACGCTAAAGTATTCACGCAAAATCTCATGAAATCTCGTTTTCAAATATCATAACTTCCATTCGTCTTAGAAATACAAATCAAAATTCTTTCTTTGCACAGTTGAATTCTCTACAAAACGAAACCATTCCCAGTAAATTGTGTTTAAAATTGTAGAAGTGCTTATAACAATATTTTTATACTGCAACTAAAAAATCAAGGAAAGTACTTGAAATTTTACTTCAAACTGCAATATTTCAAATTCAATATCATTTTGGGTGTTTAAAACATTATAAAACATCAAAGGATACATGCACTTTCCATTTTATGTATAAGAAATCTGTTGCCTGTGAAATTTTCATGATTAATTTGCCAAATTAATAATTCTTTGCATGCTATTTTATCAACATTTAGCAAAGAGATGCTAATTTCCTATCCTTCTATATAAGTTCTTGAACAATGTTAGTTAAACCATATGCAGTTGTATCAGAGCCAGTCTAAAGTCTTGATCACCTTGATGCTTTTCTTTGATTTAAGTTTGTAAGTATACACTTAAATATGTTGGTGAAACAGAAGCCAAGAATGAAATTCAATTGATATTTCAACGAAACCAAGGCATTCTATAGGTCCTTGCTGAAACCAAGAACTTTAATTTTTTTTTAATTTCTTTTGAAAGTATATTTCAGTCTTCAGAGACATGTTCAAGAAAAAATTTGCTGAGAAATCACTACAATTCACCAAAACAGCATAGAATAAATACTAATATTGAAACTTTTTTTTTTTAGATTTACCAGTTTGTCAAAATTTATGGATGAAAAAGAAATAAACTTAGAAGAGACTAAATGCCTTTATTAACACATTGCAAGTTATGCAAGTAATAGACAGTTGTTACAATTCAATTGAAGTAAAACAAATGGATCAACAAGTTGTTTTATGACGTACCAACACAAAAATATTATACCGGTACTATGCCAACGGGAAGGAAAATTACAGGCTCAATCTTCATGTACAAAACAAATTAACATACAAATTAAAAAAAACAGCAACAACACCATACAACAAATAAATATGAATTTGCAGAACCTAGATCTAAACTGGCAAACTTTCTTACATAAATATTTCGGATCATGCTGGGTTTGAACCCACATCTCAAGAGAAGATGAGTGATCTTGACGAGTGATCTTGAGAGCGCACAGAAGCACTCGGCCACAGATTAGTTCTATTTGTAACATAACAAAAATTATGGTACCCAATAATTGCAAGGTAATACATAATTTTTTAATTAAAATATTGATGTAACATAAAAAAGAAACTACAACATTTATACATATACAACTGTATAATAAACAAGAAAGCTGAATATTAATGTACCAAATTTCAGTAAGATACAATCTGAATCAGGAACTGTTTCTACCACATTGTATTTATATAATCTAAATATTTGACATTTTGTACATGAACACCAAAAAATATCAACATGATACAGCTAGATACAGTGTATGGAAATTGAACCATGTATATACAATGGTGTAAATATATTTACAATGTATACAATGAGTTTCATAAATTCATTATATAAACAAGAGGGCCAAGATGGCCCTATATCGCTCACCTGACTGACCTTGAGTCACCCAACTTAAGTAGATTATATAATACATGTACACTCAAAATTCCAGAAAGACGAGATGGGCAAGTAGTTAGAATTTTGATTTGTTTTGAAGATGTAACAGATGCATAGAAGAGTTCAAACTTGGTAGAGGTTCACCCATGGTAAATGTCAGCGAAATTACATCAAAATCAGGTCAGTAGATTCTGACAAGAAGGCTTTTGAAGTTTTTACTATAGCTGCCTATACGTTTGGAAAATGTTCCAAACCTAAATCTTCGAACTAAGATATAAATCCAGTTCCAGCACAAAACTAACCTGTTATTTTTGAGAACGGTTTCAAACTAAAGCATCTGACTAAACTATTGTGCATGAAACAATCCACAGTTCCAGCACAAAAAATATTCCTATGAGTTTCAAACACAAGCCTTCCCAAAGTCTATCGCTTGAAAGAATCTTTGTCGCAGTGCACTCTACCCCAAAAACAATTAAGCTCCTCCTCCAAGATTTCAAGTACACTTTGACACTAAAAATCTCAAGCAGACTTCTTGCTGTGAAGAAACTAGCTAAAAATATGGGATTGCTTTATTATGAAGCAGTAAACCATCCCTGTCTGAACCATAAAAACTCCGAATTTTATATTCAGAAAAACACCTATTTTAAAATGGTTCATGATTTATGAATAATATTTCAATCATTGATTATAATTGTATCATTCATCTTTTTATGATGAATTATCTTTTAAAACTTAAAAGTAGAGGTAGAGGGTCACCCAAGGAACATTTCTGTGAAACTATATCAAAATTGGCCCAGTGGTTTCAGAGGAGAAGTTGTTAAAAGCTAAAAGTTAATGACGGACGACAGACGATGGACACCAGGCGATCACAAAAGCTCACCTGTGAGCTAAAAAAATATCTAATTAGCATTTATTCAAATCAATTTTTCGACAGAGTCCAGTTTTCTGCACAACAAAATTTTCTATCTGAACCTCAAACCATGACAATGCAGCAAAAAAAACAAAAAAAAACTCTAAAAAGATCAGAACTGTTTTGCAATTTTCTTCAAATGATTAAAAAGTAACACCAGTATAATGTACAATGTACAATTACTACAACGTACTTAATATAAAAGAGTAATACTTCATGCTCAAACAACAATTTATATTAGATATATAAAATTTCTGAAATCACTGGATAAAAATTCATGAATCTTCAGTATACACGATGAATAAATTTAATTTTTATTGCACAACACATAAAGATCATATTGCATAACAAAACATGAAGGTCATATTGTGCCAACAGAAAGGAAGATTCCAGATTCACTCTCCATTGTAGAAAAACAACAAATTAACATTAAGATCTAGATTGATTGATTGATTGAATATTTAGCTTCATTTTTATGCCATTGAGGGCTAACAGACAATCAGTTAATCTAGCCACTGTTTCCTTGGATCCTGAAAGGTTAACCAGTACTCAAGCACACCCAATCTCCACAAGTAACTGATAACTTTCCAGCTTGAATCAGTGGTGAAAGACGAATGATAATGAGACACAATGCCGTATATCAATCATCACGGAGACTGTTGCTGGGCGGGGAATCAAATTCCCTACCCCTTGCTTGATAGTCAGACATGCTACCGACTGAGCTAATCAGGCCTGCTAAAGATCTAGAAAATTAACACATCAGCAAAATGAACCTAGAACCTTCAGCCGAAACATTTATATATTGATCATTTAATTAAAATTAACACATAATTCCATAAATTTACCAATAAAGTTCTTAATAAACCTTTTGTTTTTTGTTTGAATAATCCGTCATGATTGAATCAGTGGCGAAAGACAACAGACAACAAGATGCAATGTTGTATATCAATCATCACGGACAATGTGACAGGATATGATCTGTATGGATAAAAGAGCCTAAAAATAAATAAATGTAAAAAGATCACATCATAAAGGGCAGTATGGAGTTTGAAGTAGCCATGACAACAATTATTTCTTCAATGTTTTTCATGTAGACTTACGAAAGTCATGTCAACATGTACTTTAAATAGACTACCAGTAATATGAATCCTAGTGAAATATCTTTATAAACAATTGATCTAAAATGTAACTACTTTTGCTTGACAGTCCAAACTATTTTATATGGAGAAATCTGATCTTTTTTCTACACAGCCTTAAATTGTCACTTTTTCTCATTAGTCTGTCAATCAAGGGGCATGAAGTCAAATCCCCACCTCAGTCTTTGATGAGGCATGGCCACAGTCTTTGTGACTTCGTATCCGTCACCTATAAATATGTGGAGAGGTGTCGCTGAGATAGTGTCTAGTACTGTTTAACCGTCTAATATCTTAAATACAGTTGCAAAATTAAAAAGACGAAAAACCCATTCAAACAATCTATACAGTTTCTAGTTGATAGAAGTCATTTACTACCCACAATGTTATTGTTGCTCCTCTTCCTGTTGCTGACTTTCCAAAACTATCACAATTTGTTGATCACTATACAGATTTCTCAGTGCTTCAATCTTTTCAAAATCAGCAGCGTTCATAGTTCCATCTTCGCCGATATTTATACTAAAGTTTTCTGAAGCTTCATGTGTTTCTGTTTCCATATTGTCCTGAGTGTAGATCTCAATATTCCCCTCTGAGTCCATCTGCACTTGTTCTCCTGTAATCTCTTCGGTGATGACCTGAATCTGACCTTGATCTGCATCGCTCTGAGATTGCACTCCTGAAAGCGCCTGTGTGATTAGTTCAAGGTGACCTTCCTGACTCTGACCATCTGCTTGAGTAACAAATGTATAATTCTGACCATCTAATTCTATACTTCCATCATTTTCAATAGGGTTCATCTCATAAATGACATTGGCCTCTCTCTCAGGGATGGATACTATGGTTTTTGCCTCTCCATTTTCAATTATCACATGTTCTCCATTTGGCGCAATTGTGTTTACCTGAATTTGTCCGGTGGCATCACGAGTTGTGACAACCTCAAATGTCTCCATGTCTTCTTCATCCATATCGGTTTCAGTCTTCACAGTTATTGGAGACTCAGGTGAGACCAGTGTAGTGTTGACTTGAACATTTCCACTTGCATCCCGACTGGTGACTACTTCAAAAGCTTCTTCTTGGGTATGCTCAGTCTCAACGATAGTGTCATCACCGGGGGTCTTAATCATATATGGTGTGTGGCGTTCTGCTTTCCGCTGCATCTGTGTCTGAATCTTCTGCAATATCATCTGTTCCTTTTCCGCACGTATTTCTTCTTCAGTTTTCATCATCTGACTTATTATATTACCCTGTGCATCGATGTAAACAACCTGAGTCTTCCGCGGCGAAGATTCCGGATTATAGTTCTTCAGCTTGGTTCTGTCTCTGTAACCAATTCCATCATTTATCTTTGTTGCTACATAATTCGAAAGGGCCTCTTTCTGTATGCTATGAACAGTATGCATGTGGCGGATTAGTTTGGGTTTTACAAAGAATGCCTTGTCGCATTCTGTACACTGGAAAGGCCGATCATCATTATGAGTTCGTTCGTGAGCTACAAGCTGATAATTATCGGTGAATGACTTATCACAAGAACTGCATTTATGCGGTTTATTTCCTGTGTGGGAGTACATGTGAGATTTCAGTAAGCCCTTTGATACAAATGCCTTGGAGCAAACGCTACATGCAAATGGCTTTATCCCAGTATGCCTTCTAACGTGCTCTTCAAAAAACCCACGCTGGGTGAAACCATGTCCGCAGTAAGAGCAAATGAATGGTTTGACCTCTGCATGTATAAAAGAATGCTGACGAATACACTGCTTTGTTCGGAAAGTTTTCCCACAAGTCTCACATTTGAAATCCTTTGTACCAGAATGTATAGTTGCATGCTCTCGAAGGGCTTTTTGATCTATGTAGTGTTTACCGCAGTAGTCACAAATTGGAAACTGATTGTCGGCATGGTCTTCCTCACTATGATACAGAACCTGACATTTTGTTTTAAAAACCAATTCACACACACTACACTCGTAACCTTCAATGTCCACCTCTTTTACTTCCTCAGAAATCTTACCTTCAACCATCTTCACACTCTGTGTACCTGCATTAACTGTTTCGGCAGTTTTATTTGCATCAGCTGTTCTACTTTCAATTTGTTCTTCTCCTGTTTTCTTAGTTTGGACGACCTGCACAACGCTTGTCTCTCCCTCGTCTATTCTAATCACTGCTCCTGACGTACCTGAATCGTCAGCATTATCCAACACATCTTCCTTCGCTGAAATGATCACTCCAGGATCAGTTGTCATCTCTGGGAATTCTTCAGTTCCTGTGTTCTTTTCGATATCTTCAATCTGAGCAATAGCCTCCTGTAAGACATCCATTGACTCGTAACCTTGTATAGCACCCCCTGCTGTCAATACAACACTCACTGACCCGGGTTTTCTTGGAGTGACCTCTACATTGTCATCACCCTCTAGAGTATCACCGTTGGAGTTATCTTCAAAATATGTAAACTGAGTACCCTGTATCATGCCATCACCATATTTTATAGATGGGCAGTTTTTACAATCACACAAGTCTTTTCCAACCTTTACTTTGAAAATATGTGACAGTAAATGTCTCTTCATGTTGGAACGTTTCAGGAATTTTCTATTACATCCCTGCCACCTACAAACAGTATGAGGTGAAATTCCCTGCTTTATTTTACCACGGTGAATAATCATATGTGTCAACATTGAGCTTGTCGTCTGGAACTTCTTATGGCATATCTTGCATGCAAACATCTTTTCAGTGTTATGTGTTTCCATATGTCTCTGAAGACGCTGCTTATGCAAAGTGGTAAATCCGCATATTTCACAAATCAGTTCTTTTTTGTTTTTCGGCTTTTTGAGTTCCTCCGTATGTTCAAGTTTCATATGTTTCCAAAGAGGCATAATGACAGTATCAAATTGTTCATTACAAACTTTACACTGATAAATGCTCCCCTCCTGTGCAACATTATTATGAACCTGCATGTGTTTCACCAAACGAGACTTTAAAAGAAACGTACGGGAGCAGATGTTACACTTATGTTCATAGTTTTCTCTTTGGTCCTCTTCTATGTCACCGTGAGATTGCTCCATGTGGCGGTCCAAATCTTCCTTAAACTGGAACTTGCTGTCACAGAATTTGCAGGGCTTTTTGTCCTTCGCCATGTGGAGCTTAACATGCCTCTGTAAACTTTTACTACTGATGTAGAATTTGTCGCATATATTACACTGAAAATTTTTAGTTGAACGATGCAGATGGCGATGGTCGATCAAATTTCTCTTTTCAAAAAACGTTTTTTCACAATATTCACATTCAAATATTTTCTCAGATTTATGGATGGGGAAATGCATCCTCAGATATTCCATATCCTCGAAGCAAGCACCACAATGGTGGCAAAGGTAATCAGTTGACTTGGGATGATTCGTCAGAATATGCTTCCGTCTGGTGTCGTACATAGCAAATTTAAGATCGCACACACCGCATGGAAGGTGGAGATTCTGATCTTGACATTGTGATTCTGTGTGCTTTTGAAGTTCTTCTTCCGCATTAAAACCATTTCCACACTCACGGCACAGATATTCCAAGGTCAGATGGTCTGGACGATGATCATGATAGTCCTTCATTGAGTCAAAATCCAAACTGCATATTTCACAGGTTATACGCCCTCTGACCATGAGGTATCCGAAATACATCAAGGTTCCATACTGAATATTATGGTCATGCCGCTTGTGAACTTGAAGTTGCGAATTGCTCTTAAATTTTTCCCCACAGTGCGGGCAGTCATGTTCACGCTTTCTGTGCGTCAACTTATGGACCTGGTAGCTCACTAAATTCTTAAACTGTTTTTTACAAGCCTGGCATGTATAGGCCGAATCTTTTAACTCTTTCTCATGAACAAGAATCATATGCTGTTCTAAATCTTCACGTGCATCAAATATTTTAGTACAGTCTGTACAAACACTTTTACCGAGCCCAGTCCGAAGTTTACCAGCAATCCCAGGTTTTATTTCATATTTGTCATCTTCTTTTTTAACTTCATTAACGTCATTTTCTTTACTATCCTCATTCTCTGATACAGCTTCATTATCTCCCGGAGTGTTTTCATGTTCACCAACCTTGTGAGTATATTTTGTGAAATCAACAGGATTCAATTCCAAGTCAACTTCTTTGTGGCATTTTCTAATATGACTTAGAACATAGTCTTTCCGCTTCATTATTTTAGCGCAGTACGGACACTCATACATGTAGTTTGTATGCAGAAGGCTATGTCTTTTCAAATTAGCCTGACTTAAAAAAGTTATGCCACACTCTTTACAAACTGGTTTTTCATTTTTCATGTCTGTTTTAACCTTTTTAATTTTTGGTTTAATTTCTCTTTTTATCTTTTCATCCTCAGCAACTTCAACATTGTTTTTATCATCCTCCTCCTCCTCATCATCATCCAAATCCTTTGCCTCTATAGAATAATCTTCATCTCTGTCATCATCTACTGGTAGATCAATTTCATTTTCAATAAAATCTTCATCAATTTCTGCATCTTCACTTGTTTTATTGTCATTTGTTTCAATGTCATCTTCCTCAACTTTACATTTCACACCGTGAGATTTCAGATGCTCTTCAAGAAGATATTCTAAAGAAAATTTTCTATCACAGAATTTACAAACATGTTTGTAAGAAGTTTTTGATCTGGCACTCCTTCCGGTGGACTCGGGTTTGTCAATATTTGAAACATCCTGTATCAGAGTTTCAGGGGAACTGGATGCAGTGTTTATTATCTTTAGTTGATAAGGTGTATGTCGATTTCCTTTGTTTCTAATTTTATAAAGTTTACCAGAGCCAGTCCATTCCATCTCTTGCATATCTGCAGCTTTTTTTGACACTTTAGATTTTTTTGCTGACCTGTTTGACGTTGCAATGGGCTCAGTTTTGATGGCTAAAGTTGGTTGACCCTTCTTAGCACCTGCTTCCAATTTAACATTTTCTTTAACTTCAGTTCTCTCACTTTCGTCTTTCAAAGCATTTTCACCCCTTTCTTGCATGTCTTGATTTTCATCTTCAGGTTTTTTGTTTGCTTCTTCATCTTTATCTTTATTCTGTGGACATTCGCTGTTCTTGAGCTCTGTCTCTTTTCTCAGCACCTCCTCTTCACTTTTTTTCTCTACTTTATTAGGCACAGATTTTGCTGGCTTCCTTTTAGTATTTGGATTTGTTTCAACTTTGGAAACAGTTTCTGACGATTTGGCCATGCTATCAACATCTTTATCTTCCTTTTCAGTATCATCTAACGGAGGTTTCAGAGATCTCCCAATTCTTTTGGTACTCACTTTATTGCCAACATCTTTTTCTGATTTTTTATGTCCAGCATCTTTCTCAGCTTTACCAACACTTACTGGAGTACCTTTGGCTGTCTTGCCTTTTTTAGGTGAACTACTTTCCTCTTTAGAATCTTTAATTGTTCCCTTAGGAGACTTACTTACATCCCCTTCCTCCCTAAAACTCTTTCTTCCACTTAAAATGTCTGCCCAGTTGGGTGTTGAAATATTTCTTGTCCTACGCCCACTTGACCTTATGGATGACTCAACCTCTGATCTAGTCTGCCTCACTGAAGTTTCTATATCACATGATAAAGATTTCTTAACATTCTTAATTTTTGAGCTTGTACTTTCATTTAAAGTTTTCTTTAATATTGTTTGCTTAGCAGTGTTACTTTTAGGAGTTATCTTAACTTCATCAGTTACTGTTCCATCAGTTTTAGATTTTTTAGATTTAAGCTGAGGTTGAGAAACTGTTTTCAAAGAACTATTCTTATTATTTTTATCAGATTTTTCTTTGTTTGTTTTGGAGTTTATGTTAATATTATTTGTATTAGACTTTGCATCAGAATTTCTCTTTCTCCCTCTTGTAGAACGCGTTTCTACTTCTGGAATAAAATCCTCATCTGAATCTTCAGTTTTGTCTTCATTATCATCTTCATTGCTGTATTCATCTTCTTCTTCTTGTTCTTCTTTCCCTGGTTTTGGTGTATCTTTAGCTTCTGTAGTTATTTCTTTTTTCACTGGAAATAAGCCAATGATAATCAAGGTTACACAATTATAGTGTTGGTTCAAAAGACAAATCAGTACTCCAGATAAGCTTTTTTTCAGATGAGTATTTGAACCCTTAAATTAGTATGCAATGCTTATTTTCAAAATGTGAAAAGTAAAATTGCCATTTAAAACAAACAAATCAACACTGAACTTGAATTAACCAATGCTTATTTTACCCTTTAATTTAAATTTCAATGCTTTATTCAGAAATTTTAATACTTAAATACACCCAAATAGGGCTTATCTGGAGCACTGAATCAGTCGAGAAGAATAACTTCATATCATAAATACATACATGTACATATGTATTAATCTAAAAATTAGACATGAGTTATTCTCTAAGGTTAGGGTTCATAGACCAGGGCTGGAAAATTCCACTCGTCCGCTCGCCATGACGAGTGACCATTTGGTCAGGACAAGTAAGATTTCAGAAACTGACCTTACTATATCTTTGATTCTAAGCATTCAGTTTAAAATTGTGGAAATAGTGGGGCAATATGGTGCAGTATATTGAAAGAATTGTGCCTTTTTTGAAAAAAGCACCAAACTTGGCACAAACATAGTACAAGGGTAACTGATTATTTTAACACAGAGACCCACTTTCAAAATGGCAGAAACTCCAAGATGGCCGCCAAAATAGCTGCCTAATTAGACAAAATCTATAATTGTCTTTATATTTACAGTAGTTAATGATATTCGGTGTTAGAATAATCAGCTAACCTTATTCTGTGTTCATACCAAGTTTGGTACTTTTCTCAAAAAGGTTTTTTCACGAAATGGCTCCACCAAAAGGGAAGACAAGTAGCTTTTATAAAAAACTGTAAGCCCTGCATACACGATAAGGATATCTACCATTTTACTGGGAGATCTTTATTTTCAGGCTGTGATATTATTACAAATTAAAATCAAATGTGTCTGGTAAGCAACAAAAAGAATCAATAATTATTTTTTGTTTATCTTGATCGTCCCAGCTTTCTGCGTTATTTACTTCTGCCTGGGGTCACACTTTGATGGTTTGCCACTTCCAACCCATAACATTTATGGGTGAGTAGGTGTTGGTAGGTGAATTATTTTAGTTTTTATCTTTTTAAACGTAATAACTGAAAATATTTTGAATGAACACAAAAAAAAAATCCTGCCCAGCGTGATTGTTGTGGGTCGGCCGGGGCAAACAAATAATATTTTAATTTAAGCCTGACAAATTATTGATGATGTATTATAAACAAACTTGGGCACACTCACCAGCATTGTAGTTTATAACTCCTTTACATTCCAAGTAAGCGTGTATGCGACTGATGGGCGTTACATCACCACAACCCGCCAACCCTTTCCTTGCCTGAAGTTTGTTCAGAAATGCTGGCTTTTGTCTTGCCCTAAAATACGAAGTTATCAAAATAATAAAATACTGATGAACTCCTTAAAATTATCAATTTAGATGGTGTTGATTATATTGTTGTTCAATAGATACATACAGTCATATATTAACAAATTATGTATAAATATGAGCATAATTTGATTACATCAATATTTCTTTTTCAAAACGTGATTTAACGCCACTTTCAACACAGTAAAGGTTATATATGGCATCCAGTATAATTAGTGAAGCAAGACATTAGAATTAATCCTGTCTCAAATAATGTCTTTGGGTCACGTTTCACTAATATTTGTAAGTTTACAAATTTCCTAAGTGTAAGATTTTAAATATTGAAACTAAAATAAGAATGACAATGAAAAACAGTCACGAAATTCAAACATAAAACATAATCATCGTAACATCTTATGTAAGAACACAAAAATATCATTCTTATTCAGATTTGCAGTATGCTAATGAAATATCTCTACTATGTAAGCTTAATCACTCATCCTGGGCCTAATTAGCTCAGTTGGTAGAAAGTCTGACTATCAATCCAGGGGTCGTGCATTCAAATCCCCGCCTGGCAACAGTCTCCTGATGATTGATATATGACATTGTGTCTCATCACATTCATCTCTCATCGCTGATTCAAGTGGGAAAGTTATCAGTTAAATGCAGAGATGGGGTGTGCTAGAGTTCTTGTTAACCTTTCAGGATCTCTGGAAACACTGGGTAGGTTAACTGATTGTGTGTTAGCCCTCGATGGCATAAATACATGTATGATGCTTAATATTCAATCAATCAACCGACCCAATTGCAATGTACTTGTGCACATTTGGCAATAAAATATGTTTAAATTACAATCAATCAATCTTAATCATCACACAAATTTCTTTGACTTACAATTAAACTTACGACCTCAGCTTTGACATGTTAGTTGCCTTGATACAAAGTGTGAGACCACAAGGACAAATAGACGATCTTACATTCTTCCTCATTTATTATTGAATTTAATAAACGAGTTGGCAAATGTGAGATTCTGCCAAGCAATATATCCTTTTTGCCACGAGTTAAATAAATTCAACAATAAAAGAGCATGAATGTAAAATTCTTTTTATCATAAAACTCATATAAATCATACATTTACAGATCACCTCAACAAGTCAGGACATATTAGTTACTGTCAGTTGTCATACGATGAAACATCTCAAAATAACATCATTTTACCATGACTTATCAATGTTGTTTATATATTCAAGCAAGTCTGAAAGTAACTTGGCATTTTACTATTAGAGCCAAGTTATACAAAAAACACTGAGTGAGGAATCAGAAGTTAATCTTAAAAAAATATCCCGGGTTTATTACACTTCTGGACCATAAATTAGATGATAAACCAAACTACATATTAAGCATATTAAAAAAAAAATATTGGCAAATATTGGAACTTATGTTTTTTTAAGTCAGTGGTGAGTGACCTTAAGAAGAAGTACTTTTATAAAGGCCATCAGGACAAATGATTTAATCATCTGAAGCAAATTATTCATGCATTACCAACAAACCAAATAAAAACTGGAACCAACAAGAAATGCACACCTATGATAAAATGATATTTTTACTTACATGGATTTCAATACGACTATTGGAGAATATAATTACTGCTTTACTGCTACAATCCATCCAGTCAAGAAATTAGAACATTCATTTTGGGATAGTTGTGACATTGTTTTTCCGCATTTCAATATACTGAAATTAGTCTGTACGTGTAAAGTGGTTGTTTTTTGTTTTTTTATGGGGTTCAACACCATTTCAAACACATTTCAAGTTATATATGGCATATCCAGTTTTATTGGCTGAGGAAGACCTCAGAATGAATCTGAGTAGAACCACTGTCCTTCCACAAGCAAATGGTAAACTTTTTCATGTTAGTTTTTGGAGTGACTTGGACTTGAACCTGAGAGAGGTGAAAGGTAAATGATCTTAAAACAACGTATTGCACAAAAATACCTGTTTCTTCTTCGTTTCAGTATATTAATATGATCCTATCAGACTATCACCACAAACAAAGATTCATTATATATATTTACCACGCATCCATTATGTAATTTCTGATTTTCAAATATCTGTCTGGAGTCTTAGTTGACTTTCGGCTACTAAAGAAATCTGCATGGATCTTCTTCTCTTCGTCAGAAATGATACCATAGCTAAAGAACGTCTCCTTCTTTGGTTTAGGCAGCTTCAGAACTTCTCCATTATACATTAGTATTTCATTATCTGAATAAAATAGTCATTGGTTAGTTTATATATTATTTAGCAATTAACTTCCTGGCAAAAAAAACAGGCTTATGCACAATGATAATGTGCCGAGGAACTCTTTATCTGCAAATTTATTGTATTCTTTTTAAAAGATCTAACTTGTAACCAAGTCGTATTTGGGAGATCAAACAAAAAGTCTTGTTTTTTCTTTTAAAGTGCTCCATACAATAATAGTACCTTCTATATTAGCTTTAGGAACTGGTTTCTGTCGTTTTGACGGTGGCTCATCATTTGATTTGTCAGCATCATCATCCTCATCATCTGCCGGTACTGCTCTTTTTCTTTGACCTGTTATACAAACAAGTTTATAGAAAAAAAAGAAAAAAAAGATTACACCAAAATGAGAAGTATTTATTGAAAAAGGTGTGATATGTACAATTTGAACAAAAATAAAAATGATATGCATTAAATGACCCAACATCCCAGAGCAACTACTCGATATTTGACATCACTTGAAACACAACCCATGTGATTACCAGTAAGAACAGGATCACTGTCACTATAAAAATTATGTGTTTATGGTAACATCCGGAGTAGGTGATTAGCTATACACTAACAGGTATAGAATAATAATTATTTTATGATATTTTACATTTTGTGTTTTGTCGGACATAACATCTAATGATGACCATTTCCTTACACATTATCTATTTTTAGAGGCATAACCATAATGTCTTCCATGGATTTATTACAGCCAATAATTACTCTCTTCATGTGAATAAATCATGTTTAAAATTTATATTTACTGATCAGTAATTTTAATATGCAAAGTGGCTGCTCTTAGACGAAAATTATTGTAACATTTTTAACTAATTCGTAAATACTCGGCCAATTCACTCGTCCATAGGTGTCAGAATGGTCGCTAGATATGGGCAAAGATATGAATGCATATATAGACAATTTTCTTTTTTTGTTGGAACCTCAATTTATGGATATGGAGCACTGTAAGAAAAAATAGTGTTACCAGGAAAATGAACAAAAAAAGTATAATTATTGTCACAGGATTCGAACTTGGACTTGGATCTCCCAAGCGACAATCCACAGATGTAACAGAAATGCTGTATATTATTCAACATTTTCACACCGACAAACAATACAAACAATTATATTATTGTGATGCAATAAAATTATTCGCGATGGACAATATTAATGACTACGTAGGTAAAGGACAATAAACAATACTTTATTTTAGGCCTAAGTGTATCTGGATAAATTGTAAATTTTTAAATAATGCATGTATTATATGTACAAATTTATCAATTACCGAGCAGATATCTTACTATATTATAATAAAGTTAGAATTGTCAAAATATGCAAAGGAAATATATGAAAGTGAGCATCATACTTCTTTTTTTATTCATTATCTCCGGGGTTCTGCTGGCAAGTTTCTTCGCCTCGTCAGTACCGATGAGTGAACTCTCTCCGCTGCGCTTGTCTGCCACCACTAGGCAGTACTCCAGGTCTGGGTTCTGATCAGATGACACCTACAATATGACATGTACCGTAAAGTTTCCAGTATCACCCCCAATTTTTTTCCAAGTTTTTAAAATCTTAAAACAGATGTGCAGATTATACTAGAGTATAGAAAAAAAAAAAAAATTATTTTTCCAGTCCCATCAGAAGTTTTCCCGAAACATTTTTATCATCTACCAAAGCATTTCTGACAACTTTCACAGTGAACGTAGTACAATTATGCACAGGAAGTTTTAAGAATGTCTTATATGCTTTATAGTCTATGATTTCTATTCAATAAACACAGTTTATAAACCTTTTTTAGTATTTTTATAAATTTTGTTGCTTCCAAATGAAAAAAACAGACAGATTTTTCGTAAACATAAAATTGTGCTCATATTGTTTAGAGTGGTTATTGTAGTAGACTTTCCCACTACACCCCTGTGTCGCCCCAACATTTATTTCTAGTTTTTTTCTTCAAATTTATGGTTATTTTAAAGAATATATGGCATATGTATAAAACAGAAATAACCACTAATTAATGTAATCATATCATTCTATTTCATTATCATTCATTCATTTTCATATATTTATGGTATAAATCTGTTTACTTTTTGCCATAAATGTGTATTTTATAGTACAACTAAGAGAATTCCATAAGCATTATGCTTTCGTTCTTATTCCTTTTCTATAACTGTTCCCCAATTTTTGTTATCACATTGTATATATACCGTACTAAAAAAATATATAATTATGTTTATTGCTCACTATATTTCTACAATATATTACACAGACTTTAAATTACGAAATTAATGTGTTTTTTTACATTCTTTAATTCAGTATAAAAAGGATGCCTCTAAAAAATTTAAAAAAAAAACAAACTCAGTTCTGGTACTCCCAAGAAGCCGATTTGAGCACAGTTCATATTTGCACTGAGCTTTTTTCGCAACATGATGCTTAAATATTTAACATGTAGTATAAACTTATGGACAAATGGACGGACAATGACAGGGGCATAAAAATGTATAAATAAAGTAACAAGACAAATAACATGTCAAATAAAATGACAAAGAGCATGACAAATAACATGTCAAATAACAAGACAAATAGCATGACAAATAACATGACAAACAAAATGACAAATAACTTGTGAAATAACATGACAAATAACATGACAAATGACATGACAAATAACATGTCAAATAGCATGACAAATTTCATGACAAATAACACAACAAATGTAACAAACCACTGTCTCCATCAACTTGTTAAACACATCCATCATTGGTTTGGACCCAGACTTAGCCTCCATTGCTGCTTTCACAGTTTTCATGGCCGCATCTAGAGCAGTGGTGCTGGAGCTAGTTCCAACAGAACTGCTGACAAATGACGTGTTTGCTTCTGAGACTGAATTATCTGCCAGGTCTAAAGTTGTTGTGTCCGGCTGTTCTGTGGTTTCCATAGCAACAGCAGAAGATGATGATGTGTCTGCTTGTTGTATGTCTACTGACTGCTTCTGCATAATATAAAGTCTGTTTATAAGTAAATGGAATTATACATACACAATTTTAAAAATGAATTTATAATCTTAGCTCAAATCTAATCGTAGATCAAATCTATCCAGCAACAAGATGTACATGGTCATCATCATTTTCTACCTCATTTCCAAATTTTCAACTTCTTTAGGTAAAAATATCAAATTTCTATTATAATTTATTGTTTAGCTCTTATTTCTGAATTTTCAACTTCTATAGGTAAAAAATTCACTTTGACCTAACATAGATGAAATTACAAAACAATGACTGTTTGCTAAAAATACATATCAAATTTCTACTGTAATTTGAAATTTATTGTTTTGCTCTATGCACTTAATACAATGATCAATTTTGATTGTTTTTCATGTGTATTTGCAATTTTGATCACAATACAGGTAATATTTTATTGATGGAATAGAAGTTAAACCACTGCTCTTCCTACAATTAAGTTTTTGGACAAAACTGGGCTTGAACCCACATCTCAGCTGTAAAAGGTAAATGATTCTGAAATTGTGTGACAGACACTATTTGATTACAGAGGATCCATGTTTCGATTTTTCAAGGTTGCTTTACCTCATTTCTTGATGTTGTAGCAGGTTCAACCTTGACAGGGACAGTGCCATCCAAAACTGGCATGGTATTGTCTGCTACAGGATTAACATTGTCACCTGTTACACGACTGGTAACAGCGCTTGCTACAGGGATGGTAACGGCACTTGCGATGGGGTTGATATCATCTGCTGTTGGTTTGATGATTACAGCGTCATCTGCTACAGACTCTATTTTTGCAGATGACGAGGTAGCTTGAAGTGCAAGAAAGAGAAGAGTTACATATATACTTGTATAACATATATATTACAATTTACAAATATGCTGGTATCACATATATTTTAATTTCCTATCACCTCATGTTGATATATAATTTTCAAAAAAAAGAGTTTTAAGTTTAAACTATTTAAAATTGCCATGTGTTCCTTTTAAGAATTAATAATATTAAATATAGATAATATATTAACATCAATTCATTTCCATATAATTATAAATTTTCATCAAAATCATACTTTTTTTCATTTAATAACTTTGAAAACAACAGCATTATCCTAATAATTAATATCTTATGTTTCTTTAATAAAACTCTTATAGTACTTGCTTGATTCATACCAGTTTCATTTTCAATTTTTTGCACTTCATCCGTCTCTCCAAAGTTGCCCACGTAGTGTACTAAAACTATGTCACTTTCTCCTGCTCCTGCTCCCATGTCCCAACAATATACGTCCTTCTTGGCATCTGTGGATGTGCCTTTCCCATCCTCGTGAATCATGGTAAAGTAGCGCTTGTGTATCAAGGACTTTTTGTTCCGCGGGAGATGAACTGACCCTGCGTTTTTCCATCGTTGTCCGTCAGATTTCCAGTTTTCAGAGTGGTCAGGAATGCTTGGTTTGAAAACGTACACATCACCACCTTTAATATATATTATATACAGTTATAACAAACATTTGTAATGAAACTGGCAATGTTGTATAGAATATACTACAAGGATCATTGCAACTGCACAAGAAACATTTGAATGTGGATTGCACAACCGAGTGGTAGAGCATTAGATCCAAGATCAGGAGTTGAGGGTTCAATCCTCCGCTACGGCTATTTGTGTTGTACACATCAACATCAACATACTGAAGCAAGATACTTTATCTGCATATGCTTAGGACTGGTTTTACCCAGGAAGACTTCAAGTGTGACTTGTCTAAGTTGTAAGAACTCATTTCGCAATTGATGTTAAGTAAATAAGTTTAAAACAAGAGGTTAAAGATGGCCTACATGTATAGCAAAAACCTGCCCGCTGGCGACCATGTCTTTTTATGAAACATGATGGCATGAACATTTGTGATAGAGGGTCAGCCAAGGAATACTTTGAAAGTGTGCCAGAAGTAAGAGTTTTTCTTTTCCATTGCCATGGCAACAGAGTTCCACATGGATCAAGTTTAACAATTTTGGTAAAGGACCATCCAAGGATCATTCCTGTGATGTTCAATTTAAATCAGATGAGTATTCAGAGGTGTCGTTTGAAGCAATTGTGTACAGACGGACGGACAAAGAGTGATCACAATAGTTTGAGCCTTTAGCTCAGGTAAGCTCAAAATAACAAAAAACAAGAACCATTATGCAAATCAGATGGAGACCACATACAGATTCATATCAAACATTTTGTTGACTGTTATAAAAATTTTCAAACATTTTGTTGACTGTTATAACATTTTTCAAAACAATCATTGAAATATTACATAGAACTGATATTTTTTAATGAAGTTTAAAATATTTTTCAAAACATTCTAGGTTATATTATGGTTTGTTGATACATGCTAATTGTATATGCGATCTTGAAAAGTAAAAAACAAAACCATACCATGTAAAATCATACATCACATTAATATGTTTGTTTGTACGAGGTTTTGCACCATTTTCTCAACAGTATTTTAGTATAACAGCAGTTAGAGCACCTAACCATCATTCCTGGGTCCCTTAGTTGTTAAGTCAGCACTAAACACATCTTATCTCTGGAAGTCACTGACTACTTCCCTACATTGTTAAAGGTTGGAGACTCATTGCTATAGGCCAAAGAACAAAGTTTATTCAACGCCCATCATCACATTTTGTCTTCTCATCTACACATAGTTTGTCCGGCCATCCTCAAAATTGTGTTTGTTTGCATTTTTCCTCATTCCATGATTTCAAAAATAAGAAAATATTCTAAAAACAACAACAACAAAAAGTCTGAGAAGGGCTATAAAATATTTTGGGTAGGGATATTCTAAAATAATAAATAGAAGGAGAAAAATGCAGCTACCCAAAGTTTTTTCATAAACTTGAAAACATGTCCTTTTTTTTCCTAATTAACTACCAGTATGTCCATTTCGATCAAAATGAAAAAGAAAAATCTGGTAAAAAAAACTAAATTAGTATACCTCTCATATTGAATGGCAACTGTGATACATATTTCTCCGGCTCCAATGTTCTGAGTATTTTAATGACTTCCTCGACTAACAATGGAAATGTCTTTCCCTGTATAATGGGTTGATACTTCTCCCTGTCGTCCATGGCTAAATCATCAACCAGTATGTAAAATATTATCTGTAAATAAATTTTTCAAGTGACAAAAATTCAAAAAGGTTGCAGCATGAATTAAAAGCAATTGATTGAAATCTTATGGCTGCTGGTGTATTCATGCAAAATCTAACGAAATCTCGTTTTCAATTATCATAAACGGAATTTATCAGAATGTTTCAAACTTTTAAACTTCGCTAAAAATATTTTCCCCAATCTATAGATACATCATGTCTATCATATACTCAATTACCCCGTTTTCAAAAATAATATAATAGTCCCCCAGTTTCTACGCCTATCTTATACTATACATATATATATAGGGATATAAAATGTATATCGACACAAGCCCCGGTGCCTCATTTGGTGAAAGGTCTGGGGTTTGTGTTCAAACCTGAGTGTTTTCTCATCCTGTTATCCACAATCCTTATAAATGAAATATGCAAACATTTTTACTTGATGCACATCAAAGCTTAAGTCCTCACAAGGGGTTTGGCTGTATGGAAGCTAGATGGTAAAGAAAGGCAAGTCATCTCTCTTAATAAATGGAAAAATCTCTCCTTAATATGGAGAAATTGTTTTTTTTTCTAATGAAAAATGGTGTAAGTTAAAGATAATGAAAATTGATCCAAATTATTTTTAAAAGTTTATGTAAACTTCTAAACCCTTTGTAAGTTGGAATCATAATCTGCTTTCAGTAGACAACTTGCATCAGTGTGTTTATTTTGGGTTATCTCCCTTCGTCCTGTGCGACTGAGCCAAAACAAACGAGTTTTAATTCTAACGTTGACAATGAGAACAGAATTTTAATAAAAACTGACTTGTGATTTATGAAGAATGAAGTTAACGATAGTTATAGAATATAGTTATGAATATGACGCTTTTAAATAACAAGAATCTGTCCACTGCGAAAGAGCGAACATTCCGCGCCCATTCGTCACGAGTATTTGACCGATCCTGCTCATGGTCTCGTATGCTAAAATTTCTTTGCGTTAAATATTGTAAGAATATAGTCCATCTTTCAATATTACAACGTAATCATACCTCAAAATGAATGTGCCTCTCTTATTTCGTTCATTTTGTAGCGTCTGTAACCGACGTTTATTTGGGCGGAAAAATAATAGCCAAAGCCTATGGGCTTTTTATGGTTTTCAACATAGGAGAGTTTTAAGAGTTATTTCCCTTCGGCATCCGTTTTTTAATAGTCTTGGTCGTCTGCGACGCTTGCTAACATATCTGATGACAATGCTTTTCAAACTGTCCGAATACATCAATATTGCCATTCAAACCTCAAAATGAGCGTTTAAATAAGGAAAATTATTTTTAAATACCCCAACGGTATACTTCACGTTTTCAATGGATGTGTCGGGAGTATGCTCCACTTGTTTTGGTGCGTTTCGGCGTATATTTCTTATGTTTTTAGCGACCTGGCTATCGTAGATACTAAACTTGAATTCCCTGTTTTACAACCAATTAAATTATAAATAAATGTAATGTTTTAAGGTGTGTTCACTTTAATAAAGGAAAAAAATGAAATACCTTTCTGTCTCATGGTTTGAAGTGGCTATTATGACCCAGACCAAATTCGAAAAACTCTAAGAAGATATATAGGTCCTTGGTAAAAAAAAAAGAAAAGAGGACCAAGCTGGACTCTGTTCCAAAATTTGCTGTGCCCTTTATTTAGGGGGGGGGGGGGGGGGGGTCATATGTAGATATAAGGCAACTTCTTCAAATTTCATTTAAAAATCAGTCTCGAGTTTGAAATCCACGCGTGGCACCAGTCAATTTTGTTAATTAATAGACTTTTAGACCTCGACGGCATAAACATGATGCTAAAAATTCAAATAATCATTAAATCTAGTTTTCCATATATTCCGAAACTTTAGAAAAGCAAAACAGGTGATGAAGACTAACTTTTGTATATTAGTTAATGGTCAAAGGGAGAGTAAACCTGTTGTATACTTGATTATCTCCCGTTGAACATTCGGAATCTTTTCATCGGGTCTGGACAGAGACTGTGCGATTGAAATTACGAGACTTGTTCGCTCGTGCAAAGAATATTTTTAAATTAGCCGCCCGCATCAAGACGTCTTCATTGTGTCAATGTCCACGCCTTTCAGTTTGGTTTGTTTTCCGGAAATATTATTGGTAACGCGGTCTTAAAATGTTAGTAGTTGTATGTTATTGTGAGCATCGTTACATGTCTTGTAAATGAATCATCGAAATACCCCGAAATGATATTGACTTGTGCATCATTGAAATATATAAGTCTGTTTTACTGATGTTTAAAAACTTGCAGAGATGGGTGTACTCGAGTACTGGTTAACCTTGAAAAAAATTCCGGCGTACGCCCCTCCCCAAACTCCCATATGTTTAAGTACAATCCACTATATTTCTACTTAGTTTAAACATATTTTATTCACAAATAGTATACAATTACATTGAAAATATCACATATTAGTTAACACATGTGTATACAATTATGAAAGGGATTCAGAAGAAAGCTTACAGCTTTTGTGAATCTGTCTCCCAAAATCAATCTATTAAATATGTGACAGTATTACAATTATATATATATATATATATATATCAATGAATGATAGTATAAGGATCTGTAGATGTTCCTACATATTATATATAGAGATATAAATTTCTTAATAGAATATGTCAAGAAACTTTGCATATTGTAACAAACAGAGAGAGAGAGAGAGAGAGAGAGAGAGAGAGAGAGAGAGAGAGAGAGAGATAGAATGATGGGTGAAATTTTGCTGTTCGTCTCAACAGGAATAGGAGTAGCCATTGAGGGACTTAATGGTATGGTCAGTTATGTACAGATATTTCGAAACTAAGTTCAGATAAATGTTAGTTAAAATTAAGATTTGAAAGGATTTGAAAATATTAACTGTTAAGTGGTTTATGCGCTACTTGAATCTTTTTGATGCTATTATATAGTCTTGTACTATTAGAAATAAGCTTGTATTGATTTCAATGGATAACAAGGGATCTCCAAACAAAAGTGTATTTACAGTTGGTTGTATGTTTAATTCTCGTATTTTTTGTAACATAATGTCTCTCTGCTCCGTATACGAAGAGCAAATGAAGAGGTAATGATCTGTGTTTTCTGTTAATCCACATGTACAAAGTGGGCTGTTGATTAAGTTTTTAGTGTATAGAAGATAATTAAGAGGACTACAGTATGTTCTTAGGCGAGTGTGTTGGATCTGTGATAATCTCTTCCCTGCATAATAGTGTTTTGGAGTAATAAGTCGGTTGCTATTGAGTTTATTCTTAAAAACTGTAATTGATTCTGAGTTTTTTATTTCTATTGATAGTTCGTTCCAGTCCCTTGTTGTAGAGGGAAGAAAAGATTTGTAAAAAAGCTGGGTATTACATGGTAATGTACGGTTGTCATTTGAATTTCGCAGGTTGTACGTAACTGTATTACCGATGTTTGCAGGGACTAGAGCAGTAAGAGGAGATGGTGCAAGGTTGTGAGTCATTTTATAAAATAAGGACAATTTGTGTTTTTTACGTCTATGTATTAACCATTCCCAGCCAATTTCCTGATAAAGTGTTTGAATTGAGATTAGTTTAGTAGTTCCAGTTGCTATTCTAGCTGCTTCTGTTTGAATGGATTCTAGTTCTTGTTCTTCGTATTGGGTACAGTTATCCCAGACTACATCTGCGTATTCCAAGATGGGTCTAATGAATGTTAAATACATTATTTCTAATGATTTTCGATCTAATTGAAACTTAAATTTTCTCATAATATTAATTTTCTTCCAAGCCCTTTCTTTAATACTATAAAAGTGTTTGTGCCATGTTCCGTTTGAAGATAGAGTTAGACCTAAATGTTTATGAGTGTTTACTTTGTTAATGGGTACGTTATTCATTATTAGGTTTGGGTGAACAGGTTTGTTAATTTTCCTCGAAATAACCATTGATTCGGTTTTCATAGGATTAAAAGTAACTAGCCATGTGTTTGCCCAGTGGTTAATAGTGGCTAAGTCACGATTGATCATTGTAGCAGCATTTTCGGGTGTATCTACTAAAATATATAAACTAGTATCATCTGCAAACAATTTAATTTGACAGTTTATTTGGGAGACAATGTCATTAATGTAGATTAAAAATAAAAGAGGCCCGAGCGTTGATCCTTGCGGAACTCCAGCCTCAACTGAGGTAGTGTCTGATATATGGCCAGGAATAACAACACGTTGTTTTCTGTCTTGGAGATAATTTGTAATCCAATTTAATAGAGGACCCGTTATTCCTACTTAAAAACATGTGTGCCCGTTCAGATGTTGTGTTGCTCCCCCTAAGTGCGCCCCCTTAACTGAAATCCAAGATCCGCCCCTGGTTATATAAGTAATTATTACAAAACAATCTTCAATAACCGTATTTCTGTTATTTTTACTCCAAATATATATTAGACGTATTACATGACCAGCAGAATACCAACTTTTACTGTGCCGTCTGCTACCTTTGTTGGGAAAGATGCACATAATTTTCAGGAAACGTCGTATCACATAAAACACACCTCTGAAAATTAATCCTGTAGCTTGGGCTCGACAACAAACTCTATTTGCGATATCTCTAATGTTTTAGCGACCTTGCTATCGTAGATACTAAATTTGAATTCCCTGTTTTACAACCAATTAAATTATTAATAAATGTAATGTTTTAAGGTGTGTTCACTTTAATAAAGGAAAAAAATGAAATACCCTTCTGTCTCATGGTTTCAAGTGGCTACTATGTTCATACAACAGGTGTTACAATGTCTATAGTTTACCCCCATATCCCCTAAGGCTTCGATTTGTATTGCTTAATTGTCATTTTTACTTTTCGATTTCTCAGAAAAAAGTGTAGACACGTGTCTACAGTGCCTATAGGAAGCTTCGCCCCTGGTTTTCAGTGACTTAATTGTTTAGATGTCTCTGATGTTTTAATAGGGTTTAATAACGCCATTTATATGTATGATGAAACCCTCAGAATAGAACTGCATACAGCCAGAACTTTACCTGTATTAACGACGCTGGTAGTGTTCTCCAACACATACATTACATAGAATATACAGACA
The DNA here is from genome assembly GCA_029582155.1 of Panopea generosa. Classification (NCBI taxonomy): domain Eukaryota; kingdom Metazoa; phylum Mollusca; class Bivalvia; order Adapedonta; family Hiatellidae; genus Panopea; species Panopea generosa. The sequence goes on from CM055909.1 coordinate 62,394,485, forward strand.
AGCGAAATATGTAGCGTATATTATAGAGCAGAACAGAACATAAATGGTCAAGTATGACCCATCGTCGAATACCCACGAACAATCCTTTAAGATACTCTTCATTTATCAATGGATGAATGGAGAGTATCGGACTAGTCAACCGAGAATATCCGGCGATGGTATGACCCAGACCAAATTCGAAAAACTCTAAGAAGATATATAGGTCCTTGGTAAAAATAAGAGGACCAAGCTGGTCTCTGTTCCAAAATTTGCTGTGCCCTTTATTTAGAAATAGTGTCCGTACACTGTCTAAACAGAAAAATAACTCTAATGCAGGGGGAGAGGGGGGGGGGGGTCATATGTAGATCTAAGGCAACTGCTTCAAATTTCATTAAAAAATCAGTCTCGAGTTTGAAATCCACGCGTGGCAGCAGTCTCTGTAATGGTATACAGCATCGTACCTCATTAGCATTCGTCTCTCACCACTGATACAAGTGGGAAACTCATTAGTTTCTTGCGGAGATGGGTGTACTCAAGTACTGGTTAACCTTCCAGGATCTCAGAAAAGAGATATTGTGTTAACTAATATTCTTTTAGACCTCGACGGCATAAACATGATGCTAAAAATTCAAATAATCATTCCATATACCGAAACTTTAGAAAAGCAAAACAGGTGATCAAGGCTAACTTTTGTATATATTAGTTTATGGTCAAAGGGAGAGTAAACCTGTTGTATACTTGATTATCTCCCGTTGAACATTCGGAATCTTTTCATCGGGTCTGGACAGAGACTGTGCGATTGAAATTACGAGACGTGTTCGCTCGTGCAAAGAATATTTTTAAATTTGCCGCCCGCATCAAGACGTCTTCATTGTGTCAATGCCCACGCCTTTCAGTTTGGTTTGTTTTCCGGAAATATTATTGGTAACGAGGTCTTATAAAATGTTAGTAGTTGTATGTTATTGTTAGCATCGTTACATGTCTCGTAAATGAATCATCGAAATACCCCGAAATGATATTGACTTGTGTATCATTGAAATATATAAGTCTGTTTTACTGATGTTTAAAAACTTGCAGTGATGGGTGTGCTCGAGTACTGGTTAACCTTAAAAAAATCCCGGCGTACGCCTCTCCCCAAACTCCCATATGTTTAAGTACAATCCACTATATTTCTACTGAAAAACATGTGTGCCCGTTCAGAAGATATGTTGCTCCCCCTAAGTGCGCCCCCTTAACTGAAATCCTAGATCCGCCCCTGGTTATATCGGTTATTATTACAAAACAATTTTCAATAACCTTATTCCTATTATTTTTACTCCAAGTATATATTAGACGTATTACATGACCAGCAGAATACAAACTTTTACTGTGCCGTTTGCTACCTTTGTTGGGAAAGATGCACATCATTTTCAGAAAACGGCGCATCACGTAAAACACACCTGTGAAAATTAATCCTGTGGTTTGGGCCTGAGAACAAACTCTGGTCCGTGTTTCATACCAAAATATTTAATTTATACTAGATCTAATATATCTTTACACGATTGCAACGAAATCTAAAAGCGTATATGAACCGCTGTCGAGTTCTCTTCTTGAGTAGACCCAGGACTGAGTGTTGTTTTTATAGGTCATCGGTTTGAGCTAGGAATCAATCCCACATTCTCTAGCGTGAGCAGCCGACACTCTGTCGAATGCACTACAAAGTGCCTACATAAGCATTAACACTTCTGAGGTTTTAAGGTGAATGTTGGTGAAACAGGAGCCTGGTACCACGTCTCAACTTCATGCTCAAAAGCCCTTTGGTGTATTTGAAATGGTGGACACAAGCCCCTTGGTGTATTTGAAATGGTGGATACATGCCCTTTGGTGTATTTGAAATGGTTGACAAAAACCCTTTGGTGTATTTGAAATGGTGACCACAAGCCCCTTGGTGTATTTGAAAGTGTGGATAAATCTGTCATAGATCATAGATGTACAAACAAACAGACAACCATGTTACGTATGTGCCACGGATCCATGTGTCTTTGCATTAACAGTGTCCCGCATAGCTTATTCCGGCTTGGCATTTCTATCTACGAAATGTACTTATAAACGGAACTGTTATCTATTATCAGTACGTAGGGATACATAAACAGATATATAAACACATAATTGTAATCACTGCATGTGAATCCAACTGTAATCATATGTTAACGTTCCCCTACCCCCATCCCCGACTTCTACGCCTATGGTCATGCGTATCTTTTGAAATCACATACATTGTTTTTTGTTCCGATTAGCAACAGCTTCAGTTTCTAGCATAATCTTATTTTTCGAACAGACTCGGATGTTCTTTACTCGAGTCTATTCTTCGAATACCAAAAAGATTGAGGATGTTGCGCGCGTGAAAACTGTTCAATGACGAAACTGTCAGCCAATCAAATCCAACTATTTATCTATTTTTAGCTTTACATCACTTATTAGCCAATCGGAATTGAGGATGTGTAATTAGCTATGCAGCCGCACACAGACGTAGTATATAAGCTTAAAATTAATTTATTCAGACAACTGAAATATCTCATCGTGACTGCTTACGTCGTGTATGAGATTCTGAAGTGACTTCTCTGCCCATTCCTTCATCTTTGTGGATATTGCTCTAAACCAAAAACATGGTAAGTAAATGTTTGATTTTTACTTGAATTAGTTAAAAATGTTTAAATCGTGTTTGAGCTGCAGTTATTTATATAGATCTACAGCGAAAATACCCCCCCTCGGGCTGGTGTACTGACCTAAATATTTGAAATAGCTACATAATTATTAATTTAAAATGCCAGTACATCTTATACATACATGGACAATTTTTTTATGAATAAAAGTACTCTAGAGCAATGGATACAACGGGATCTTTCAGCGTTAATTGATTATTGATGCACTGACTCACAGCGACACGTGTTTTCTGCTGAACAAAGAAACGCCTGATTCTGAACCTGTTTCCGTGCAAACGACGACAGGGAGTGGCTTACCGCGCTAATTGTCCGGCATTTGGGAGCGTTTCTGTACGCAAATAGAGCAGTTAGTCATCTAATGTGTATGTCACATTATCCTTATCCGCGCCATTTCTCTAGAACCTATGTTTAGAATTCTATGAAATTTGCCAGAATGAATCACTACCAAATGTAGATGAGCATAAATGGCCATCAGTTGAGCTTCCCAATCGCATGAGCGTAGCTTCCTATAGGCACTGTAGAGACACAATCCTACACTTTTTGCTGTGAAAATAAAAGTAACAAATTTCGAATCTCTTAGGTGGGGTAGTGCCCCCCCCCCCCCCCCCCCCCCCCCCCCCCCCTAGTTATGGTAAATTATGTTTGAACCAAAAAAGCATTGAATACAATCCCGGTATTTAACACATTTTATCAATTTATTTGGTTGTAAAAGATTATATCTATTTTTTTTTCTCTGCCACAACTTGTACAATTATGGAATGAAATTGTGTTTCTGTTCATGTAATTAACACCATGATCTGTAGGTTTTATTGCTATATCCATACTGTCAATTGCTCCCAATAAGTTTGGAAATAGAAATTAGGATAACCAGGGCCCTTAAAACATAAGAAATATATGCCAAAATGCACCTACGACAGTTTAAACGAAAAAAAAAATCTAGGGAGCATACCCCGGGACCCCTCTGCAACTGTGCCTACATATTACTTCAGCGAAGCTATGCCCCTGCTTCGGTTTGATATTTCAGAGTTGTGCCCCTTTGATCATCATTGTCAGCTCTATTTCTCTAGTTGGAATTTTATGTAACTAGATATGATGCATTACTATACATTAAATGGAGATGCACAAATAGTCCCATTTGTGCAATAAGGTACCAAGTGTATATGAATTATGAAGGCACTTGGTCACTTTTTTTGTTAAAAAAGAAAACTAAAGAATTCTTCCAAGTTTGTACACTTATAAAGCTCCCTGAGGTATTGTTATACCAAAGATTGTTTGCCGTGCTCCTACCTACTTGCTAAAAATTGCAGCTTCCAAATTTTTTTATTGACTTCCAAAACGTTTTTTTTTCATGATTTCTGTTCATTTTTGTTTTAAATGAATTGACTGAAAAACCAAATCTGGCAAAAAAAAAAATTAACTACCTACATATCCGCATGAAAAATACTGGGTCAGAGGGCACCATTCAAATATTTTTTTAAGAATAGCAGTCGAAGATAATACTTCCAATTTTTTGTCATTTTTGTCTCTGATCAGGAGCATGTTATCACATAATTCCAGTGAGTTTGTATATTGGTTGGTTTATAATTATCTTCCTTTAATAGGTCACCTGAGACCGAGTCTCAAGGAACCCTTTGCAATAGCCTTTATTCCGGTGCCGCATGTCTGTAAACAATTGACATTTTCATCTTCTCAAAAAACGTTGGCTCAATCATAACGAAATGTTGTATTCAGCTTTGCTACCTAAGGGTGAATCAGAATTGTGAATTACACAATGTATGTGATTTCAAAAGATACATGTGACCAGAGTCAAATTCACGGTAAACTTTGAAACACTGGGAAAATAAATGGTGAGCATGATTATGGATGTAAATGGGTCCTTTATAGAAATTGTGAATTACATGTCCCTGGATCTCATGGTTTGGCCCTGAGGGGTGGGGCATACTAAAAGTCTTTACTAACTCTATATAAGAGAAATTTACAAAAGTTGTTATTTCTTATGACTGAATAGACTTATGTGAATGTTTTTTGGACAATCAGATGACTGTTTGAGGCCCATAGGACTCTTGTTTTATTTCTACTACTTACAAATGAAAATAGCATTTCTAGTCAAACATACTTATCTGGGGAGCATCTATCCATTCAACAGATTTCCTTGTTTAACAATATTCTGGTTAAATGACGAAAGCGTTGGAAGAAACGGAACTAGGGGTTCTAACTTCAGTCTGATTGGCTGCTTTGATTAATCAAATCTGGAAATAATTTATTTTATTAATATGCATCTTGATTATATTTTCAGCGTGAATGTATCTCCATCCATGTCGGACAGGCCGGTGTCCAAATGGGCAATGCCTGCTGGGAGTTGTACTGCCTCGAGCACGGTATCCAGCCTGATGGTCAGATGCCCAGTGATAAGACCATCGGAGGTGGTGATGACTCGTTCAACACTTTCTTCAGTGAGACCGGAGCCGGGAAGCACGTACCAAGAGCTGTCTTTGTTGACCTCGAACCAACTGTTGTAGGTATGTGTATTTCTTGTTACTCTGTTCTTAGTCATTCACTAAAAAATTACATATCCAGACTCCGAATATTAGAAAGTGGATTATTGAATATTAGGCGTCACTCTTATGCCATCGAGGGCTAACAGACGATCACTTAACCTAACCACTGTTTTCTGGGATCCTGGAAGGTTAACCAGTACTCGAGCATACCCCATCTCTGCAAGTAACTGACAACTTTACCACTTGAAACAGCGGTAAGATACAAATGATAATGAGACGCAATGTCATACATCAATCATCACGGATATTGTAGCTGGGCCCTGGATTAATAGTCAGATGCGCTACCGACTGAGCTAATCGGGTCCGACAATAAGCGGATGAAGACAAAATAATACATGTATTGAGTTAAACAATGTTCCCAAGATGGCAAAAAAGGATTGAAACTTGTTTCTTGTTCTCGCATACATTTTGTACAAAAAGTTTTTATATAATTGATATATTACTGTTTGGCTGGTCTTGCAGATGCTTTATTCTGAAATAATTTTTTTAGATGAGGTCCGAACTGGTGTCTATAGGCAGTTGTTCCACCCAGAGCAGCTAATCACCGGCAAGGAAGACGCCGCCAACAACTATGCCCGTGGTCATTACACCATTGGTAAGGAGAGCGTTGATTTGGTTCTTGACCGAATCAGAAAGTTGGCTGACCAATGTACCGGTCTCCAGGGATTCCTCATCTTCCACAGGTAACGATGTATTATGCGTTTTTGTGGTCTGGTGTCATAAATTTAAAATATAAAAAAGTAAAAATAATTTAGTTCTATAATTTATAACATTTATATAATTTTTAAGTTTTAAATTTAACAGTGTAAATATTTTTAAGTTTCCTAATCCAATTTCTTTTGTCAAATAACAGTGGCATGTTGTTTTTTTTTTGGTCAAAATTAGCCATGTTTCCAAAGCCAAAAGTGTATTTTTTCCCTTAGATTAAAACAATAAAGAACAGAGATGTTAACCAGTAAGCATACAATCTTGCTATTTCTGTTAGAAATATAATCCTTTATTTTAATTGTCCACAGCTTCGGAGGCGGTACCGGATCTGGATTCACGTCCCTTCTGATGGAGCGCCTTAGCGTCGATTACGGAAAGAAATCGAAGCTAGAGTTCGCTATCTACCCAGCACCCCAGGTCGCTACCGCAGTCGTTGAGCCATACAACTCGATCTTGACCACCCATACTACGTTGGAGCACTCAGACTGCGCCTTCATGGTTGACAACGAGGCCATTTATGACATCTGTAGACGCAATCTGGATATCGAAAGACCAACATACACAAACCTTAACAGACTGATCGGTCAGATCGTTTCATCTATCACAGCCTCTCTGAGGTTTGATGGTGCCCTTAATGTTGACTTGACTGAGTTCCAGACCAACTTGGTACCATACCCACGTATCCATTTCCCTCTGGCCACGTACGCCCCAGTCATCTCCGCCGAGAAGGCCTACCACGAGCAGCTCTCAGTTTCCGAGATCACCAATGCATGCTTCGAGCCAGCCAACCAATTGGTGAAGTGTGACCCACGTCACGGCAAGTACATGGCTTGCTGTATGTTGTACAGAGGGGATGTTGTCCCCAAGGATGTCAACGCCGCCATTGCCACCATCAAGACCAAGAGAACCATCCAGTTTGTCGACTGGTGTCCTACTGGATTCAAGGTATTGCATTCTAGATAAATGCAACACAGCTATGCTTAACTGGCATAATGAGATAATTAATTTGTTTGTTAGAATGGTGTTTCACCTCGTTTCCAACACATTTCAGGTATATTTCATGTCCAATTTTATTGGTGGACGAAGGCCTTGACATGAATCTGCAGGCAAAAAAAATTACACATAATTTGATAATTAAAAAACTGCAAAGATCGGTACAATCAAAGTCCTGGTTCATGAGAGTTACTCCGTATACTAAAACAGAGAGCTGGAAATTTGGAACAGGCCCAAGCCTTCGAGATTGGGGAAAAAAACGGTCTGATTGAGACAAAATTTGATTATTTTTTTTAAGGCTTTAGCAAACTGGAAAGTTAAGCGTAACACTGTTAAGATTTTTTTTTTCATTTTGGGATTTTTTTTCCCTCTATTGGAGTGGTGGGGAAGGGTGCGGGGGAATCATGATTTTTTATTGGGAGGCCACCAAATGTTGGCCTCTGTTTAATAAGGTAAAAATGCAGAATAAACTTCCATCTTTACTAATTATATCTTGGATAATTTTTATATGTTAATCACCGTTACATATAGTACCATTTTAGTATTGTTATATTTTTTTTTGTAAGCCATGACCAGGCATTGCTCTTTATTATTCAGGTCGGAATCAACTACCAGCCACCAACTGTTGTACCAGGAGGTGACTTGGCCAAGGTCCAGAGAGCCGTGTGCATGTTGAGCAACACAACTGCCATCGCCGAGGCCTGGGCTCGTCTTGACCACAAGTTTGACTTGATGTACGCGAAGAGAGCATTTGTCCACTGGTGAGTGTTGTGATAAATTGAGATATTTTTAGAAAATTCTTCCAGACATGAATTGTTGCATACATGTTTCACTTTTACTCCATCTGTGTATCAAGTTGTTTTTTTTGTATGTGTGTTTTCTAGGTGTTTAAAGTTGCTCAGTGATATGCCTCTCTGCTCTTTGCCGTTCTGAAATTCCGATAAGGTGGTAAAATATTCAGATCTGATCTGGTTATTTTGAAGGGGTGTCTATTGCAGAGTGAACTAAGGTAAAGCTTGTACGAGAGTTTGTACAGGTTTCTATGCATATCAGTTTTAATATTGATAATGACTTCATAAATTGCAAGGGGACTTTGATACATGTAATGCTATGGGGAAAACATGTAATTATTTTTTTCTCCTCAATTTTTGGTATATTTCCAATCATGTTGATGTCTGAAGCATTGTTTCATAACTTTGTTGAGACTGGGTCTTTTAAAGTAAATTTAATATCCATCAGGGGCAAAAAAGAATATAAAAGAGTTTCTAAAGATTTCAACAATTTGGTGGTATAAATGATCCCTTTAAGTAGATTTTCAACTTTGTTCAAATGTAGGGGCTATGATCCATTGGGGCCCAGGAAGGCAACATTGATGTTTAAATAGGAACACTATGGGAAAACAAGAATTGTATGTTTTTCTCGTCTGTTTTCGGTATAATTTAAAACATCTTATGTCTGGGTCATTGTTTAGTCATTAAGGTAGAGACTGGATCCTTTAAAAAAGATTTGATAAACATAAGGGTCAACAGGGGCCTAAAAAGGGATAAAAATTGGTTGGTTCAGATTTGGTCAAATAAAAGGGCTTTTAAATTGGGATACAATAGAACACAATTCTCCAAATTTGAAAAAAATTGACAGGTGAAATCAGGGGAACGCTTTATTCTACAGGTATGTTGGAGTGGTTACAGTATATACCTATCTGTTTATGGGTAATAATTGGATTAACTCAAGGCATGTTGGAGAGTGTAGTGTACATTTTTCAATTACAGGTATGTCGGAGAGGGTATGGAGGAAGGAGAATTCTCTGAGGCCCGTGAAGATCTTGCTGCTCTGGAGAAGGATTATGAAGAAGTTGGCGTCGACTCTGTTGATGAGGAAGCAGAAGACGAGGGGGACGAATATTAAACTGAAACTATAAAATTTTGAATTTCTTGATAAAATCTAAATTATTTGAAGAATGTAACAGCGAAACAAAAGTTTTATTGAAAGTATGTGTTCATTTTTTGAAAACTTTACAATCATTGATTGGAATCGGTACCATCATACTCGAGTCGTTGTGTTCGTACACTTTTTTGACATTGTTATTTTTCTTTCATTGACAATGTTCATCCTGGACCAATAAAATACTGATATTTGAAATGTGTGTTTGTTTTGATTTTGTTAATTAAGAATTAAGATGGTCTTTGTCCATCTCTTTAATTACTTAAAGGGACACTATTGGGGATTTGTCCAAAGTTTTAAATTGGCTAAAAACATTTTTTTTCTAATATATCATGCCTATATTCACTGACCCCGTATTGCCAAAAGGATATCTATTCAATATGCCAAAATGATATATTGGAAAGGAATTTCCTAACTGGGGCCATAGACACGTCTATGTCTCTGCTTGGGCCTAGGTAATAGACAAATATAGATGTCGCTCTTAAAATTGCAACATATTTTGTGACATATTAAATGAGTCTAATTTCATTTTGATTTTAATCTGACTCCCAGTTTTTGTGTTTGAATTTAGTTTCGGAAAAAATGACAAAGTATTTCTTTGCACCAATGGCGATGCAGTTTTGATTGTACTGCTGATTCAAGTTAATTCCCATTTTCGTACCAGAAGTTTGAATGAAAGTGAGGATGTACTGAAATGAAAGTACATTGGAGTAGCATTGATAACAAAAATTGTGTAGGACCTCGGAGTCTAGTGAAAGTCAAAACTTGGAAGATGAACACATTGGTCTACTCCAAACATCAAAGCGTCTAAATGGTTTTACCAATAAACTGTTGTACTATAACTGTTATACTCAACTCAAATGACCACATGTATGTGAGATAATACACAATATTGTTTTTATGCTCCCCCAAAGAGGGGAAGCATATAGTCGCCGCTTCGTCCTGTGCATGTGTTCGTCAGTGCGTCCCCAAAATCTTGTCCAGGCTTTTTCTCTACAACCTCTTGTTGGAATTTTATGAAACTTGCTAGGATGCATCATTACCAAGTGCATATGGTCTTTGTTTTCCGGCCCGATGATTTTTCACAGAGTTATGTCCCTTTGATTCTGTCTGAACGAATTTTTGTCTGCGCTATTTTTCTACAACCCATTGTTGGAATTTTATGCAACTTGCCAGGATGCATCACTACCAAGTGGAAATGTGCATTATATCTTTGTGTTCCGGTTCGATGATTTTTCATGGAGTTATGGCCCATTGATTCTGTCTGTGACCAAATTCTTGTCCGCACTATTTCTCTACAACCAAATGTTAGGATTTTTATGCTCCCCCAAAGGGGGGGGAGCATATAGTCGCCGCTTCGTCCGTCCGGTCGTCACCAATTCTTGTCCGTGCTATTTCTCTATAACTTCTGGTTGGAATTTTATGAAACTTGCTAGGGTGCATCATTACCAAGTGCAGATGCACATATTGACTTTGTATTCCGGTTCGATGATTTTTCACGGAGTTATGGCCCTTCGACTGTATGTGACCAAATTCTTGTCCGCACTATTTCTCTACAACCTCTGGTTGGAATTTTATGAAACTTGCTAGGATGCATCACTACTAAGTGGCGATGCGCATATTGTCTTTGTGTTCCAGTTCGATGATTTTTCACGGAGTTACGGCCCTTTGAGTATGTGACCAAATTCTTGTCAGCGCTATTTTTCTACAACATCAGGTTGGAATTTTGTGAAACTTGCTAAGATGCATCATTACCAAGTGCAGATGCGCATATTGTCTTTATGTTTCGGTTTAATGATTTTCACGGAGTTATGGCCCTTTGATTTTGTCCGTGACCAAATTCTTGTCCGCACTATTTCTCTACAACCCCATGTTAGATGCGCATATTGTTTTAATGTTTCTGTTCAATGATTTTTTATGGAGTTGTGGCCCTTTCATTGAGTCTGTGACCAAATTCTTGTCCGCGCTATCTCTCTACAACCTCTGGTTGGAATTTTATGAAACTTTCTAGGATGCATGAATACCAAGTGGAGATGTGCATAATTATTGTCTTCATGAGGCTATTTCGCTACAACCTCTGGTTTTAATTTTGTAAAACTAGCTAAGATATGCGCATATTGCCATTTTGTTCCGGTTCAATGATTTGCGAATGAGATCTGTCAAGTGCAGAGTCACATATTGTTCCTGCTATGCAGTTTGGTATTTTTCAACCAAGTAACCATCAGCATTAAGGGAATATGGTCAAATGCTCACTTGGGGAGCATCCATCGGTTCCACCGATATTCTTGATCTAGATTTTAGATGGATGCCGGTACTGAAAATAGTAAAAAAAACGAACTGCCAGATTTTTAAAACTTGTTAGTTCTTGCTATATGTATCAGTACCCCATACTTCATTGCTTAACTTCCAATACAGTCGGTGCACTTCAACCGTGTCGCTGTAAAACTGGATTAACAGCGACGCTGTTGTAAGTGACCTATGTACATTCATAGTTCTCATTTAACATCGGGTGCACTCCAGCACGTACAGTTTTCATTTGATTTTCGCCCAACTTGTACAGTAGTTGTAACCATATTATGGACTTGGTTTTGAACCGCCCATATTGGACAATGTTGGGAGTCATTGCCCTTGAATTTTCAAAAACTGTTATTTGAAGTCTATCGTATTCTATCTCAACTGACCAACTAAGTGTCTGAGGCTTGGTTCTTTCATTACCAAATAACTGCCGTCTTTGGCATTGTGTCCTCTGCAACAGGTGTGTGATTCAGGTCAAATGTGACCCTCTTGTTGTGGGTTAGTGTTACTTGTTCGAGCATATCTCTGAAAGTATGCAAGTTACTTGAACTCGACGTGGAACAAAAACATTGTATAGAAATTAATGTGTGAAAGCAATGACATAATTTTCTCCTCTTTTGTATTTTTTGGTTGTGTTTATTTGACTAGAATACTGCTTCAAAAGTATGGAAGAAATTCCAAGAATTGGAACCTGGATAATGGTCAATGTGTGGAAGTGCAGAGTACAAATTTCTACAGTATACAGCCAGATTATTTAACAACAATAGCTCAGACAAGTTCTTGAACCAGTCAGTTTATGTAACTACAATAGCTGGGACAAGTTCTTGAACCAGCCAAATTATTTTACTACAATAGCTGGGACAAGTTCTTGAACCAGCCAAATTATTTAACTACAATAGCTGGGACAAGTTCTTGAACCAGTCAGATTTTATAACAACAATAGCTCAGACAATAGCTTCTTAAACCAGCCAGGGTCGACCACAAGTACCCCATGCCACAGGGCTTATAAGTACATTTTACGGAGATCTTAGCTTTTCTGCGTATTTTGCGTAGGCGCGATTGTAACCCAATACTTTATTGAATCTTAGCTAAACTCGCACAACCGCCACATGACAAAGAGATCCCAGTCACGTTCTTGAACTAACTAGACTCGACCACAACCACACACGGCTTATAAGCATAGTTTAAAGAAAACTTTAAAATTCGGTCTCTGAAAGATCAAGGACTAGAAGAAAGCGGCGATTCAGGCCCATTGAGGCTTCTTGTTTTAAGATGCCAAGGAAGAGTAAATATGTTTTTTTATGAATTATCTCCCTTCGACCATAAAACACGCAGAGACTTTGAAAACCAGGTAAATTTAGTGCAGAAAATGTCAGAACATCTATATGAGGAGTGCCATCTCTGTGTTCTACTGTTAAAATATCATGACTGAAATTTGAATTGTTGATGCATTTTCCACCCGTTTTTTTAAGCTACCCCCAAAAGTGCCCATGTTCCACTCTGTCACTGTATCTCACGTCCGTCCTGCAATGCCTCTTCCCCTGTCACTGTATCTCTCGTCCGTCCTGCAATGCCTCTTCCCCTGTCACTGTATCTCTCGTCAATCCTGCAATGCCCCTTCACATACCCTTGATCCGCCCTGTCACTGTATCTCTCGTCCGTCCTGCAATGCCCCTTCACATACCCTTGTTCCGCCCTGTCACTGTATCTCTCGTCCATCCTGCAATTCCCCTTCACATACCCTTGTTCCACCGTGTCACTGTATCTCTCGTCCGTCCTGCAACGCAACTTCCCCTGTCACTGTATCTCTCGTCCGTCCTGCAATGCCCCTTCCCCTATCACTGTATCTCTCGTCCGTCCTGCAACGCCCTTTCCACTGTCACTGTATCTCTCGTCCGTCCGGCAATGCCCCTTCCCCTGTCACTGTATTTCTCGTCCGTCCTTCAATGCCCCTTCACATGCCCTTGTTCCGCCCTGTCATTGTATCTCTCGTCCGTTCTGCAATGTCCTTTCCCCTGTCACTGTATCTCTCGTCCGTCCTGCAATGCCCTTTCCCCTGTCACTGTATCTCTCATCCATCCTGCAATGCCCTTTCCACTGTCACTGTATCTCTCGTCCGTCCTGCAATGCCCCTTCACATGCCCTTGTTTCGCCCTGTCACTGCATCTCTAGTCCGTCCTGCAACGCCCCTTCACATGCCCTTGTTCCGCTCTGTTACTATTTCTCTCGTCCATCCTGCAATGCCCCTTCACATACCCTTGTTCCGCCCTGTCACTATCTCTCGTCCGTCCTGCAATGCCCCTTCACATGCCCTTGTTTCGCCCTGTCACTGCATCTCTCGTCCGTCCTGCAACGCCCCTTCACATGCCCTTGTTCCGCTCTGTTACTATTTCTCTCGTCCATCCTGCAATGCCCCTTCACATACCCTTGTTCCGCCCTGTCACTATCTCTCGTCCGTCCTGCAATGTCCCTTCACATGCCCTTGTTCCGCCCTGTCACTGTATCTCTCATTCGTCCTGCAATGCCCCTTCACATACCCTTGTTCCGCCCTGTCACTGTATCACTTGTCCGTCCTGCAATGCCCCTTCACATGCCCTTGTTCCGCCCTGTCACTGTATCTTTCGTCCATCCTGCAATGCCCCTCCACATACCCTTGTTCCGACCTGTCACTGTATCTCTCGTCCATCCTGCAATGTTCCTCCACATACCCTTGTTCCGCCCTGTCACTGTATCTCTCGTCCGTCCTGCAATGCCCCTTCACATGCCTTTGTTCCGCCCTGTCGCTGTATCTCTCGTCCATCATGCAATGCCCCTTCTCATACCCTTGTTCCGCCCTGTCACTGTATCTCTCGTCCGTCCTGCGATGGCTCTTCACATGCCCTTGTTCCGCCCTGTCACTGTATCTCTCGTCCGTCCTGCAATGGCTCTTCACATGCCCTTGTTCCGCCCTGTCACTGTATCTCTCGTCCGTCCTGCAATGCTCCTTCACATGCCCTTGTTCCGCCCTGTCGCTGTATCTCTCGTCCGTCCTGCAATGCCCCTTCACATGCCCTTGTTCCGCCCTGTCGCTGTATCTCTCGTCCATCCTGCAATGCTCCTTCACATGCCCTTGTTCCGCCCTGTCGCTATATCTCTCGTCCATCCTGCAATGCCCCTTCACATACCCTTGTTCCTCCCTGTCCCTGTATCTCTCGTCCGTCCTGCAATGCCCCTTCAAATGCCCTTGTTCCGCCCTGTCACTGTATCTCTCGTCCGTCCTGCAATGCCCCTTCACATGCCCTTGTTCCGCCCTGTCACTGTATCTCTCGTCCATCCTGCAATGCCCCTTCACATGCCCTTGTTCCGCCCTGTCACTGTATCTCTCGTCCGTCCTGCAATGCCCCTTCACATGCCCTTGTTCCGCCCAGTCACTGTATCTCTCGCCCATCCTGCAATGCCCCTCCACATACCCTTGTTCCGCCCTGTCACTGTATCTCTCGTCCATCCTGCAATGCCCCTCCACATACCCTTGTTCCGTCCTGTCGCTGTATCTCTCGCCCGTCCTGCAATGCCCCTTCACATGCCCTTGTTCCGCCCTGTCACTGTATCTCTCGTCCGTCCTGCAATGCCCCTTCCCCTGTCACTGTATCTCTCGTCCATCCTGCAATGCCCCTTCACATGCCCTTGTTCCGCCTTGTCACTGTATCTCTCGTCCATCCTGCAATGGCCCTTCACATGCCCTTGTTCCGCCTTGTCACTGTATCTTTCGTCCGTCCTGCAATGCCCCTTCACATGCCCTTGTTCCACCCTGTCACTGTATCTCTCGTCCGTCCTGTAATGCCCCTTCACATGCCCTTGTTCCGCCCTGTCACTGTATCTCTCGTCCATCCTGCAATGCCCCTTCACATGCCCTTGTTCCGCCCTGTCACTGTATCTCTCGTCCGTCCTGCAATGCCCCTTCACATGCCCTTGTTCCGCCCAGTCACTGTATCTCTCGCCCATCCTGCAATGCCCCTCCACATACCCTTGTTCCGCCCTGTCACTGTATCTCTCGTCCATCCTGCAATGCCCCTCCACATACCCTTGTTCCGTCCTGTCGCTGTATCTCTCGCCCGTCCTGCAATGCCCCTTCACATGCCCTTGTTCCGCCCTGTCACTGTATCTCTCGTCCATCCTGCAATTCCCCTTCACATACCCTTGTTCCGCCGTGTCACTGTATCTCTCGTCCGTCCTGCAACGCCCCTTCCCCTGTCACTGTATCTCTCGTCCGTCCTGCAATGCCCCTTCCCCTATCACTGTATCTCTCGTCCGTCCTGCAACGCCCTTTCCACTGTCACTGTATCTCTCGTCCGTCCGGCAATGCCCCTTCCCTTGTTACTGTATTTCTCGTCCGTCCTGCAATGCCCCTTCACATACCCTTGTTCCGCCCTGTCACTGTATCTCTCGTCCGTCCTGCAATGCCCCTCCACATACCCTTGTTCTGCCCTGTCACTGTATCTCTCGTCCGTCCTGCAATGCCCCTCCACATACCCTTGTTTCGCCCTGTCACTGTATCTCTCGTCCATCCTGCAATGCTCCACATACCCTTGTTCCGCCCTGTCACTGTATCTCTCGTCCGTCCTGCAATGCCCCTTCACATACCCTTGTTCCGCCCTGTCACTGTATCTCTCGTCCGTCCTGCAATGCCCCTTCACATACCCTTGTTCCGCCCTGTCACTGTATCTCTCGTCCGTCCTGCAATGCCCCTTCACATGCCCTTGTTCCGCCCTGTCACTGTATATCTCACAAAGTATGTCATGTCAATAATAAGTTTTGTTAAAATATTTATCTTGTTTGCATAAGTATTCAAATTTGGCTTCTCATTATAAATATATTGAAAGGCTAAAGAATGCGTGGTCACATTTTATCGTCACAACATCTTTATCTTTTGTGTAACTTTCGTAGATATCTGGTATATGAACACTAGAGAAAACAAAGAATGTATTGATGTTGCAAACACAGCCGGTCCGGTGGGGGTGGTGTCGAGTGGAGTGGAATTGGTTGGAGTGGAGTGAAATTGAGAGGAGTGAAATGGAGTGGAGTGGAATTCAGAGGAGTTGAATTGAGTGGACTGGAATTGAGTGGAGTAGAGTAAAGGAGTATAATTAATGTATTTTTAAAATTTTGTATTTATACTTACAAAAACAACATCACACTATTAGTTTAAAAAATAACAAAATGGTGATAAACATGATTCAGATAGTACTTTGAGATTAATAAAACACGAGTGAACACGAATAAGTAATATTAAAAAATGATATCAACCTTGCCATGTAATCACATGCTTCAATAAACATAGTGTATTTATTGAAGTCTAATCGTCATTTGAAGTTATTTAAATAACGCGAACTATATCAGTTCTACGCAAATGTTATATATATGTTTTCCATCCATTTCTCATATCTACCAACATCCACTGTTTCCTCATGCAGAGCCAGGTTTAAGCAAACGAAGAAAACAATTGTTTTTGGGACAGGTGTAAACCAGGTGGTAGTGTTAAGTTTGTTTTTTTTTTAAGAATGAGTAGCTGGCGGTACATGCTAACTTCTTTTTTTATTAGCCGATTTCAAAAATGTTTATATATTTTTGGCAAATCAAGAAAAACGCCCTGACAAATGAGAAAATGTATCTTACACACGTGGAAAGCGTGTCTTGGCAAATAAGGAAAACGTGCTTTGGGTAATGAATGGGGTTTAACGCCATTTTCCACACTTTTTGTGTTATACATATATATGGCGTATTCATTTATTATTTGTAGAGGAAGAACTCAAAATGAATTAGTAGAAACACCGTCCTTCCGCAAGTAACTTTTCTTTTCTGACATAAAATTGTTTTGGGAGAGCGGGACTCGAACCTACGTCCCGAACAGTGAGATGTAAGTGATCTTGAAATTAGACATTTGACCATTCGGCCACGTAAGATAAACACGTGTCCTAGGTAACAAGGTAAACTTTTCCTGGCAAACAAGATAAGTGTTTCCTAACGGATTTGATAAACATTTTCCTAAACAAGCTAAATGATTACAATAAATTATTCATTTCTAATGACTTACAGCATTATAGAACTATTTCATTCAAGTTTAGCAAAGCATCCAAATTTGATGTTTCAGATAAGTCGGGAGGGATGAAATATCGACTGCTGTAATAATAGGCATATATAATCTATATTTCATAACTAAAACATTCAATATTAATACTAATGAAAGTGTCCCTTTGTACGTTGTAGCATTATAAAGTTCGTGTCGTTCCTAGGCTTCTCACCCGCATACAGACGACTCTCGGGAGATAACGTTTAATTTATTTACGAGCATTATTGATATCATTATAAAAGTGTAAAAGTGTACACATCACATTTACAACTGGGTTAGACAGACGGGTAGTAAAATGAGTAAAACGATTTAGTAAATTGCGAGTACCGCATTTATACAGTTAGATATTGGCTTTTACCGGGCTTGTCAGTTAGACATAGAGAAAAGTGTTAGTTGAATATAATGGATATCCGAATGTTTATGTGTTTTGATTTTACTCTACACTAAGGTATCTTTTGAATTAAATGTGGTTCTGTATCCTCAAAAGCAACCATCACCGCCGCCACTATGTCGACTACTTCCACAACCAGAAAACCACTACCGCCGATATTTCTACCACCTCCACAGCCACCACCACCGTCGCCACTGTATATACCATCTCCTAAGCAAACACCATCACCACCGCTTTTTCTACTACTTTCACAACCAAAAACACTTCCACTACTATTTCTACCACATACACAGCAACCATGCACCACCACCGCCGCAATATATACTATATGCACAGCAGTAACCATCACCGCCGCTATTTCTACCATTTCCACAGCAACCACCACCGTCGCTATTTCAACAACTATACAGCAACCACCACCACAGTCGCTATTTCTACCATTTCCACAGCTACCACCATCACCGCCGCTATTTCTACCATCTCCACAACAACCACTGCCACCGTCGCTAATTTTACCACATGCACAGCAGTTACCACCACCACCACCGCCGTTAGTTTTATCTTCTCCACAGCAATAACCACCACCGTCGCTTTTTCTACCATCTCCACAGCAACCACCGCCACCATCGCTGTTTATTCTACATGCACAGCAGCAACCATCACCACCGCCGCTATTTCTGCCATCTCCACAGCAATCACCACCATCACTGCTATTTTACCATCTCCACAGCAACCACCACCGCCGCCGCTATTTTTACCATTTTCACAGCAACCACCACCGCCGCCACTATTTCTACCACCTCCACAGCAACCACCACCGCCGCCGCTATTTTTACCATCTCCACAAAAACCACCACCACCGCCACTATGTCTACCACCTCCGCAGCAACCACCACCGCCGCCGCTATTTTTACCATCTCCACAGCAAGCACCACCACCGCCACTATTTCTACCACCTCCACAGCAACCACCGCCGCAGCCGATATTTTTACCATCTCCACAGCAGTCACCACCACCGCCACTATCTCTACCACCTCCACAGCAACCACCACCGCCGCCTTTATTTTTACCATCTCCACAGCAACCACCACCGCCGCCGCTATTTTACCATCTCCACAGCAACCACCACCGCCGCCGATATTTTTACCATCTCCACAGCAGTCACCACCACCGCCACTATTTCTACCACCTCCACAGCAACCACCACCGTTGCTATTTCTATTACCACCACTATTTCTACATACGCACACCAACCATCACCACTGTCGCTATTTCTACCGAATCCACAGCAACCACCACCACCACCGCTATTTCTACCACATGTAAAACAATCACCACCACCACCGCTATTTCTACAACTATACAGCAACCACCACCACAGTCGCTATTTCTACCATTTCCACAGCTACCACCATCACCGCCGCTATTTCTACCATCTCCACAGCAACCACTGCCACCGTCGCTAATTCTACCACATGCACAGCAGTTACCACCACCACCACCGCCGTTAGTTCTATCTTCTCCACAGCAATAACCACCACCGTCGCTTTTTCTACCATCTCCACAGCAACCACCGCCACCATCGCTGTTTATTCTACATGCACAGCAGCAACCATCACCACCGCCGCTATTTCTGCCATCTCCACAGCAATCACCACCATCACTGCTATTTTTACCATCTCCACAGCAACCACCACCGCCGCCGCTATTTTTACCATTTTCACAGCAACCATCACCGCCGCCACTATTTCTACCACCTCCACAGCAACCACCACCGCCGCCGCTATTTTTACCTTCTCCACAAAAACCACCACCACCGCCACTATGTCTACCACCTCCACAGCAACCACCACCGCCGCCGCTATTTTTACCATCTCCACAGCAACCACCACCGCCGCCGCTATTTTTACCACCTCCACAGCAACCACCACCGCCGCCGCTATTTTTACCACCTCCACAGCAACCACCACCGCCGCCGCTATTTTTACCATCTCCACAGCAACCACCACCACCGCCACTATTTCTACCACCTCCACAGCAACCACCGCCGCAGCCGATATTTTTACCATCTCCACAGCAGTCACCACCACCGCCACTATCTCTACCACCTCCACAGCAACCACCACCACCGCCGCTATTTTTACCATCTCCACAGCAACCACCACCGCCGCCGCTATTTTACCATCTCCACAGCAACCACCACCACCGCCACTATTTCTACCACCTCCACAGCAACCACCACCGTTGCTATTTCTATTACCACCGCAGCAACCAGCAACACCATCGCGATTTCTACCACATGCATAGCAGTCATCACCACCACCACCACCGCTATTTCTACCATCTCCACAGCAACCACCACCACCGCCGTTAT
This sequence comes from Panopea generosa, assembly GCA_029582155.1. NCBI lineage: Eukaryota > Metazoa > Mollusca > Bivalvia > Adapedonta > Hiatellidae > Panopea > Panopea generosa. Next base: position 62,414,532 of record CM055909.1, read on the forward strand.
TTATTCTACATGCACAGCAGCAACCATCACCACCACCGCGATTTCTACCACATTCACAGCAGTCACCACGCCGCTACTTCAACCACATGTACAGCAGCAACCACCTCCACCGTTGCTATTTCTACCATATCCACAGCAACCATAACCACCACCGCTTTTTCTACCACGTGCACAGCAACCACCACCACCACCGCTTTTTCTACCACATGACAGTAGTCACCATAACCACCACCGTCGCTATTTCTACCACATGCACAGCAACCACCAACACCGCCGCTATTTCTACCACATGACAGTAGTCACCATAACCACCACCGTCGCTATTTCTACCACATACACAGCAGCCACCACCACCACCACCGCTATTTCTACATACGCACACCAACCATCACCACTGTCGCTATTTCTACCGAATCCACAGCAACCACCACCACCGCTATTTCTACCACAGGCAAAACAATCACCACCACCACCGCTATTTCTACCACATGCGCAGCAACCACCACCATCACCGCCGCTATTTTTACCACATACACAGTAGTCACCACAACCGCCGCTATTTCTACCACAAACACAGCAACCACCACCACCGTCGCTATTTCTATCATCTCCACAGCAAACACCACCACCGTCGCTATTTTTACCACATGCACAGCAACCACCACCACCGTCACTTTTTCTACGATCTCCACAGCAACCACCACCGTCGCCGCTATTTCTATCATCTCCACAGCAACCACCAACACCGTCACTTTTTCTACGATCTCCAAAGCAATCACCGCCACCGCCTCTATTTCTTTCACATGCACAGTAAGGCTGTGTATTGGCATTTTTTTCATCAGAACGATATGTATCACAATACATATTACCTGAAAATAAATGGTGATACGTATTGAAATATTTAAGTCGCGATGCAAAGCGCATCACGATACTGATTTTTAAACTGTGTCTTATGTAATCACCATGATTGTTTCATAAGATGTGTGTGATAATTATGCATGTTTGCAACTTAAAGTATCTTTAATAACAGAGAACAACATATCTTATTACACTGCATAACTGCGAATGTTGAAATAAACATAGTGGGATAGCACATGATGGGGAGGTGATGCTGTCAGTAATATTTATCACGTGTTTAGCCAGTTTATATCCAAAAGATTCGGATTGCTTTTTTAAAAACCCGTTCTTTTTTGTTTGTTAGTTTTTATTTGCTAGTCTTTTTTTATGTTTAATCAAGAATGGAATTACAACCACAACCACCGCCACCGTCGCTATTTGGACCATCTTCACAGCAACCACCACCATCGCCACTCTCGCTATATCTACAACCTCAACAGCAACCACCACCACCACCGTCGCTATTTCTACAATTTCCACATCAACAACCACCACCGTTGCTATTTCTACCATCTCCACAGCAACCACCACCTTCGTCGCTATTTTACCATCTCCACAGCAACCACCACCGCCGCCGCTATTTCTAGTACCTCCACAGCAACCACCAACACCGTTACGATTTCTACCTGCAAAGCAGCCACCACCACCACCGCTATTTTTACCTTCTCCACAGCAACCACCATCATCATCGCTATTTCTACTATCTCCACAGCAACCATCACCGCCGCCGCTATTTCTACCACATACACAGCAGTCACCACCACCTCCGCTATTTCTAACACATGCACAGCAGTCACCATCACCACCGTCACTATTTTACCATCTCCACAGCAACCCCATCACCGCCGCTACTTTTACCATCTCCACAGACTTTCATGGAACACAATTTACATAGCCTATTTTCTCTCCCTATTTTATCAAATCTTCCAAACTCAATTTCTACATCGTGCGAGCTTAATCTAAAGCACGTTAACTGTTTTCTGATGGCAATATTTTTTATTACATCTAAATAATCTTCAAAATTTCTATATTAATATGTTAATTATTCAAATATTATTATTCTAATATTTCATCATGAAATATCTCACCACTGATTCAAGTGGGAAAGTCATCAGTTACTTGCGGAGATGGGGTGTGCTCGAGTGCTGGTTAATCCCAGGAAACAGTGGTTAGGTTAACTGATCGTCTGTTAGCCCTCGATGGCATAAAAATGACGCTAAATATTCAATCAATCAATCAATCTTCAATGGCTGTATTCAATTTCTGGATATACTGATTACATATTCTTTGTCTGAACATGGGTAGATAATTTACGTCTGTATTAAAGTTTAACCATAGTTCACCAAATCCTAGTCTATCCAAATATTCTTTCACATTACTCGCCCAACATTTACCAGTGATAGTTTCACATTGATCAATAAAAAATCTATATATAATAGAATTTAGGCTTTTCATAATCTTAGTCCAGAATTTTAATGCTCTCTCTTAAGCTACAATTGACAGTGGATATCTTCCTAGTTCTTCTAATACAGCTAGATTGGAGGTTTGCTGACGAACACCTAAAATACGTTTGCAGAATTTAGTATGAATTTTATCCACTTCCTTGAAATCATAGAAACCCCAGACTTCCGCTCCATATAAGATAATAGATACCACCATCGAGTCAAAAAGGGATAATTTAGTTTTAATGTCAAGATTAAGTCTATCACAAACAGATAGTAAGTTATTATAAACCTTCAATGCTTGTTCAGATAACGCGGTCACATAGCGCGTGTCTCACACAGCGTGTGTCATGTTGCCCGTGTGAGTGAATTTTATACCTAAACAACAACTTCAATAGGTTTCCCGTTAACAAAAAATTGAAAGTTATTTATTTCTTTTTTTTTCTCGAAGATACATATTTTTGTTTTATTAACATTTATTTTGAGACCCCATTTAAGCGAATAGTTTGATATTTCATAAAGCTGAGTCTGTAAACATTTTGGTTCAGTAGTGAATAGCGCTATGTCATAGGCAAATAAAATCATGTATATGATCAGTTGATTTAGATAATTTTCAGACAAACCTTGAAAATCTACACAGTGCTGAATATCATTAATAAAAAAAAATAAATAAAAGAGGCGAGAGTGGCTCCCCTTGCTTTATACCAAGCGTAACATCGAAGAATTCCGATAAATTACTGTTAGACGGATTTTTTACTCAAGATTTACCTCTGTCATCAATAACTTCAATGGTTTTAACCATTTTACAGCTTAATCCTGATTGTACAAGTTTAACCCAGAGGGAATCTATATTAACAGTGTCAAAAGCTTTTTCGTAGTCAACGAATGCACAAAATACTTTGGATTTATTAGCTAAAATCTTTTGAATAATTGAATGAAGAATAAATATACTATTAGCTGTACTTCGTGTATCCCTGAAGCCAAATTGTGAAGCGTTTTGTACATTTTCAGATTCGCACCAGCGATTAATTCTATATCGTTAAACCAATGAAAATATTTTCGAGATTATATTTACAAGAGTAATTCCTCGAAAGTTACTAGGGTCAGTTTTATCTCCTGTGTTATAAATAGGAACTATAACTCCACTACACCACGCATCAGGGTATATACAAGAGTTAAAAATATGATTGAAAATATGCTTTAAATATGGACTAATTAAATCTTTAGAGTCAATAAAAAAAAGTCAGCAACATTATTTTCAAAGTCACAACTTTTATGTCTTTGTAAACTGGAAATGTTTTTTTGAAATTTCCTCAATACTTATGGGACAGTCAAGAGCATCAATAGACAGCGCTTCCGGTTGCATATCAAAAGAAAACATAAACGCAAACAAGGTATACTAGACAATACATGGTAAAAATATTATGTACACCAAAATCAATAAGTTTTCACGCCTTCACTTGCTATAATCAATTAGGCTTCAACAGTATATACATAAAACGAAAGTTTGAAATAATTTCACATAATACTTGATCAATAATCAATAAAGGGAATAAGTTTTTTTCAGCGGTAATCAAGAAAATTATTGAGAACTTGACATTGAGCATTATGTGACAGCAGGTTTAACAAGAATTGACATGTTGAAGATAAAATTTAATAAAATATTTATAAATAAACTAAAAAGTTGCAAAAAATATTTTCATAAAAATCACTCCATAATAATAGCGAGTAATTCCTAAATAAACCAATAATGGTACTCGTTACAGTATTATTGAACTAAAAGGGTAAAAATTACTGGTTATGACCCTTTGATACTGACAGTTGATTGATGCATACAATCATTTTATTTTATCCGGTAAATCAAGTTGGAATTTAAACCTTTTATCTGACAGAATATGATTTTTTTGGTTCCAAACAACGGTATGTTATATTCAAACCTGAGACAGAACCTACATAGATACTAAAAAGCACCGGCTGTAAAACAAGATTAGAAGGTGATTGATGAAGATATCTCTGTGCAGTCAATTATACACATTTTGCTACTGCAACTAATGTCTTTAAATGTCTGCGCCATGTTGATATCTAGCGCTGCTCATGAAGCCCATGTAGGCAGTTGTCTATATATGTGCACTATGTGTTTGATCCATTTGCTAAATATTTAACTTAAAGTGTAAATACTAAACAATCATAAGACAAAGAGCTAGACCAGTACCATGTATCCCTGTCTCAATTGACTCAATACAAGAAATAGGTAGCCCTGCGCCTGTAGCGTTGAATTTCTTCCTCTGATATTTATATAACTATACTGAACAAAAATGAAAACATTATACTTAATATGTTTGAATATTTCTTTTATTAACATACATATTACAAAACGTGGCTTATATTGCTATCAGAATTTAATAACGGATAATCATTATGCAATTATTTTCGAAATTCACGAAGTATTAATGCGCCCGAGCACAAAAAAAAACGATTTCCTTATTTTGCACGTGCGCAACATCCGGGTTTTCACTTACAGGTTTTACACCGACAAGAAATCATTCGTTGCTTAACACAGATAAAATAACTTGAATTTGTTTTAAAAAACACTTTTATTTAGCGATGCCACGTCTTTCTGAAACTGAGAGAAATCAGGCTCTTTGTATGCTCCGGGCCGGGTCATTGGTAAATATTTTGGCTGTTCCAGATAGACTATTTTTATTCTTGCGAACCGGTACACTACTACTGGATATGTCAGAGATCGTGTCAGACGCAACAACTTTACGTACACATCGCACAATTACGTTGACTCACCTACGTAATCGTTTTTTTTACCTGTAACATGTACTCATTGTCGTGGCAGTGTTCATGCACAGGCGATCATAAACTGTTTGAGATAAAAACGTGTTCCGATTCGTGCTCATTGGGCCCACACTGGTCAGGTTCCGATAGCTCGCCGCCAAGCTGTTATGGGCACGACGTCATTTGCAATACACGCGAAACCAATGGCAATGTCTGTATAACCCCGAGTCTTAACCCCATAGAGCACGTTTTGAATGAATTGGATCGGTGGGTCAGGTCCAAACATCAAATTAATACCATACACGATATCCAGAATGCACTTCTGTTGGAATGGCAACGTATTTCAAACACGCTCATTTAGCGTTACGCAAGTTCACAGAGATGACGTATTCAGGAATGCATTAATAAAAACGGAGTCCACACTGGTTACTGACGTTTTAAAATAATCAGTTATTGCACTTAGTCAGCACTTTATGCCCTTTTTCAAATATAACATGATTATTTTCATTGTTCTGGAATTCTCATTTTGACCCTTTTTCACTTAATTGATCAGAAAAAAACATGCGATGTCTGATTTTCTATTCAGTATCTTACACAAAAACATTAATATAGCCATAAAGTGTCGATGAAAACCTTTTTAGCTCTGAATGCTAGTATACATTTATCAGCAAAAGAAAAACTTTTGAAGTCGGAGTCAAGTTTTCAATTTGGGTCAGTATAGGATTTGATCATTACGTCATTGATCATTACGTCTTTGCTTATGTCATGGCAAAGTGTCCTTCGTCGTCTGCCGTCTGTCGTCGTCTGTCGTCCGTTTGTAGACGCGATAGTTCCCCCATTTTTTTCAACAAATTTTAATAACACTGGCACAGTATTTATATAGTCACAAGATCCCGGACGGGTTTTTGACGACCAAAAATGCCCCGCTACGGGACTTATTTGCTCATATTAAGGGAAGCTTTTAAACACATTTTCTCTGAAAGTACACCCCATAGACCTGACCTGTTTGAAACGTAGCATTGTATGGAGTTGAAAGGTTAATAGCAACCCAGTATTGCAGCTTTATTGACCAAAAGCCAGCAGGGCTTATATCATTGTAAATTATCCGTTCGTCTATTAGCACTTTTCTTGTAGACGCAATATCACTCCCATTTCTAAGGAATATTAACCAAACTTGCACAATAGTTATATAACCACAAGGTCTCAGGAGAACTTACCAAAACAAAGCTTCTAGCAGTTTGTTTCAAGTAGAGCGATTCAGGCCTTCTTTGATCTCTTGTTTTAAAATCAATACGAAACTGTATACTGTTATTTGCCATTGGTTTCATATTAGTATCATGCAAATAACTGATTGTCGGAAAAAATCTTAAGTAAAAAACTTTTAAAACTGCCAATTGTCTCTTTAAAAGACACCAAACGCCGACTCGATGCAAATATGTGATAATGAATGGAGTTGAGAGATATAAGGAAGCTCTAATCTCTTTTTATCCGAAACAAAAAAGTGTATATTTTTCTTGCCTACTATCGGATATGTGGGTTAGCTTAATTACACAACGTACACGTAATACTATCTCCAAAGCCGCTATCGAATTTTACCGCTTGAATAGTAAAACTCCGAATAGCAAATATAACCAACATCAAATTCATAAAGTCAAAAATGTGTTAATAATACCGGCTGTGTCTCGCTCGCTGGATTTACCTTATTTTACATCATGAGAGGTAAGTTTGATATACACACATTATTTTTTGAATTAGTTGATGTGTCATGCATTCAATAGCGGGTACTGTATACGTGGATATCAACCAGTCAAGCAGTCAAAACTTCATAAAAAATGCGTATTTAGTCAAGATTTTTTTAAATGAAAAGTTGGGTTAAACTAATTAAGATTATATATAAGCAAATAAATGTAACAGAAATTTAAAATCAAGCTTCGTCAACACGTTCACGTCAGGGGGATTAAGAAGGTGGAGCAGATGATACCGCAGCGGTGGTCTAGGGATAGAACGTTCGACTCGCATGCAGACGGTCGTGGATTCGATCCTCCGGCCGGTTCTAGGTCTGGTCAGCCCGCTGTCAGTATAATGTGACTGGATGGAGTATCATACCACGTGTCTGTGACATGATACCCAGTGTATATTGTCTTTAGTAGACAACGTCGCGATATGACTGAACAATTGTTGAAAGCGACTCTAAACCCCATACAACAATGATAATGATAATGATAATGATAATGATAATGATAATGATAATGATAATGATAATGATAATGATAATAATAAAAATAATAATAATAATAATAATAATCGTTATTATTATTATCATTACTATTATCACATATATCTATAAACGAGAGAACATTTGGATACATTTAATCTGTCACGAGGCCTTTAACATATTTAGAGACTACAACATCAGTAGACCGTTTACACACATCTTAAGTTGTTAGCACTGTAAAATGGTAGTTATCGAAAACTGTGGAGCAGTTATGTAGTGGATAGAATGTTAGTCACTGACGCCATAAGTTGCGGGTTTGATCCACTACTTGAACTGATGGCCTCTCTTAAACACACGCACACGCACACGCACACGCACACACGGACTTAGGAAGCGGATTCGAGAGCGATTCAAATAATCGTTTAGCTTTAATCACAGTCGAGGTAAGATAGATAAGTTACCTACATGGTAATTTATCCTCTCTGCTATATATGATTTAGGTGAGATATGAACGACTTTATAAAGACGTAAAGAATGTTTACTCCATTGAAAAACTGATTGATGCAATTTTCATACTTTACCATATAATAGAATAGAGTCCCATACAAAAAAGCTTTACAAACTGAAAATCCCGGACTGTATATGACTGTAGTGATATCATTGTACAATTATTACAGAAATAATGCAATCTTCACACACTTTGTGGTTCATCTAAAGTGTCATGTATTTAAACCTGCCATTTTCTTCACAATGCCTAAAGAAATAAGATAGTATATTTGTGAAAGTCAAAATTCATTTGTTTTGTAAATCGGGTTATCGTCACTGCTTATTAAAAATAGAAAAATGGTTTCCGATCAAAATCAAACTTTAGTTTTGCTATAATATTTTGATGAAATGTTCGGTACAAATCCTTGTCATAAATGGTAACTTTACATAAGATTTGAAGTAAATTGGGCCAAGGTCGCTGTAACTGAAAATAGAGAAAAAAGAATGTCTGCTCAATAACTCATTTATCTCACTAAGTTTCTTTTACACTTTTAAATGCATTCCAAAGTTAATTAAATAAAAACAGATGAAAAGAAAACCTTAAGACGAATTAAATCATGTTATTCCTGATTATGCTGACGAATTTTTTGTTTTTATTTTCCAACAAGAATATAATATACAAAATAATAGCTAAGGGGTTAAGTTGTACAGTTAGTTTAACATTCAATGCACTTCATAATATATAATCCAATATCGAAATAAAATTACAAAGGACACGACGGACGTATTACAACTGTATTACTTACGGCCATGGCGTAGCGTATAGAATTAAAATGTTATCATAATTTTGCCATGAATTTGTTTATATTACGGGTAAAGTAACTAGATAACCGGTTTGCGGTGTTTATCACCGCTTCGACAACAACCTAGTAATTTCATGAATAAAGGAACCTTTTGCAATGGACTTTTGTCCTTCGTCGTCCGTCGTGCGTCAATAAACAATTCACAATTCCGACTTCTTCTCAAAAACCGTAAGCTTAATGCAGCTTTGGTACCTAATGGTGAATCAAAATTGTGAATGCATGGTTCCCATCTCATGGGGCCTTGTGGGAGGGACCAAAACAGTCAAATTTAAGGTACACTTTGAAAATCTTCTGACTATAAGAAGCACTAGGAAGCAAATGTTTAGCATGATTATGGACGCATATGTGTCCTTTATAAAAAATGTGAATCGCATGGCCCTGGGCCTGAGGTTTTTGCCTTTGTGGTGGGGCAAAAAATAATAAACATTTCCATTTTTCCACTTCTACTCAAAACCGTAAGATCAATCGTAATGAAATGTTGTATGCAGCCGGGTCAAAACAGTCAAATACAAGGTAACTTTAAAGATCTGCTTCTTACCGTCGGAAGCACTGGGAAACAAATGGTGAGCATGATTATGGACGCATATAGATGCTTTATAAAAAAAATGTGAATTACAAATCCCTTGGTCTCACGGTTTGGCCCTGTGGACGTTGTGTGTGTGTGTGTGGTGCTGGTTGGGGAGGGGTCTAAAAATTAAAGGAAAACATTAAAAAATCTTCTTATTATAGGAAGCACTCACAAACAAATTGTGAACTGATTATTGACGCCTATGGGTCCTTTATACAAATGGTGAATTTCTTGCCTCTGTGTCTCACGGTGTGGCCTTAGGTTGGGCCTGCTTTACTTAATCTATATAACAGAAAATGAGAAAGACGTTATTTCTTTGGTGTGATTTGTTGTTGTTGACATGACGGTTAATATCTATGTGAAGTGTATGGCCCTCACCCCGATGAGGTCTTAGGGGCGGGGCCAAAATAGTTAAATTCAAGATAAACTTTAAAACTCTTCTTCTTATTATAGGAAGCACCCAGTAGCAAAGCGTGTGCATGATTATTGACGACTATTGGTCCTTTATAACAATTGTTAGTTTCATGTCCCTGGGTCTCACGGTTTGGCCCTGGGGGTGGGGCCTACTTTACTTAATCTATATAAGGCGATATTGACAAAATCGTTATTTCTTATTACTGAAAAGACTTAATATGTGAATGATTTTTGGTGTGATTTATTGTTGCTGACACGACGGTTAATGCATATGTTTTATTGAGTCCCCCATCCCACCCCCTCTGTAACCTTGGGCTTAGTCAAAAACAGTCAAATTTAAGGTAAACTTTAAAAATCTTATTAGTGTTATAGGAAGCACTGGAAAACAAATTGTAATAAGTTTTAATAAGGCCTATGAGTCCGTCATAAAAAATGTGAATTTCATGCCTCTGGGTCTCACGCGTTGACCCTTGAGGTGGGTATTACTTTACTGAATCTATATCAGAGACAATGGTGTGATTTGTTGATGCAGATATGCCATTCAAAATCCATGTTTGGATTTTTGCCGCATCCCGAAGGACAAACGTTGGAAACGAGATTCATATAGCTTTAAGTCATACAGGATAATCAGGTGACTGTAAAGGCCCATGATCCTCTTGTTAATTTCAGAATCAGTAGCTACCTTTATGTTTGAAGACTTTAAACTGATATTTTCACATCTGTAGTGGCACTACTTGTTCAACAAAACATTAATAATTTCTGAATTTATAAGTTGGAGATTGTAATACTGAGATATACATCTTTAGTTTAAAATTGTTATACTTGGTGATAAATTTTAAGTTTGAAATTGTAATACATAGAGATAAAATTTACGTTTGACTTAGTAATACTTACTGATTAATTTTTAGTTTGATATTGTTATATTTGAGATTATCATACTTGGAGATTAATTTTAAGTTTGAGATTATAATCATTTGAGATAAATTTCTGGATATGGCCAATCGTTCATTGTTATACAAATAAACTGATGCGTGAATATGCCTATACATTGTCGTGAACGAGAGTTTCAAGGTTGAGATTTCTTTATGTGTAACTTAAACATATAATGATTCCCATTACATACATAACAATTATCACAGTCTGTGGCCTCCACGGTTTGTTTTCATGTCTTCGGCAAGTTAATTTAGAAACGTGATAAAAGGGTGATTATATTTCACGGTAGTGCGTGATGTATACCGATTTCAATAGCTGCATAATTATAAAGGCGTCTGTATTCTGAACAAGGCCAAGGCAGGTTTGTATTTTTCTACCGTATCAGTATCTTCACTCGGGTCCCATCACATATAAACACAGAACAGAACAGAACATATATTTTATTGATTTGCACATAAGTACATCATCATACAATACATACATATAATAGAACATTATATATATATATATATATATATATATATATATTACATTTCTATAATATGAAAACATTTCAAAAACTGTTGTCACGTGACTAAGTATAATACCATTTAAACAAATAAAATATATAGAGGATGAACTAAGTGTTATGAGAAAGTGAAACACGCAGTATAAATGCGGCTTTTAGATATTTTTGTTATTGTACCAATATCAGTACTCTTTAAAAGTTCTATGAATTTAAACATACTTGGGTTTTCGTAATAATAACGTTCAATAAAATAACACACGGTGAATGAATGAATAGGGTTTTACGGCGTACATATTAAAAGGATACATCAACAAATGAATATGCAGAATGAACCTAGAACCTTGATACATGCAGAACTGCAGAGTTTCAGCAGAGTATATCGTATTACTCAAATTGTCGGTTCCTACGACATGCATGAGCCACAGTGATCCTATTCTTGCCATCACTCATATGGCTCCCTGGAACCACACAGGAGTTGGTAATTTAACAACACTAGTGGATTTGATAAAAAATGAACATGACACCCATTTGTCGCTTACGTACATTAAAGCTCGTGGGTTCCAGTTCATTAATACACTGAGGGGAATAAAGGGGATGTTCTTAAAAACTATCTAACCGCAAGCGATTATTTGATTTTTAACTGCATCCCAAGTTCCCCATACTATGTTTCTCCCTGAAGTGAATTGATCATAAATTACCGACCGACGCGTTTCCGAACAAGCTTTGCAACTTCCTTTTTTCTGCCGAAGGTGTTTATCGGAAAAAGACGAATATTTATTTGTTAACAAAAGCCGTGCTTAATTATGTATTTATAATGTGCTTTATATTTATTTTTTCGTTTACAAAGTCTCTCAGTGATAAAATAAACATGTTTTCTATCACCTTGAATAGTAAAACTGACTTAAATTAAAACTTAAAACGGAAGTTTAATGAGCCTTTAAATCATGTTGAACATGATTATTTTTAAACGTTTTAATATATTTCCAAAACGTTCAAGGCGCATGATTACTTGGATATATCGTCCTTTTCTTTTGAGTGAAATGTATTTTTAGTGTTTCTTTTGACACACATAAACTTACTTCGGCTCTTCTGTTATCATCACTGTAATGTAAAGATACAATTTAAAAATTTCCGCTTCGCCTCTAGGCAATTTTCATAAAACCATGGTGCCCATTTTTAACAACTCGCGATTTTGAAAACACTAGAATGAGATAGTATAAACAATATCAGAAAAACAATTGACATAGTTGTTTATATCATATTCACCGGCAGTCAGCTTATCCGATAAACATCAAATAAGTTTTTTTATATTTAAACAACTTAGAAAAATTGCATTGTCGGTATTCCATATGATTTTATCTCTAGTTAGTACACACTTATTCACGCTACTATTCAAGAACATTTTATCGGATATATGAACGTTATACAGAGACTCAAAATTGTTAAAATGTGTTTTCAAATAATCAACAGTACTTGACGATGACCTGTTTCTATATAGACCGTGGTATGTACAGTGACCCGGCACCAATCGACCGTTTAAAATATTTACATTATGATCTTTACAAAGAGAGAGTAGGAGCGGATAAGTGGTCTAGTGGTTAAGGCTGCAAACCCAGCGGTCATAGGTTCGACCCCGACTCCTCCAACTAAAAAAAACTAATCAGTCTTTCGGATGTGCTTTAACCAAAATCGAGGTCCCGTGGAGATAGACATCGCCTAAGTTACTATAATACATGGTTATTTTACGGCGTCTCGTCCAATATGATTTTCACCACAATGCATACTCGTACATTATATTCCCATATTGTCCAATTCACTGTACAATAACCATATATTATTGACCGTTATTGGAGATCAGAGTCAAGCATAATATGTTTTACCTTTAGTATTGGAAACAATTGCTTTAAAACAAAGGGACGAAATAGAAATACTCTGCATGTGTTATGCAGTCACCTTCCTAAAGTATTAAAAACAGCAATAGTTATATTCAAAACGAAAACAATAAAATCATGTCAAAATTGATTAAATCTAAGATGGCCACCAAAACCACATATATTTACATTTTAGTGCGTAATTTTCAAGGACAGACAAGAACAGATTGATAATGTTTTACATGTTTCGTGTAGATAAGTATTTCATGACAAAAAAAGAAACGTCTATTCAATCTGATGCTTTTAAAAGTCCAATAAACACACTTTCAGCAAATAGGAATCTGGAAGTACCGAAGACCTGTCACGTAGTTGACGTCCATATGTCATGACGTGCCATAACTAGTTTTGACCTGAACTGTTCAGATAATAAAACTCTTACCAAAGGTATTTTATATCAATGCAAATAGACAATTCATAGTTGAAGCAGTATTATAATGCGGATTGAGCGATCCACTTACTTATACGAGAGCACACACAGGGAGCAGATGTAAGAGATTGATAAAGTACAATCAATACTCTGGTAGCTGAAGTCGGTACCATATGCATTGAAATTATTAGCCCGAGAAATGTCTTCATATCACAATGAAGAAATGTAAAATGTTTAAAGATCAAAAACTGAAAACACACACGAGTTTCAGCAGACGTGTCAATATTTCTTTCAACTGACCTATTTATATATGGACAGCCTTTTCTGGTGATAACAGTAGATTTACTCTTACGAGATTGGGAATGTACATGTAAATTTGACAAGCACAATTATTGCAAATGCTAGGTTTTAAAACTGCTCTTGTTCTTATTGAAATGCAAAATTGGCTTCACATGTCGTGGACAATTATACTTCTACTTGTCAGCATAACCGGATCAGTAGATAATTAGTCATAATGGTTTAAACTCGTATGATTCAATCACAAAGGTGACTAGAATGTTATTGTTTGGTCGTTTTGCGTTAAGAATTAAATGGTGAATAGCGGCCATCTTGAATGTCGGCCATTTTGAAATTGCATACCCTAGCAACGGTACAAATGTTATATAAAGATATGAAGTTTTTTTGTAATTATAAGAAATGAAAAACACCGAAGGCTAATTGCTGTAATACTACAAGAATTTAGACTATTTATTTTAAAATATATATTTTTTAATTTTAAATAAAATAACAGCAAAAGCAACGGCAACACCACTACCACCACCAACATTAACAGCAACAGTAAAAGCATCAACAACATCATCATCAACAGCAACAGCACGTTTGACTTTGGTAATGATATACATTCTGTACAACATACCGACATAGTCTATGTGAGTCAGCATGAGCCTCTGTTGAGTGTTGCTTACTTTTATACGATAATGTATGAACACGGAACGTATAGGCAGGGAAGTCTATGATTTTACATTAGGGAATTCCATGAGTTTACATTAGGGAATTCCATAATTTTACATTAGGGAATTCCATGACTTTACATTAGGGAAATCCATGATTTTACATTAGGGAATTCCATGATTTTACATTGGGATATATAATATTATGAAAACTGGACCTGGAAGGACAAACTAGTAAGCGGTAACCGGATATAGCGCATTGGACAGAAGTCCATTGGTTAAAAATATATACATGGACAAAAAACCCTTACGAGATTTGAGGTGTACAAAAGCTTTTTAGTGATTTTTCCAAAGTGGAATTTAAAATGGTGGGTTTGATATGGCGGACAAAAGCCCCTTGATTATTTTAACAGATATTATATATTTTACTGTAATGATTAAAAGTCTGCCCACAGTTTATTTCACAGTTATCCTGCTAAATCCACATTGTCCATGGTATTGATTTGATGCCGCCCAGTACTTGTTTCACTTGATGATAAGTGCTTGATAATCAGTCCGCCTGTGTGTAAGTGCAGCGCCGCGTGTAGAACAGAGAGAATCAAACCAATTTTCATAACACTTTACATAGCATAGTGCTTATATATTGTTGACTACAGTTGGATTACCGGCATTACTGGCATTTTTTATGTTGTTGACAGGAATTAGAGAGTAAATGAACGACTGATAAATAAAAGGTAATGACTTTCATAACTATAAGGTTCTATGTATTTTAACCCTTTACTTCATATAGACGCCTTTGGACACCTCTAATATTGAAAGCATTAATTCACTGGGTGAATTATGTTTATATTAACTGACAGAGTGGAAAACAGTGCAGGAAATGTCTCTCTTCCTGCACTGTTTCCAAAGGCTTTCTGTGATTGGTGCGGGAAAACGCGTATCTGTGGAGTAAAGGGTTAAAAAGGTTAATCTGACAAAGTACAATGTTTGTGGTAGTGTGTTTTACAAAGTACAATGTTTGCGGTAGTGTTTGTTACAAAGTACAATGTTTGTGGTAGTGTGTTTTACAAAGTACAATGTTTGTGGTAGTGTGTTTTACAAAGTGCAATGTTTGTGGTAGTGTGTTTTATGATAGCTGCTTAAACTATGATATCGCTTTCTGGTATATTGGCATACCGACTAACACAAATGTTGACATACACCACATGTATCTTCTTTTGTTAGTTACCAATGTGAACTAGTCCACAGACAGGCAAACATACGAACGGACGAACGGATGGAAAAGGGACATAAACAAATTAACAGAGAGAGAGAGAGAGAGAGAGAGAGAGAGAGAAAGAGAGAGAGAGAGAGAGAGAGAGAGAGAGAGAGAGAGAGAGAGAGAGAGAGAGTTACACAAATACAGATATAGAGAGATGACTATAGGAGTAGAAAGGATGAATGGATAAATAGATGGCTAAAGTTACTATCATCATCATTATAACCACAACTACGATATACATAAACAAGATATTTGCACAATCCCCACAAGGCCACCCTTAAAAACCTATTGTTTGCCGTCCAACCTACTTACTAAAAATTGCAGCTTTCCAAACGTTTTTATTGACTTCCAAAGCATTTTTTTTTTCATGATTTCTGTTAATTTTTCTTTAAAATGACTATGCAAAATCAAATTTTGGCCAAAAAAAAAAAAAGCTACATACCTACCACAGGAAAAATACTAGGTCGAAGTATAGCAAACAAATATTTTTTTAAGGATTGCCCAGCTGAATATGAAAACTTGGTGAAACGAAATTAAATAAATGACTGTGTAAACACGGAAATTTAACAGCCATGCTCAAGTTACCGATTTACAAAAGGCTGTGTAAATTTTTAACAGCCAAGATGGTTTATTCTTAATCGCCTGTATCGGATTACTGGGTTGTGTCGGGTAACCGCAGTGCAAGACGGGTATATAAATGGCGGATCTACACTTTAAAAAACAAGTCGTAGTGGGATTGGGGTTCAAACCATTCAGTTATATATATACAGTATATTGTAAGAGTAGATATGTCAATGAAAAGGATGAAATGACCACCCCCGGGTTAGGGTTAACCCTAATCCTAACCGTTGGAATTTAAGACCCACTTCGATGTTTACTAAACACGACACGACTTTTTTAAATGCCGCCCGTAAATACCAAAAATGACAATTATGTATATGCCGGATGACTGCCGGGTTGTACGTGACAACACACGCAAAACACTCCTACTAAACAATAAATATTTATTACACTTGATAAGTCCGTATCAAGTTCCACACGTCGCAGCACGGGTCGTCAGATCGTGTAGTGTCGTGGTGCAAACAGAGCAGAGCTAATCTTAGTTGTGCGGAATGGAACAGAATAGAACGGAACATACAGCGCAAAAAGAGTAAATCAGAACAGAGAAGAGCAAATAAAGAGATGGTATAAGTTGTGTTGACGCGACCAGAAAATGATTGAGCATACAGTACAGGACTGAGTAGAGCAGAACGGAAAAGAGAGGTGCATAGCACAGACCTGAGCTTAGTTGTGTAGAACTGAACAGACCGGAACACACAGTGCAGAACAGAACAGAGACGAGCAACTCGCAGAGCTAAGTTGTGTGGGACGGAACAGATCGGAACAGACCAGAACACACAGTGCAGTACAGAACAGAGACGAGCAACTCACAGAGCTTAGTTGTGTGGGACGGAACAGAACGGAACAGACCGGAACACACAGTGTAGTACAGAACAGTGACGAGCAACTCGCAGAGCTCAGTTGTGTCGGACGGAACAGAACAGAACGGAACACACGGTGCAAAACAGAACAGTGACGAGCAACTCGCAGAGCTTAGTTGTGTGGGACGGAACAGAACGGAACAGACCGGAACACACAGTGCGGAATAGAACAGAGACGAGCAACTCACAGAGCTTAGTTGTGTCGGACGGAACAGAACAGATCAGAACGGAACACACATTACAGAACAGAACAGAGACGAGCAACTCGCAGAGCTTAGTTGTGTGGGACGGAACAGAACGGAACAGACCGGAACACACAGTGCAGAATAGAACAGAGACGAGCAACTCACAGAGCTTAGTTGTGTGGGACGGAACAGAACAGAACAGAACGGAACACACATTACAGAACAGAACAGAGACGAGCAACTCGCAGAGCTTAATTGTTTGGGACGGAACAGAACGGAACACACAGTGCAGAACAGAACAGAGACGAGCAACTCACAGAGCTTAATTGTGTGGGGAACAGAACAGAACCGAACACAGCTGCACAACAGAATAGAGCCGAGCAACTCGCAGAGCTTATTTTGTGGAACGGTATAGAACAGAATGGAACACAGTTGCACAACAGAATACAGACCAACAACTCGCAGAGCTTAGTTGTGTGGAACGGAACTGAACTGACCAGAATATACAGTGCAGAACAGAACAGAGACGAGGAACTCGCAGAACTTAGTTGTGTGGAACGGAAGAAAACAGAACGGAACACAGTGCACAACGGAATTGGGACGAGGAACTCGTAGAGCTTAGTTGTGTGGAACGGAACAGAACAGAGCGGAACATTTTTTTTTTAATTTCTCTTAAGATTTTTAAATAAAACTTTAAACACATTTATTTTTTCTAAAATAAAACAAAATAGATACTAACGTTAACAAATTGTTGATGATATAAAAAAAGTAATTATTAATTTTTCAGAATGTTAAGAAAATGTTTTTTGTCTCAAACTTAGGAATGTATAAGCGATTTCTTCGACAAAATAGCTTAATGGATTGGCATTCACCGCTTTTCGAAGAAAACTTTGGTGTATTGAAATGGCGTACATCTGTCCGCCTGTTCGACAGTCACGTTGTGGACCAACACTTTTGTAACTGCTCCCAAAGTTTTAAGTCGATTCAAATGAAACTTACTATACAGCAGGTACATGGCCTGAACATGCGCACGTGTTTATTTGCGTCACTATTAAAATGATTTTTATTAGTTATGATCTTTCGTTCCTTTAACTTAAATTTTAACCCTTTACTCCATAGATACCAATCACAGAAGGCCTTTGAAAAGAGAGCATGAAGAGTTCAGATTGCTCGTAACGAGCAATCTGAACACTTCCTGCACTGTTTTTCACTCTGTCAGTTAATATAAACATAATTCACCCAATAACTTAAAAGCCTTCTGTATAAGAGGTGTCCAAAGGCGTCTATATTAGAGGTGTCCAAAGGAGTCTATATGAAGTAAAGGGTTAAGTAAAACTTTGCAGACAACCTTCCGTCTCCAGTTTTAAGATAACTTGATTTGAAACTTGCTTTACACCAGCTACATAGTTTCAATCATGGTGTTCCGATTCAAGGATTTCGAGTTATGTCTATGTGTTTTATACATCACACTTATGACCAACGAACTTGCGGACACAAACCCTTCCACATATTTAACCCAATTCAAATGAAACTTACTGCACAACAGGTTCGTAGTCTGAACATGAGCGTGTTATGGGCCTTTGATCTTTTAATGAAATTTCATTTCAGCCAAAAACTATTGAATAACATAACCCGTCATCTTGAATTTTCAAATGAGGACAGGCTTTCAGGAAGTGATGACCTTTATTTGTTAAGGTCAGTTACTTTAAAGGTCACGGTCACTTGGGTAACATCCCCCTCGTCAATTCGTTTTTGTCCTTTAAACTATATATGAAGTTTTTTCTTAATTCTTTTTCTATTGCATTTCTTATGTTCCATCAATGGTCAAGCCACTTGGGTCACATACCCACCCTCTCAAAAAAAATTCCAAAAATAATCCACATATAGCGTGTGGAGCGCGAGGTCCAGTGGTAGAGCACCGAGCCCATGATAGGAGGGTTGTGGGTTCCATCCTCCGCCGCGGGCTATGTGTGGTGTCCTTAAGCAAGACACTTTTCCGCCTACAGTGCATATAGGAAGGTACACCACTGTATGGGAATCTACTTTCTAGGTATTGAGATATCAGAGTATGCAACAGGATAAACACGAATGGCATATTGTTTCCTTTAGGCCAATACTGATGATACCTACTTCTGAGTTTTTACATTTGAAACATGAAGCCGTTTTTATGTGATTAACAAGGAAACTTCAGCTTTCGTTACCAAGGCGACATCGATTGTGTAATGACATTCTATGATTGCCTTGGATGTACATGTACATGTATAAATTATTCTAAAAAAAACATTTAACTTCTGTAGAATCCTCCCTTAATGTAACACACGCACTGTAACTAATGGTATTTTGACGTGAGGCGGTCATAAAAATATATAGTCTCTCTAAATGTAACACACGCACTGTAACTTATGGTATTTTGACGTGAGGCGGTCAAAAAAAAAATCTCTCTAAATGTAACACACGCACTGTAACTAATGGTATGTTGACGTTGGGCGGTCATAAAATAAACAGTCTCTCTAAATGTAACACACGCACTGTAACTAATGGTATGTTGACGTGGGGCGGTCATAGAAATATATAATCTCTCTAAAAGTAACACACGCACAGTAACTAATAGTATGTTGACGTGGGGCGATCATAAAAATAAATAATCTTTGTTTACTTATATTCGAAAATTTCCATGTTGTTTCAATGGTAATTTTATTATTTGAATGCCATTCGGAACATCTTTAAAACAGTGTCATGTTTGAGTTGTGTATTACAAAACACTGAAGCTTGGAAATAGAGGGTATGAATACATGATGATTTTGGAAAACAGCATTCATTTTGTCAACAGTGTATCAGAACAAAAACATGTATACAATTATTATGATGCCTATTTTTACAATATTGAATATTGCATAACCATATATAATTGTAAAAACTAAATTTTAAAAGAAACTATAAAATGCATTTAAATATTTTATAAATATTTCTTAATGAATTGTATATCAAAAGATTTGTCTTTAAATGCAGATTTCAAAATTAATAAAGTAAATTTTGCTTGTCAAAAATAGCTTCAATATTTGATGAATTTAGTATTTTAATGTTTCTCTCAAGAAAAGTTCATATTGAAAACTGTGATAGTCTCTTATAACTCCATTATGGAGTGGCAATATACATTTAACGTGCTGTATATATTGATATTTTACATGGGAGACACTCAAAATCCCCTCAGTCAAAATCCCCTCACCCTGAAAATGATAGGGTAGTCAAAATCCCCTCAACCAAAATGTTAGGGTAGTCAAAATCCCCTCGACCAAAATGTTAGGGTAGTCAAAATCCCCTCGACCAAATTGTTAGGGTAGTCAAAATCCCCTCAATAGGATTAGCAGGGTAATCATAATGTATGACAGTACGAGATATCCAATCAATTACAATTAATTATAACAAAAGATCTTAAGACGGAGAGGAATCACATGTATTAAAGGATAATCATTAACTTAAGTATTTAAAGTAATTATCTAAGGCAGTATGCAATCAATTACATTCTTTTTAAGGGAATTAACATGCAATTAACGGGTAATTATTGACTGATCACTAAGATGACTGTAAAAGGAAATGTTTGCAAATTCCTTATTATAGTTAAAAATGAAATAGAAATGATGTACTATATTTAAATTTACATTTAGCTTTACAAGAGAATATATGATCTTAGATTGAGCGAATTATGAATACCCATCAAGGGGATTTTGACTACCCTATCATTTTGGTCGAGGGGATTTTGAATACCCTATTATTTTGGTCGAGGGGATTTTGACTACCCTATCATTTTGGTTGAGGGGATTTTGACTACTATGCCATTTTCAGGGTGAGGGGATTTTGACTGAGGGGATTTTGACATACACTCATTTTACATGTGTATGTATGTTGATGAGACTCAAATAAAGATATATACCTATTATTAAATTGTTGGACTGCTTTAAGTGTTGAGCGTTAAAGCCAAATATTAACACCTACTGTCCAGCTCCTTTAAACAATCAGTGTCAGGTCTCAGTTAGCTTTTACTGTGATAATGAATCAGATGTTTATTCACCTTAAGCCTGAGATCAAAGAGCTTGTTTGATTTGAATTAAATAAAGGTATAATAGTTGACAGGAAGCCAGACTGACATTTCCTACTTTGGACCTTATGGAGTTAATTGTTGTAAATACATTTTTAACACCTGGAATGCGCAGAAACGTATATAAACCAACATTGAAAATGTCCATGTTTCAAACTGTATTTGGTTATTGGATCGATAAATAAAATATTGTAAATTGTACAACATCGTCTTCTGTTTATTTTCAGGTATGTTGAATTCTTTATCTTTATTTAATTTAACTTGTAACTTTTATGTTGATAAAAAGAAGTTTATTATTTTTGTGTAAATCATAAATAATGTTTTCAGAATCTTTAAATGAAAATAGAATAAATACTATCTTTGATAATACACTACTTAACCATAAACTTTTCATAAATAGTAAAATGAATAATACGATAGAATTTGCTGAAATTGCAGTTTTGCAGGTTTCAAAGTACTAGGTACATTCTGCATATTCATTATTTGATAATTATTTTTAATCTGTATGTTAGTTAGTTTGTTGTTTTTGTACATTATCTTTGCAAAATACTGTCGTTGATATGTTTGCAGACGATACTACCCTCTCAGTTTCAAATATTTCTCTTCCAAATGTTGTTAAATCTTATTGCTGTTGATGCATGTCTATCAATGCAGCGAAATCAAAAGTAATGTATATTTATTCCAAAAGCAGAGTTAACCACATATGCAATGACTCTCACCTAATTCATTTCAAAGATGAAGCTATTAATTAAGTACAGTCAAACCTGTCTTAAGCAGCCAGTCAATGGAAAGAGCAAAAGTGGCCTTTTAAGACAGATTGTTGCTTAATACAGGTTAATTTACTATGAAAGAATAGAAATGGGAAATAAAAAAAAATGGTTGCTTAAAACAGGTGGATGCTTAATAGAGGTGGCCGCTTACACAGGTTTGACTGTATACATGAACAATTACTCGGAGTTATGATTGATTATACGCTGTCTTGGCATACCGAAGTCGGCAATGTTAAAAAATGTAATTCATTACGTTATTTTCTATCTCGCATCAAAGTATTTTTTTCTGTACCAATGCGTAAGTTGTTTTTTTAATCCTTACATTTTACCCCATCTAGATTACTGTTGTGTTATTTGGGGAAATTGTAATGTTTCACTTGTAGATAAAATTGTTAGGTTTCTACAAAATTATTTGCTAAGCTTATATGGATGACGTTTTCAAAAAGCAGAACCCGTGTATAAATCATTTAATGACCAGACTCCTGCATATCTCAAGGCTTTATGTAATCAAACAGCTAATGTTCACACACGCACACTACGGTCAACCTCTAATCTATAGTTATATTCTCCTAAGCCAAATTCTGAAATGTTTCGAAATTCGTTTGTATTTCCAGGCTCTTGTTTGTGGAACTCTATTCCGTCTTATATAAAAAAAAGCAAATTCTTTTAATCAGTACAAAGCTTTACTACATTTGAAATGGAGATAAAATTCTTAGCAACTCTAATAAAGCTGGTAACGCTCTCTCTCTCTTTCTCTCTCTCTCTCTCTCTCTCTCTCACGCACGCACGCACGCACGCACGCACGCACGCACGCACGCACGCACGCACGCACGCACGCACGCACGCACGCACGCACGCACACACACACACACACACACACACACACATATTCTTGTTAATTATTTTGTTTATATGTAAATGTTGTACTTTGTAAATATATTGAGGGCTTCATGGAAGATTTAATTTATTCAAATAAGTTCTCTCGTTAATAAAATTCTTGATTATCATTACCTTGTTATCATTATCATCATTAGTATTATCATAATTATTACCGTTCGTTCGTTCGTTCGTTCTTTCTTTCTTTCTTTCTTTCTTTCTTTCTTTCTTTGAATGTGAATAACTACAAAAATCAATGGTGTGTTACTGGTAACTTCGTTTATAAAGAAGCATTGTTCTGCACAGCTGTGTTTCAAATGTATTTAACCTCAGATTCCTGTTAACAGATATTGACTTGTAACATTCGATACGTGCTTCTTCGGTGGCATTGTCTCCTCCACTAGTTGCTAACGACAACACAATATTCAACGCTAACACTCACACCATAATTCATATATAAATCAATTTTGTTCCGTAAAGTGCACATGTCAATATTAAGCACAACAGGTAATATATGGATTCATTATTCACCATTGTTTCAAGCTGGATTCATTCTGAAAAAGCAGTAAATATTGCAGAGATGGGTATAAAGGATATTGATTGAATCAGGGATAAGTAATTCGGAACACCTCGCTTAATACCGAAGGATGGCGGAAATGGCAGAGTATGCGCGGGTGAGGTATAAGTAAGGCTATCTTAACACGTACCCAATACTCCGTGTTACTCCTCGTAGTTTTTGAACGGTTAATTAACACGTGTTGTCAGTTTCCTTTCAACACCAAACGCACCCAGACTGCGTGTTGTGTTGTTAACAATGATGTTGCGCCAACACGTGCTCCGAGCATGATAATTAATGTTAAATGATGTATAAAAGTATTTGCAATTAATTAAACATGGGACAAAGGACGTACGTAGAGGTACTTAGTCGAAGGAACTCTTTTCATTTCTCTATTCAGAGAAAAAAACAAGTGTAACAAGAAAAATATTGATGCAATGAATCAATAGCGCCATAAGTTTGTTTTTAAGAAGCAACAATGAGTTTGCTTTATATGTTTATTTTATGTATATACACCAACAGAGAATTGCCGTTAAGTGTAAAAAGTTATCGAGAGACAAAACACTCATTTTGAACAGGTAAGGCTGGCTTGATCTAGGTAAAATAATTGAGATGTAGGAAACCCAAAAATATATAATTGAATAATAAACGAGATATGTCGATTAACCAGAGTAAAAAATAGGAAACAATCACCACTTCAAGGATTGTGTGATGTTTGATACCTTTTCCTGAACATGAATAACACTTTCAACACACATTACGAGGCATTTCCAAAGCCAAACTTATTGATGAAATATTTTCCGAACGGAGAACTTTATAACAATTGACAGCCGTGATGTCCACATTTCCATAGCAGTCGTGGAGCTAGTCAGAAATGAGGTTATTGTTTTGGAACCAGTTCCGTGTAAGTGAAAAAAATGACGGTTTTGTACGTGTGCCAAACAGACACGCTATCATAAATGCTATTTACAAATTAGTTGCCACTAAACAGTAGAAGCATATGTATAACTAGTGTGCACAAAATACTAATAATTTATAATGGTTAGAACAAACTTGTTTAATTATCACAAAACGTATACCTCATGCGCTATACCGACGTTGACGTTTGCTTTTAAGCGTTTTTTTGACGTAGGGTAGGGTTAAATAATTGAATATCATAAAAATCTAGTCATTTTTTCTAAAAATCTCACAATAATTGTACAATATATAGTATAAAATCATATAAAAATTATGCAAAAATTGCTTGATTTGTTTTTTGGTAATTTTGATTTAAAGCCGTTTTTTTTCCCGAAAAGATCGAGAGAAAAAATAGTTTCCGTTTTCGCTAGTATTTTCAAAATGTTGTGTTCGTAATATTTGCATATATAAATTCATACATCCGTCAAATGTGTACATGGTGATATATGTTTCTATTCTGCGTATTAGGAATAACTCAACTGAGGTCGAAAAATACACGACTTTGCTGCTATACATTGGGGCGTCGAAAAGGCTGAACATGGCCATGTTTACGACGTCACATATAAATGTATATTCTATTGACCGCTGCAAACAATACATATTCACATTGTAAAATTACTTCTAGTTTCATAATATACCAAATTTACCACTGATTTAGAAAATAATTTAACCTTAATCAACCGCTGAAAATCTTATGGAAAACGCGTAGACTTATGCAGTATGTTGACGTCTTTTTTGACATAGGGTGGAGTTAAATAAAAAAAAAAAAATCTAGTTTGTCAATTGTTCTAAAAATCTCACAATCACTGTGAAGCATATTGTTTGAAATCACATAAAAAAATATTCCAAAAATCGCTCGGTTTGTTTTTTGGTAATTTTCTTTTGAAGCATTTTTTTCCGAAAAAATCGAGAAAATAATAATTTCCGTTTTTCGCTAATATTTTCAGAATTTGGCTTTGTCGTTATGTAAATTGTATATCCGTTGAATGTGTACGTGCTGATATGTGTTTCGATTCTGTACATTCGGTATAACTTGACTGAGGTCGACATATACGTGATTTTGCTGCTATAAAACCGGACGTCAAAAAGACCGAACATGGCCATGTTAGGCGTCGTAGGCAAAAGAAGTGTTATATCTACCGCAGAAAAAAAAGCATATTCAAATTGTAAATTACTTCTAGTTGCATTACATACCAAATTTTCCACTGATTTCGAAAATAATTTAAAAGGTATATTCCTCCTTAATCGAACTAAATGAACCCAGATGCTGGTATAGTGCTGTATTTTTATTAATAAGCGGCTTACATGGAAATACAAATCAACTAAATTAATGTTTTTGTTTTTGTTTTCTTCTCTATGTTGATGTTGTATGGTGTTGAGAATGGCATCGTTTTTAACAATTTCTCAGTCATATCGCGACGGTGTCTTTTTTTGAGACATTATTGGAAGCGCTGTCACGCTGGAGTATCATGCCGCAGAAACATGATATAAACAAATGCATATTATATTGTATTATCAACAGTTTATATGGAATGGTGGCTAAATCTAATACCAAATTATGATTGAAATTATGCCATTTTCTCCACATACTCACGGCATCTGTGTCAGTCTACTTCGAAATTATATAAGAAGTATTATCTTTCGTTTCAATCCTCTTTATTATGTATGTTGTGGAATGTATTGTATATTACCTATGAATAAGATATGTTTAAACTAAAACTTAAAAACTTTTGACTGGGTATTTATTTATTGTATAATCAATATCAATGAAACTATATGTAGTTTTACTGTATCCAGTCTGAAATCAGTATCACGTGGTTGCTGTTCTTGGATTAAAGGTGATGAGACACGTTAAATCATTACTTGATACAGAGCTGATATGTTATATATTCTAAGAAAAACATTGTCAACTTTTAGTATTCAAGTTGTGAATTAATGATTGAACCGGGAAGACATGCTGTCATTGATAGACGTCTAAGATTCTGTCCCGCTTGCTTGCACAATGAAATAAATGTTGTTGAGGATGAATATCATTTCATCTTTGAGTGTCAAGAATATGAAACACTGAGACAAACTTACTTCAAAGATTACTGGTTGAAGATAGGATCGTTTTAAATGTTCTATTTTATACTGTCTGTGACATGTATTAAAATGCAATATAGAAAAAAGTGTTACATGCATTTAAAGGAAGAAAAGAAGTTTTGGAAATTAATAATTTTTAATAGTACTGTAATATTTGGGTAACACTTTTTACAACATAATTTTAATTATGTAATGTATAAGAATGAAAACATACAATAACAGTTTGTAATGTTTGTAAATACAATATTAATTAAAGTGAAAGTATATCAACACCTATTGTATAAAAAATTATGAAAGAAATAATTAAATGAAATCATATAATTGACTTCTGATGTAAATAAGCCCGTGTGGTTCCTGCTAAGAATAAATCACCGTCAATCTCTGCAGAAGGGTAGGAATCCTCCAAATGGATGTCATATTCATTTTATCATTTTTTGTCATGTTCACTATTGTGGTTAAATTATCAACCCCTGTGTGGTTCCAGTGAGCCATGAGTGATGGCAAGAATAGGATCACTGTGGCTTATGCATGTCGTAAGAAGCGACAATTTGAGTAATACGATATTATTTGCTGAAACTCTGCAGTTCTGCAGGAATCAAGGTTCTAGGTTCATTCTACATATTCATTTGTTGATTTATTTTTTTATCTGTATGTTAATTTGTTGTTTTTGTACATGTAGAGTGAACCTGGAATCTTCCTTCCTGTTGGCGTCGAATAACTTATAATGTGTTGGTACGCCGTAAAACCCTATTCATTCATTCATTCGTTCATTCATTCATTCTGGTGTAAATAATGTATTAACATGAAATGACAGAAATAATGGTGTGTAACTTAGTTGTATGTAATAACTTTAAAATGAAAACATATAAATAGTTATATATACATATTAACTGAAGTAAAAATAACTAAGCTTATGATCAATGTAATTGTATAATGTCACTCAGTAAAATGTATTTTAACATTACTGTATTTTGGGCCGGAGGCCTTTATTACTGAATAAACTAAGTCGGTGTCTATGTAAGTCTAATGATTTTCGTACCAACAAATTGTGACATCTAGGAAAGTTTCATTTGCACAGTGTTCCTGCAAATGTTAACAATCATATCATTTACAAGGCTAACGAAACTAAATAAATTTCCCGATTTATTTTCATAACTTCAAATTCTACACAAAGTAGTTCGTATACTTACGAAAGTCAGTGAAACGTGCTCTGGTATTTGCCTCAGTTTTTTTGCCCGATTTGTATTTTAATTAATGAAAGTGAACTAAAATCTCTTTTTTCAGTTCCGATGCAGAAGTCAGCCATTAACTTCATCCTTGGACTATCAGTGGGTCTAGTGTTTGCCTTCATGGCCGTTACATATTTATCCGGGCCTAATGGGCTGGTTATAAAAACACACCAGCGAGTCATCAACTCACAGTGGAGTGCTGCGGAAGGCGACACTAACGAAATATCGGTATCTACCCTCTCGCATGAAGATTTGGATCAGATAAAAAACGTTGTCAAACCAGTAGACTTCCGAGATGAACATGCACATCACGGTATGACCTCATCGTTCAATATTATATTCATGCACATCATTATTTTACGTAATCTTTTTTAACTAGTCTTTGGTTATCGCTAGCTTTTCTACAAGACAAACGCAATGATATTTTGCGCAGAAAAAAGTTTGAAATGATGGTCAGATGAAACACTGTGAAAATCGCCATGGCTAGAATAAACCAATAAGAAACTTTATCAGAATCCGGTTACATATTTTTCAAATAAGAAATGTATATCCACATTTATCATGATATGACTTAAGTTAACCATACTTATTAAAATACCACTTAATTTTTTTTTATAATATATACAAGAACTAACAGTACTTAACAGTTTCTGCTTGAGATTATATTCTGAGTACTGCCACACTGGATCATCCAGCCGCAGGCACATAACCCTTCACCACCACTAAGTCACATTATGCTGATATCAGGGGTGGTATTCACCAACAATTCTTAAGGATATTCTTAGATTCGAACTCAAGAATGAATTTTGAAAACCATACTTTGAGACCATTTGTTCAGACCAAAATGTGCAAGCATGCAGGGACACCTACTATATAGTCAAATAAACGCCCACAATTATTATATCTGTCGTGGTAAACTAGAAACCTGAGGTTGAAATTTAGATTTTCAAGCTTAAGTCTAAGAATATCACAAGAATGGTTAGTGAATACGACCCCAGGTCAAACATATCCACATTTTACTCTAAATGCTGAGCCAGGAAACTTCAAGTACAATTTTAAAAGCATTCGTATGACCCGGCTGGGAATCGAACCCACGACCTTCAGCACGCGCGGCGGATGCTCTATTACAGACCGGCACTGTGGCCTTCATATCAAATTGATCCATGGAAACTTTATAGATCTACATTGGTCTACCCAGGATAGCAGCGAGCACGGTTTGCATAATGTGTAAGAACTTATTTCACTTCAACGAAGACTGAACTTGACTAAGTTGACCTTTATATACTAAATACGTTTTAAATGAACTATTCTAAAATACCATTTCGTTTTGTAGATGATGAAAGCGAAGCTGCTGCTCTGAGGGACAAGGTTAGGATTTTGTGTTGGGTCATGACGAGTCCAGATAATCTAGACAAAAAAGCTATTCACGTTAAGAACACCTGGGCTCGGCGATGTAACGTACTTGTTTTCATAAGCTCAACAAACAACGCAAGTTTTCCAACAGTTGGACTAAATATTTCTGAAGGCAGACAACATTTAACCGGGAAAACAATGCAAGCGTTCCGGTACATGTACGAGCATCATTTTGACGAAGCTGATTGGTTCATGAAGGCAGATGATGACACATACGTCATAATGGAGAATATGAGATATTTTCTATCAAATGAAGATAAAGACGCGCCGATTTATTTTGGCCACCATTTTAAAACTATTGTTAAACAAGGCTATTTTAGTGGAGGTGCAGGATATATTTTAAGTAAAGAGGCCATGCGGCGGTTTATGAAACAGGGTCATAATCCCAAAGTCTGTCGCCAAGATGGCGGTGCTGAAGACGCTGAGTTTGGAAAATGTATGGAAAAATTAGGGGTTAAGGTTGGAAACTCAACTGACGCTCTAGGAAGGAGTAGATTTCATTGCTTCGACCCAGAAACTCACTTACACGGGGGATACCCGAAATGGTATTATCAATACGACGCTAACGGAGCTAAAAAGGTTTGTATATTTTTGAAATTTTCTAAATTGGATGGTTGGATTTGATTTAGATTCAATTTAGTTTATTATTTAGTTCCCATAAGTGTTGGTTTAAACATGTTTTTTTTGTTTAAAATTACTTTTTTTACTTCGATTATGAAACAAGTTCTTGCAAATCAAGCTCGTCGTTGAGATGTAAAGCATTGTCTAGTAATAGTATATTTAATTTTGTGCAATAAAGAGGATTGCATTTCCATAATGGTCCAGGAGACAAAGGGGCGGGGTGGGAACAATATGGTTAAAATTAGAAACTTTCATAAATTTTTCCTCTCAATAATTTTTTTGTCAAACTTGTTCATATATGATATAAATTATCCTAACATAAGGAAGAGATTTATGATCCTGCAAATCAAGGGACTGGGATATATAGGGACCATGTAAAGTGACTTTTACTTTTACATAGGAATAGTATAGGGAAATTTGAAATTCTTTATATCGTATCCATTTGTACATTTTTTAACTCTAAACAATTTCTGCTCAGTGCGAATCCCTATCAGTGGGTGATTGAAGTTTTGCCGCATCAAGGGCTTGGGATGTATAAGCGTCCTGTACGGGGACTCTTGTTTTTACAGATGAGTGGTAAAGGAATTTAAAGTATTTCATTTTCTTAGCAATTAACTTTAGTTTAATAAGTGTTTGGTGGGGTATTTATTCAAAGAGGGTTGATATTGTGAAATTTCAAAAAGTGCTGTGGCCATTATGAGCCAGTAGAGCGTCCTCAGACCCTCTTGGACCTTTTGTTTAAATAAAGCAATACATACTGTAGAACTTCATTAAAATGTGTACACTTGCTTCTCTGGCCATTTAATTAAAGAATCAATGTCATACTCAATTCAAAATGGGGAAAACTTTGTTTGTATTATCAAGGAATTATGGCATGTTTCAATTTACAGTTATTGAAGCTTTCAATTGGGATTTTTTTTTCACTCAATTGGAAAAAAAAACTATTTGCCATTGGAAATATGACCCAATAACGGCTATAAAAATGGCCGAAAAAAAACAACACTGTAGATTAAAAAAAACAACGTCGGCTATGAGAGTTTGTTAAAGTGATAATAAAAATTCCAGTTTTCTAACTCTTACTTTCTTTTCTAACTTCACCAAAACACATGATAGTATAATACGAGTATGTATAATTTGTTAAAGGTTAGAATTGTATATCAATCGTATATATTGTGTAAGTCATTTAAGACACCTTCTATCTACCCCCACCCGTTAACGAATTCTTAAATGTACTAAACTGTATATCGGAAAAAAAGGTTAATACCGGATCAATAAATATATATAGGCGTGAAAAATTGTGGAGAATGTGTTATTTGCAAATGCAAACTTCTACAAAAACTCTAATATACATGTAAACAAACCAACCTACATCTGATGATCTGTTACACTGAAATACTGAGAAATTCGATATTAAAGTATATGTAAACACTATTCTATTTACACAAAGCTTTTGGTAACTTTAAGTTATGTATTTACATAATGTAGTCTATGTTTTGATTGTTTGCTTACCTATGTAACTTGAACTGAGATGTTT
Source organism: Panopea generosa (assembly GCA_029582155.1). Classification (NCBI taxonomy): domain Eukaryota; kingdom Metazoa; phylum Mollusca; class Bivalvia; order Adapedonta; family Hiatellidae; genus Panopea; species Panopea generosa. The sequence continues at coordinate 62,445,951 of CM055909.1, forward strand.
GCGTTTGATTTATTTGCGGCTGGAATAAGCTTCTTATTTCATAGTACTGAGTATCTCCGACGCTTATGTAAATTTGGATTTGATAATACAGCTACACCCCCTAATCGATATTATATTTTGATACAAATATCTACGATGTCCCATTAGGGCCATCGCGGCATATATATTAAATTAAGCAAAGTCGAAACAACGAAACTACGATTGTGAAAAGTTGAAACACCGTCGTAGTTTCATTGTTTCGTCTTTTGACCATCTTAGTTTTACTTTCCTGTTGTTCATGCGTTATCGAAATTAAAACCATGTTGTATTCTAAGTATGCATTATGCATACATCGGTAGACTGTAGTTTCAAATATATTATACTTTAGATTTTGTGAATTAATATTTATGTAACGGTGCAATACATATGGAACATCTCTCTCTCTCTCTCTCTCTCTCTCTCTCTCTCTCTCTCTCTTCCCCCTTCCCTCCTCCCTGTCTGTCTGTCTGTCTGTCTGTCTGTCTGTCTGTCTGTCTGTCTGTCTGTCTGTCTGTCTGTCTGTCTGTCTGTCTGTCTGTCTGTCTGTCTGTCTGTCTGTCTGTCTGTCTGTCTGTCTGTCTGTCTGTCTGTCTGTCTGTCTGTCTGTCTGTCTGTCTGTCTGTCTGTCTGTCTGTCTGTCTGTCTGTCTGTCTGTCTGTCTGTCTGTCTGTCTGTCTGTTTTATTGTTCGTTTGCCTGCCTGCCTGTCTAACCACATGTAGACTGTTTTATTGTTTGTTTGCCTGCCTGCCTGTCTAACCACATGTAGACTGTTTTATTGTTCGTTCGCCAGAATCCAGTGCATAAACTATAAAGCGTTAAATAGTAAACAGGTGTATTGGACCCAACCTATAGCCTATATGACGCCAAACCTCAGTTCACATAGGCAACAGGAAGGAGAAATAACGATGGTGAAAAATCGAAACTAAAAATCGAAATTACGATGGAGAAAAGTCGAAACAACGAAACTACGTTGGTGAAAAGTCGCAACGTCAAATTTTCACCATCGTTGTTTCGACTTTTCTTCATCGTAGATTCTTTGTTTCGTTGTTTGTTCGCTTTTTCTTAATTTCATTAATATTTCACGATGACCCAAACCGGACACCGTACATACCATTTCGTTAAATTTAAAACAAAACAAACACAAATGCAACAGGAGTTAACCCTTGATAGTAGATTAATTATTATATATATGACATGACATGGTACCCAGCCCATTCACTCTCATGAGTGTAACTCCAAGCAGGACACATGTCGCAAAACAAATACAGGTTAATTGATTGTGACGAACATTCACTCACACCAGCTTGGTAATACAATTCATACGTGTACAATGCAATGTGTTCCCCACCCCCCCCCCCCTCCTCTACAAGATAATACCTCATGTTTATTTAAGGTACATGTAGCACTCTTTAGCATATAGAAGTTGGAGGTATATAAAGGTAGTTTAAGTTAAATGTTGGAGGAAAATAAAGATAGTTTTAGTTATAAGTTATAGGTAAATAAGGGTAGTTTTAGTTATAAGTTAAAGGTAAATACAGGTAGTTTTAGTTATAAGTTGGAGGTAAATAAGGGTAGTTTTAGTTATAAGTTGGAGGCAAATAAGGGTAGTTTTAGTTTAATGTTGGAGGTAAATAAATGTAGTTTTAGTTAAATGTTGGAGGTAAATAAAGGTAGTTTTAGTTATAAGTTATAGGTAAATAAGAGTAGTTTTAGTTATAAGTTATAGGTTAATAAGGGTAGTTTAAGTTTAATGTTGGAGGTAAATAAAGGTAGTTTTAGTTATAAGTTGGAGGTAAATAAAGGTAGTTTTAGTTATAAGTTATAGGTAAATAAGGGTAGTTTTAGTTGTAAGAAGATCCGTCACTCTGTATTCTGTATATACTTGTTATTGTTAGACTGCATGATGGTGCCTCTACTTATACAATTTTAAGGTACTCATCCACCAATAAAGATGACTAACATTCAAGTAACGAGTGGTATTCGTTGAACGTTCATGAGATATGAACTTACGTGTCACATGTGCAAAGTAGGTGAACCACGAAGGGGCTCACGTGAACTTCGTTAGTTACACACAAATTCATATGTGATGAATTCAGTATTAAAAAAAGCTTATTCCTTGTATTTGTACGATTATACACTCGATTGAGACCACTGTGTACTTTTATTGTATATGGCAAGAATGTGAACGGACGATTGTTTGTAGTAATGACTGGTGGGTATGTGTTCATGGGGGAACCAATCCCAGAATTCTTCACAGGTTCAGTTGTTTATGCTAATTCATTTAAGCGAAGAAAGCTCAAAGATTAACCTCTCTCGAATCCGTTTCCTGTGTAGAACCAGTACAAAGTGACATCTGGTCGAACTGGGGATCAAACCCACAACCCCTGGCATGAAAAAATATCCCAAATCCCATCCGCCATTCCTCTGTATTATATATTAATATGTTAACTTTTGTTTAATTACCAGGGTAAAGAAAGCATCAGCGACTATGCCATCTCGTTCCACTACGTATCTCCACAAAAAATGTACAATTTAGAATTTTACATTTACCATCTGCGGCCGTTCGGCATTAAATCTGGACACCAAGAACTAAATAAAAAACGAAACTCAACATAAACATCACTTTTTAACACAAATTTATCTAGTAAAGGTTACTAGAAATATACGGTGCTAAAAAGGACTTTTCATTCCACCAGCTGCTTTACAGAATCGTTAGGGTAAATCATTCAAACTTAGAAACAGGGAACAAAAAGAAGAGAAAATTAAACTAAACAGTGACGCTTCAAACTTGCAACAAAATAGGAAACCTACGAACTGAATAAAAGTAAAAGATCAGGAAGAAGAAAGATACAACCAAACCGGAAACATATTATCCAAATCAGGGTATCTACAACCAAAACAAACGGGAAACATATTATCCAAATCAGGAAACCTTACTGTAACTGCGAACTAACCAGAAAAGTAAAATAAGACGAAAAACAAGGAAAGCTAAACCAAAAGCTGGATAAAATAAACAATTACTATCAATCTAATCAGTTACTCAAAACAAGAATGGCAGAGGACGTAAAAGAAAACGAAAACAGAGAAGGTATAACCTGCTTAGTTAATACATTGAGGGAAAAAACAAAACAGTAATTGTGATACATGAAAGAAAACTCAAACCCACACAGAACCTAAACAGAACCGCGTTCACTCTGATGTCTTTATCGTTGATTTTCGAATAATTAACTATTTTTTAATATCTATTTATTGAAACCACGAGGGAGGGGAGCCGGAGTTTATTTGGATAAATATCGGCGAAAAATATTTTCCTTTTCCTGTGTGTTTCTTTGAATAGCAGGGATCAACGTAATTTATTTTAATGGTTTCAAATTGATATCTAATATTTCATGAAACAGAGAGATCTTTGATATCTGAAATCGTCAAAAAAATCTTGGTCAGATATCAATCAAGATAATGTTAATGAATTGTACTTTGAGAATTTTGATTTTTACAGGAAAACAACCAGAATATTGTGTCTATATTATTATATACTTTACCTTCACTATCTCCTTGTACACTACAAGGTTCTTCTTGTGATATATTTTAACACGTCTTCTAAAGAACGTTATTGTTTATGGTATATTTTTTATGCTTTCCGAAAAAGATTGGGGGAAACGTTGTCCGTGCGTGCGTCCGTCCCGAAATATTTCTCCGGACTATTTGTCTACAACATTTCATTATAATTTTGTGAAACTAGCTTGGAGGCATCACTGCTAAGAGTGGATATGTGCATGTTGTAGGATGTGTCGGTTCTATGATGTTCTTTTGATAACATCCAGTACCCGTCCATTACCCAATCATTGTCTGTCTTATTTCCGTATAAAAACATGTTGTAAATCTATGTAACTTGCTAGCATGCATCAATGCCAAGTATCAGATGTATATAGCGTCATTGTGTTTCAGTTCGATGAATGTTTTCAGCTATGTGATTTATTTATTTACATACTAAATCCGGTGTAATAGTTAATCAAAAAACACTGTTTAAAATAATGCATTTATTTGGTATATTAAATTATTAATATATTTCTTGCTCTTTTCCCCCCCATCATATTCAACTTTCATTGAGTTTCACAAACATTTGTAATTGTAATTTTATCAGGGTGTTATAGTTAATCAAAACACTGTTTAAAATAAAGCATTTATTTGGTATATTAAATTATTATTATATTTCTTGCTCATTTTTCCCATCATATTAACCTTCATTGAGTTTCACACACATTTGTAAATAACTATTTAATAAAAAAAAATCATATACAGAAATATATACTCATAAAACTAAAACAATTTAATGACTACATTTTAATGTCCGATTTTAAGGGTCCCACGTGGCCGAGTGGGGTCTACGATGCCGTCTCAAGAACAATTACCTATCACCTCTGACCTCTGAGGCCAGTACTTGGCGGAAGGCCGGTGACTCTACTCAGATATATTCTGAGGTCTTCATCCACTAATCCAACTGTATATACCATATATAACATGTTATGTGTTGAAAATGGGGTTAAATATGTAAATATTTTGTTTTAACTTAAATAAGTATTGGTTAAACTGAACACAGTGTTATATCTAAACCATCTTGACGAAAAAGCATTTTCTTTCAATAGCGTGCCGATAGCAGTAACATTTATGTAGCTATTTGCCCGTCAGACTTCTATAAAATATTTTAGTCCTCTCTTTAGAACTTATTGTTTTTACGTAATCGTTTTTTATTATGTAATCAACTTCGTATTATTTTATTAACTTCTCATAAATTGAAAGTCTTAAAGAATAGCTTTACCATACGCCTGGTTAATTTTGCGTCATTTATTTAAATACTGGGACCAAACTTACAGATGATGCAAAACGGGCGTGGTATCCATCAAAGTGTTCGAACACATTACATTCCTTCAACAAATTCATTTAATGGCAAAACTATCAGCTTTAATATTCATAAAGACGCCCACATACTAGGACGTTATGTGTTATATTTTGCATTTATTTTTCATATATTGCCAATTTATTCTTTTGTACCAAAACTTAGTTAATTATTACTGAATAATCGGAAAAAATTATATTTAAAATGGAGTAAAAAATCTTCAATTCTAATAAATCGGGCAGCTCTCATAAAAATGAATATACATACATGTATATTCTTGGTTGTTTATTGTTGTGTTTATATGTTTCATCAATGTTGTACATTGTAAATAAGGGCACCATGCAAGATTGAATGTATTCGAATGTGTTTCTCGGTAATTAAGTCTTCATTTTTATTATATCCTGAAATCCTGTTAAAGTTGTATTTCTCGTTTTAGTTTATTGTTTAATTATTGTTTTATTAGCTCGGCTGTTCGTAGAATAGGCGGGCTATTGCACTCGCCGCGGCGTCGGCATTGGATTTTCAGGTTAAACTTTTTATCAGGTAAGATATCTATGCAATCACCCATTGGACATGAATGAAACTTCACATGTGTGTTCCACATCATCAATGGAACACACAGAGACAAGAATCATAACTCTGTGTTGCATTTTGGCATATTTATGGCCCTTTTAAATTTAATATTTTAGTTTATTTTTTTTATCAGGTAAGATATCTATGTAACCACTCATTCGATATGAATGAAACTTCACATTGTGTTCAGCAGCATCATCGGAATGCACAGATACAAGAACCATAACTCTGGGTTGCAGTTTGGCAGATTTATGGTCCTGTGTTCAGCATCATAAATGGAACCCACAGATACAAGAACCATAACTATGTGCATTTTGGCAGAGTTATGGCCATTTCGGTCTGAGAAAATTAGGTTAGAGATTTTGAGCAGGTTAAAGTTTTTGAGTTGGTATTATTTCATCAAACTATCATTAGACATGAATGAAACTTCACATGTGTATTCAGCATCCTCTACGAAACTCATAGAGACAGGCCATAATTCATAATTGCATTTGTCCCAGTTATAGCCCTTTTAGACTTAGAAATGGTGTAAGAGCTTTTTAACAGGTTAAAGTTTGTAGTACAAGGCGTTGAGCTTAGATGTTTTACAAATAGGATTGTGGCCTTCTCTCAAATTTATTCAGAACCATGACCCTCGGAGCAAAATTGGCACTTTGCAAGGGGCCAAACTGTTACATAGTATTGTATATTCCTACCAAACTGTTACATAGTATTGTATATTCATACCAAACTGTTACATAGTATTGTATATTCATACCAAATTTAAAGGCCTGGAGCTGAATTATAATTATTCACTTATTTAATTTTTATTTTTAATTCTAATTTTCATGAAAGGGTATCTACTTGTGATAAACTGTGCATGCTTGTACAAGATTGTTTCAACTACAGATTCATTTTCATGGACTGGTAACGATATATATATATATATTATACCCATGATGTATATTACCATATGATTTGAAGGTAGTGCATACATCGTATATGTAAAACATTGATAAACTACTCTTGAAACAAAAAATCATCTCATCTATAGCTGACACTATATTTACAATCTTGCTGGAATCATTTCAGGTAATGTTTAATTAGCATTTCTTGATATGCTTGACCAACTTGTATTATTTTAGTCATGCAATTGTAGTATTTAGGGTAAGTATACGTACATGGCGTGCCTTACGCCAGGTACTGGCATATCTTCTTTTTTCAGCAATGGTCAATGAATTTATAAAGCAATTTTAATGTTTGAAAGACAAATGTAACTAAATGCTTAATTAAATAATGTTGAGCCATCCAATCACTTTGTTGTTTTCAAAAATACAAAACTGTTGGAAATAAATATTATTGTTGAATTATTTTGCTAATTTAAATTTTAACAGACAAGCATTATATAATAATTATAGCTTTATTTTACCACCCCTGAGTTTTATTTTTATTGATTTTCATTTGGTACTTATTTCCTGAAAAAGCTGTTTCAAAACAGCATCGAATAGTCGAGCGCGCTGCCCCTCCGACAGCTCTTGTTTTTCTTAAACGCATATGTTGTTGTAATACAAGCCTTTATGCATTTTGGGGTTATTTTGAAAATAAATATTCTATTGTCATTAAAATTCTACTGTTATGATTTATATATACTGGAGATTCTTTATGATTTCTTTAGCTCTTATAACCAAGGCTCAGCAAATATGAGTTCCTGCACCGCAGAGTGATTTCTCCCGATAGCTCAACTCTCGTAACCGAGACCCTGGATTCGAACCCAGCTTGGTTAGAAAGTTTATACAAGACAACTGTGATTCTATATAGATCCTTATATAGATCTATAATATTTATTTAAGTTTCATCATAGTTATACACATTATAATCACATTATATAACAAAACAGAGTAGATCTATTATACATTATTATTTATTATGTATCATCAAGAATGCTTCAGTCTGATTGGTTGAAACCCGAACTAAACGGATCAAATAACATAAAGTATTGACCACTTATTCCTTTAAAATGAACTATCGACCACTTATTCTTCCGAAACCGGTTTCACCCTGTTACCGAGTCAATAGTTCAAACGAAACGTTCTTCCGTTCTCTTGCTGAGAAACTCTATTTGCTCTACTCGATAAAATGAACTGTTTATTATATTCCGTAAATTAAAACTGACACTGAAATAGATCTACCACTTTTAATGCTAAAATACAATTTAACCATTTTCCACAACTGATATGACGTTACGTCAGATGTTGGCGTACATTGCAAAAAAATCTCGTACTTGTCAATTTTAAAATATTGTCACTTACCGACTGAGCCGTTCATTAAAGCCGAAAATCAACACGTATATCACAACGTTATATGACTATATATGTAGACATTTAGGTTTAACTTTTGCGTTTAAGTTTAAGATATCTATACAACTACTGATTGGATGTGAATGAAACTTCGCATGCGTGTTCACCATCATCAATGGAACACACAGAGACAAGAACCATTTATGGAACCAGTTATGACCCTTTTTGGACGTAGACACCCAGGCGCGAGCTTTGTTGTCTTTTGGAAACTCTTGTTTCAGTTATGACAAAAACAAATTGCTCTTTTGTTCAATACAAGTGAATTTGTTATCTATATTAAAATTTTCCACCGTAACATCTCTGGCCACCACCCCGACACTGTCAAATTTCGATTGTGTTCATCTGCTCCTTCACTAATTGTTTAACCTACCCTTTATGCCAGCCCTCATATAAACGAAAAACAATCACATTACAATATGATGTTACTTTTTAGGCATAACAACGCGTTGCTGACGTAGCTAAATACAAATGCAATGTCAATTTTGTCCATGGACCTTTTGAGCGGGGAAATGAATTCACTAATAATTTGGTGACAGCTTATAACATAATCCGGTACATAAACGTGTCTGGAGTATTGGAGCGAACTGCCCCATCCTTCTTGATACAATTTTATTTAAATCTAAACTTGCCTGAATCAGATTAGTACTTATATGCATCTGTATTCAAACGGTACAGTGCTAAAAACTGTTTTATTTATAATATGTTGTTTATCTGCAATTGTCATTTTGAGTATTTGTAATTCAATTTGTGTAGGGAAGGGCCGTAACTAATGTTGGTAGAACTTGTGGCCCAACCCTTTTGCTTATATATGTATAGATATATATATGTTAAAAAGCAATAAAATATGTTTAAACTAAACTAAAAAGGTCTTGTTTGTGCGAATAATATGAATGTGGTACAATGAATGTTGATCAGACATGTACAATGCGTTTCGTTATTACGTACATACACCATTTACTGAACAGAATAATGATGATGTTTGTGAGATACACGCCACATGTTGGAATACAAATTACCCAGGACTTATAATATGGAGATGAGGAGCAAACAAACTTGCAATAGCTCATGGCATATTGACAGAAAGACGAAATTAAAATACGATTGACAATTTTGTCTCAGATTACCACAGATATATAGAAAATAGACTGCACTTCAACCATTTACATAATAAATAAGCATATACAGGTTTGCATAAATAAGTGTCATTTTACAAATTAATCTACTCGACACGTAAAAAATATCAGCCAATCTAAGACACAGCTGGGGCATTATTTACAATTGCAATACACTTGTAATGAGTGCATGCAGTACTTGACAACGTTATTATGTTGACGTTGCAATTCACTAAAATTAACTGCATAAAGCCGTGTTGCAGTTATCGGAGGACATGCGATCCTTTTTGTTTTTTTGTCTGATTGTCTGATTGTCTTCTTTTTTTCTTCTTTCTTTCTTTCTTTCTTTAGAGAGAGAGAGAGAGAGAGAGAGAGAGAGAGAGAGAGAGAGAGAGAGAGAGAAAGAATTGAATTGAATTGAATTGAATTGAATTGAATTATAAATCATAAGTGTTTCATTCCCCCAAAAAATTACTTTTCATTAACAATCATTGATTATGCACTTTATAATTCCTGTTATCAGTTATTTTTATTTTTAATATGCGCGTTTCAAATTATCTAATAACTTTCCAATATTTCATTAGAAATACCAAATAATAAATGATATTATTTTTAAAATTAATGTGAGGCCGGATTTCGATGCAAAATGCGGCCCGATATTCCGTTCGATCACTTCCGAAAATTATGAATACCGCAAAATGTCAAGATGTCTAAATCGCTAGATGTCACATCGGTCAGTCAACCATACAAGTACTTACCCTGTACATCGTTTCTAATATAGTCAGTGCACTTCAACCATGTCACTGTAAAAGCTACCTTAACAGAAAGACTTGTCAGTAACCTATACATGTAAATTCACTACATTCTCTCTTTAATCTTAAGGGCTTAATATCCCCAACTGCACAGCCTGTGGCTTCCCGTAGTTCCTAGCCGTATTCCGCCCCATTCCAGAGAAAGAGAGATTCGTGCAGGTGCAGGTTCGAAAGTTTGCATGTGATGTGTTTTTAAACTTTATTAAGTTTAGTTTAAAGTTTAGATTAAACATATTTTATTGCCAATATATTTACAAATATACATATTACAAGCATACAAGAAACATTGAAATAACTAGGCAAAAGGGTCTGGTCACACGTACTCACCACATTACGATGGTTTGCGTAATATTTCGATGGCTTAGTAACATTTGAAAGACATATTAAATATATAAACATGTAGTAAAGAGTTACAGACATACATTATAATTCATGTCAATAATACATGATTCGGTTTATTTAAACTTTATTTAAAGCAACACATCCACGTTTGAACTTTTTTAAAAAGTATTTTAATTAAGTTATGAGCACATTTCTTATACAAAAATATTATCAATGAGCTATATGTGTGCATAACAACACGATCCCAAACGCATTAGAATTGTAAAAAAAGATGCCCAAGTTATAAAGGGATTGAGGCGGACGGTCTACCACTAGATCACGACGCGGTGCAGGGAAATCCGAATTACATTATTACTGCAAATATACAAATAACACTCTATTAAACGTATTTTCCTTCTTTCTCTCTGTATCTATTCACCTGTCAGTTTACCAATAACCACTAAAAGGTCAATACTGGCGCTACCTTGAAGATTAGCTCAAGAGTAATTCTTAGTTTACTTCTAAAGTAGAATAAACTGAATTATATAAAGAAAAATTGCCTCTATAATATCCTAGATTTTATTAGTATATTTATTAAATGGATTTTTAACTATATCATGATTCTATGTTGCTATGCCTTTAGACAGTAGTTTTTATGATGAATAAATACATGTAAATAAAAAAAAAGTAATTGATATTGTATTTATTGAATTTAAAACACATTTAAAACTGTCTAATGTTGCAAGAAGAAAAAGTTACCATCTGAAATTGTCCAGGTTGAAAATAATGCATAAGCATCTTTATTATGGGTTAGACTCGTACGCATTTTTAAATTTATATAAACATCTGGATAAGTTGCTTTTTGTCCTGGACAAGTGACTAAAACATTTGTACATCCCTGGCTGAGTGTGGTAGTGTTTTTTTTTTGTTTTTTTACTTTAGAAACATTTTTAAGGAATACAAGTCATATTTGGGATTATTTAACAGCAACTCTGGTCAGTAAGGCATGTTGCGGAAATTATGGAATGTCATAAATAAACCAAACCTTTTGGAAGCATGCTGTGCCGCATGGGACATGTAATATGACTCTGGGAGGAACTCTGGTTTTGCTGTTTGTTTTCACTCATTTTACTCGGAACTGGCGTTATCTAGAACTGTAACAGCATTCTTGTAGTCAATAAAATAATAAGTTTTGTTTGTTTGTTTGTATAGTGTTAAGCATCCCTTTCAACAATTTATCAGCTATATTACGAAAGTGTCACATTATACCAACACCGGGCCGACCAGACCTCTAAACCATCCACTAAATGCTGAGCACCAAACGAGAAAGCTTCCAGTACAATTTTTCAAGTCTTTGGTATGACTCGGCCGGGGATCAAACACACGACATTCTGCATGCGAGGTAGACGCTCTACCCCTAAACAAATAAAACTTTGATATTGCTGTAAAAATACCATTTACAACTGTAAATAATAAATACAACTTTGAACAAAAACTGTCTGCAATATTTCCAGAATTCATTATGCACAGTCCATTGTAGTGTTTGAAGGAAGGTTTACTACTACATTCTTAAGATGTTTCCCTGGCAAAACCTGAATTGTCAATAATCGTTAATTTTTAAAGGAAGCTGTAATAACAGAACCAGAAATGTAATACAGTTTTAGACATACATAATTTTTTATAATTATAAAACTAATTTTATAGTCTTTCTGAGTTTAGTTCTGTGTCTAAAGGTGATACATTGTAGTCTAAAAGCAGTGTTTAACAAGTTTGAAATCTTTTAAGTACTTTTTTAAATAAAGTTAGTTAAAATTTATTTGATAAACATTAAATGCTTTTTTTCTTCTCTTCTCTTTCTAGGTATGTTCTGGAGAGCACTTATACAGTTGTTGGTGATGTGCATATAAAATGCATGTAAGTGGGGGTTGGGCGATGATGCCCCAGAGTGGGACTTTGTGCAGTAATTGAAGAAGAAGGGTAGGCAAACTGGTTGGAATTTAAAAAAAATCAAATTCTATCATGTGAAAGGACCCTTACGACTAATTTTGTTTCTGGGGAAGCCCTGAATGAATATGAAATCCTTTTAACATTCTGCTGCCAGTGGAGGACATGGGGGATGAAAATAAAAATATTTCACATATTATTCCCTGCCTTCATACATGTAATTACACACACAAAAACTACAGACAGGTTTTACAATGTCAGCTGGCGTATATTAAACAACATCTGTCACACTTGCCATTAAGCAAAAGACACTAATACAAATTAAAACAGCAAATAACGACCTGCTGTATTCAGGTACATGTATAACTATCAGTTTGCTTGAATATAACACCATCAAGGGCTAACAGACGATCAGTTTACCTAACCACTCTTTTCTGGGATCCTGGAAAGTTTCTCCACAAGTAAATGATAGCTTTCCAACTTGAATCAGTAGTAGGAGATGAATGAAAGTGAGACACAATGCTTTATATTAATCATCATGGGGACTGTAGCCAGACAGAGTTTCAAACTTACAACCCCTGGATTGATAGCTAGGCGCGATACTGACTGAGCAAACTGGGCCCAGTTTTAGAAAGAGATGGACATATTTTCTGCAATGATAGGTACATGACCATAATTACCCTGCAAGAATTTCTAAGTACTATTATTACTTCAACTAAACTAGATTCAAAATTACCAGTTCTCCTTAACAATGCATGCAAGGGGAAACTTGAATATAACGGCAGTAACTGGTTGTTTTGTAAATCATTTTTCTAATCGTATCTTTACCTCATTTTTTAGAGGAGGAGGGGGGGGGGGGGGGGGGGGGGGGTGGGGGCTATCAGTATAACTGGGGAACTGTATGCATGGTAGATGTGTTGTTTCCCTTTGTAACTGATTTTAAGTTAGGTTCTATACAGGCTTCTCCACAGGCCATTTAAGCACAGGGGCACCCCAGCGCTTGACTATCAGAAATTGTATTCCCCTAACACTTGGAATCTTTAACAAAATTTTGCAATTGCTTACTAACCTGTAAATCATTATTTTTCTTTGTATAACTTTTCTCATTTTAATAACTTAATTGAAACATATTAAATATGATGACTTTAACTGATTAGTACAAGTTTTACTAATAAAATTATTTCAATGAGTGCCTTACACAGCGCTTGAAAATGTGTTGAAGGTGTTTATGTGCTCTTACCCCAGCGCTTGCATTCCTTCCTGTGGAGAATCCTGCCTATATAACAACTTGCCTTATACAAGCATAAAATTGACCAATGGTAATTACTTATAGGTATTTCACAATGAAATATTTTTAGTTACAAAAATTAGAAATGAGAAAGCGACTACAACGTTAATTTTGGCAAATATATAACAATACAATCCAAGGGATCCAAGTAACTGGGGCAGTCAAGCTGGAATTCCGTCAATACATTTTGCCAATACACATCGTCTCTAGTGGTGCGGTACTGATAATCTGTAGTTTTAGATTGGTAATATCATCCATCTACTGTCTGGTCGTTTGAACAAGAAACACTTACGTTTGTGCTTTGTATTCATCATTAAACAAAATAAATTGACTTTAATTTTACTCTTCAATCTCTTAATATTACTTGAGTTCTCTTGTCAAGGAAGGTAATGCGAAATCAAATGACAACAATATTTTCAATACATGTTAGCAAATTTTTGTTTACATCAATAAATATATATGATCCTATTTCTAACAATAAACAAGTAACGGTTATAGCATTTTTACATGGGAGTTTTAATACTGAACACAACAATTCATTCTTAATTAAATCCCAATCGTATTTTCTGAAATATGAATTTTTCATAAACACTTTTATCAATTTGTCACGGAGCTCAAACATTAAAGTTGAAAAAAAAAGACAGATTTTTTTAAATAAAAAAACAAAAAAATTAAAATTAAACCCATAAATATTCCACTTTATGTATATTATATTATAGCTAATTGGTCTGACAGTTATACCGCTGATTGGCTAATTGGTCAATTCAGATGAATCCGAAATTGCCACTACAACTCGATATTATTATCAATACTAAATCAAATAATGTTAATAAGAATACTAGTGATAAAGACGGTGATGGAACACTAAAAATAAATTCCAGTTAATTAAAGGGAAACAACCCATTTAAAATAGTAAAATAGTTTGGTATGATTTGTTTCCCATGTGATAACAGGCAGTTATCATAATTTAAAGGACATATATTTGTACTACAGCTGATAGCACAAACAGTTGTGTAATATGAAAAATTGTAGAAATATAAATGTAAGTTTTAAATGAATCACTTTTCAGATATTAAATGTTTAAATGGAATATACACTGACATTGAAAACTTAACACTTTATCTTTTAACGATGTTGATGCACAGACGATTTAATCCGTTTGAGCCAAAGCCGTGTCCAAATTCGTACTCGTTGGCCATACACTCGTTAGACTCCGACAGCGCGCCACAGAGCTTCTAGACTGTAATGGGCATGACGTCATTTGCAATACACGCAAAAACCAATAACAATGCCTCTGTATCCCCGAGCCTGAACCCCATAGAACACGTATGGAATGAATTAGGTTGAAAGGTCAGATCCACTGGTCAAATTGATACCTTAAACGACCTCCGAAACGCAAATTTGTTGGAATAGCAACGTATTCCAAACATTTTCATAAAATTGATAAGCATTTGGTGAAGAACAACAGACCTGGACTGCATTCAGTTCGGTTTGGACACCGGCTCAATCTCATATTAGCACACAGTACGCGATAAATTTAAGGAACCAGGCATTAAATTTAACAGTGCTGAACGCAGTCAAAGTTTGTGCGGTTTTAGTGATTCAGATCATTAGATGCAACGTGTCATTTCGTATATATATACGGTTAACCCCATTGATATAAGTAATATTGGTTAAGAGCGTGTTTCAAATATATATGCTTAAAAGTCTGTAAATGATATATGCTGTCATAAAGGCATATATTTGTTGCATTTCACTCGAACCAGGAGTTTGATCTGTTTAAGATATAGAACAGGATAACAATTAGTGGTAAGTTTACATTTTAAGAAACCATTAGTATATTATGGTTTAGATGGGGCGATGGTGTTGTTTATAGGGTCATGTCGGTTCTATCCAGGAACCGGACTCAAGAACTCTCAATTTACTTTACACTCAAACTAAACTAAATTAACATCAACGCATTGAGCAGATTATGGTAACGTTGGTAAACTGTAATCGATTTAAAGTTTTGAATTTTTACATAGGAAACACATTTTTGGTTTAAACACTCTTTTATTTAAGAACTGCACATATTATATTACATAACATTTACAATTCATCAACTTGCAAACAATTCTAAGTCTTTTGAATTAGAAAGAAGTATAATCAAGGCTGCATAAACGGAGCCATGTTGTCTTCAAACTGTTTAAAACTGCTCATCTTGACCTTTGCTGGAGCGCAGAATGCATACGGGTACCAGGGGTCACCGGCGCACGTGCAGACATTGGACCCAATGGTCTGATATTCCCCGTATCTTATTTCCGTCTTACTCTTGTCTTTGTATTGCATACATGTTCTACCTGCAAATGGAAAGAAAGGGAAAATAGCATTTTACATTTGTCTTTGACTATTTATTTATTTTACATTTATTGTGAAACAATCGCTTACTACTCAAGTGATGCACATTATTTATGTTCTATATGTTTTGTGGGTGATTTAGTACAGTACTACATTAAAGAAAATGTATACGAAGTGACTTGTTCAATAACTGACTGTACTGTTCTGCCACGTCACGCACCCGCCCCCTTCCTACAACACACACACACCCTCCAACCTGCTCTGCCCTCCCCTTCTCCGCAATGCACTGGCTACAATTGGTTTGTATATAAAGAAATATAACTCTAATACATATCGGATTTCATTAGTTATTCCCCTTATTCATTGCTTGCTGAGGGAAGAAAGATAACTCTGAACTAAGCCAGTACGTAATAGGAGTCGCAAAGGTTATTTCCCTTATACCGTTAAAATGGGATGTTTTGTTTATGTCTTCTAATATTATTCATTTAAATTGAAATCTTATCATGTGAAATTTTAAAACCTCACAATTCGTTTAATCAATAATTTATAATATAAATTTCATAATTCATAATCAACGAATTCACGTTCAGCTATAAAGCGTACGTCATTCCTTTCAACCGTAATCATATGGGTTATTTCTCACCGTTGAGTTCGTGGGTTTGAGTAAAGTTCGGTCAATTATTTGTGAAGGACAATGGTTCTACTTGGAACTACTCTGACTTCTTCCATCGATAAAACTGAATATGTCATATATATGACCTATAATGTGTAGAAAATGACATTCAACCAAGTCATATTTATTTTCTATCAATTTCCCTTATTTCAATACAATGTCTACATAATGATATAAAACAATCAGTTGAGATGTGAATAGTTTACCATTTGGACAGCTGTAACAACAATCTTCCACTGTTTCAGGTTTTTCTTTTTTGATTGGTTTGACGCACTCCAAGTTTTTATCGGGACAACTAGGCGCATTGCACGTGACGACACCGTTACTGCAAACACAACCATCACAAATACTGCCGAATGGACCTAAAAGAATACAGCAAATTAAATATCAACTACATTGCCACTACTCCATTAAATAAGTGTACGTGGTCCGTCGTACATACTCGGTAAATTCCGTCATACGTCCGTTATATTAAATCTGCTCAACAGCGTCGACTGAGCAAACTTCTGTTTCTTGACACTGGCTCAACGATACCGAACGTAGAGCTGATACTGATGGCAAAAACAGACATGCGCAATGAAAATGTCAAATACAATCTTGAGACTTGTCGAGAGCTTTTTCCCAAAGTATAGTTTTCAAAACAATAGAACGCTTCTAATTCTAATTAGATATAAGTATTGTCCCGTTGCCAGTTACCTATGAAAGGACGTTGATTTTACCCATTCACCAATAACCCTGGTTGCCATGTAAAACCTGTAATGTAATGAAATGACGTTAAACCCGATTCAATAAAAATAGACAAATTTCAATACAAATTCACATTTATAATGTTTACCTGGGTTTACGTATTGTTTTTTCTTCAGTTTACATTTGCACTCCCCGCAACATTCGCCTTTGGGCTGAAATTATTAAATATCAAATATTATATCAAACTCTGTCACCGGTTCGTTGCTAGAGAACTATTTATATATTTACTCGTGCAGTTTATATTGTATTTCATATATATGCACACCTCGTCATTTCTGACAATATCCGGACCCGATTAGCTCAGTCGGTAGCTCGTCTGACTATCGATCAAGGGGTCACGAATCACCGCCCGGCCACAGTCTCCATAATGATTTATATACGACATTGTATATATTTGTCATTCGTCTCTCACCGCTGATTCAACGTTATCAGTGACTTGCGGAGATGAGTCTGCTCAAGTAAACGTTTAACTTCAAGGATTCCAAGAAATCGCGGTTAAGTTAACTTTATCGTCTGTTATACCGCGATGGCATAGAATAACGCTTAGTATTCAAATTTTTAAAATAGAATATCATGATTATGTACACATGTCCAACCTTCAAAAACAGTGAATTTAGGTGCGATACTAATGATCCTCAGTTGCTAAGCAACTAGAAATCTAATTTCGACGTTACAGTTTGGTAAACGCATTATGACTCACGCTGCATTATTATCTCCCTTGAGTACTCCTGTTTAGTTACTCTATTTTCAGTGCTTTATAGTGCAGTTATTTATGTTTTACTACCATGTGTGTTAAATGGTCAGTATTTGGAAATGGTGGGTCGAATCAGTCGTAGGCAGATTGTCGAGATATTATTACTCTGGAGTTGGATTGACATCACAAAGCCATCGAATTAAAACTGCGGCGAAAAATGGTCAAAGTATGTATTTTTTTTATATAATTGCAGCTCTGGAACAAGTGAATAATGCGAGCGCAGATACATGCTGCAGACTTTGTTTAGTTTTCGCTTTTGTTGCGGACAATGGAGCCCTAAGAGAAATGTAATTTGAGGTATGTGCTATGAATTGTGGGACAGGGAATTCCATGCTTTTATATTAGGTATAACAGACCTGAAAGGGGAAATACCAGGTTCTGGGATATACTATCGTGGGTTAGTGGTGGACCAAGGGTCAGAGGGTCGTGGTTCGATCCGTAACCAGGACAATAATCAAGAAATTCATTCGAATAAATTTAGTACTGGTTCTGTCCAGCAAGATATGGAGTGTGATCTTAGTTTCCTTAAATGGTCAATACTTGTTTCACTGACGATATGAAACAACATTTATTTAAAACAAAGCCACTGTTTGGCCGTAAAGTTTCATCCTCTATTTTGACCCAGTGTTATTATTATTTCTGATTGATTGGATCAGGCCACGAGGTTGTAAAACGGTTTTCCTGCTTAACTAAAAAATCGTGCTCAATTTCAAGGGCTCATATAATGTACAACCCCCTGACTAAACCTCGAATTTGAAAATATTAATGTAGAAAACTACAGATATTTTCATTTATTTTGTTATAATAAGTCCAATTGTTTTTGGCGGAGCGGTAGTGTAGTGGATAATACTGGTTACATCCAAGAAACGGACTTAAACTTCTAAACTATAATAAACTTTCTTCGCAATCGAGCTAAAACAAATAAGTATACAGATAACTAACTAATAGTTTTAATCGTATGTTGATTGATTGATTGATTAATTGAATATTTAGCGTCATTTTTATGTCATCGAAGGCTAACAGACGATCAGTTTCCCTAACCACTGTTTCCTGGGATTAACCAGTACTCGAGCACACCCCATCTCCGCAAGTAACTGATAACTTTCCCACTTGAATCAGCGGTGAGAGATAAATGATAATGAGACACAATGTCGTATATCAATCATCACAGAGAGTGTTGCCGGGTGGGGGATTCGAACTCACGACCCCTGGATTGATAGTCAGACGCGTAACCGACTGAGCTAATCGGGCCCGGCTTATCTTGATTGAGCATGAAACAAATCTTTGATAATCTTGTACTCTAAATACCAGCCGGATAAGAGAACGTCAAGTGAGATGCATGATTTGATATTCCACGTCAACACATGTTCATTTCTTGGATGCTGTCTTTGCTTCCAAGGGATTCATTTATCAAACATTTCTTCTTTAATACTTGTTTTTATTGTTATTTTATTGTTTATTTTGTCAAATGTACGTATAACAGCTACAGTCAAATCTGTGTTAGCAGTCACCTCTTTTAAGCAGTCATAATTGTTATTTCCAATGTATATGCTTCAAGGGCGAAGTAACCTGTTTAAGTCAACTACTGTATTACTAGGTCACGTGTGCCCATTCTCTTGAAAGGCTGTTTAAAACAAGGTCGTATATTGGAAATTTGAAACCTGTAAACTAATGTTGCTTTTCGAATTTCAAAATAGATCTTTCGTATAGAATCGATTTAGAATGAATACGTTCACAATAACAGTGGGTTTGAAACGTATGAGACACGGCATTTGTTAACAAGTAAGAAATTTACCTGATATATTTCATCGCCTTTACAATTGAGTTTAGCACACCTGACACCGTCGCAAGGGTCTCTCGATATCGGGCCACTGAGAGTGGTAGTGGGCACGATTATCGGAGTTGGTTTAGGAACACATGTTCCGCAACAAGAAGATCCGTCGTTATAGTGAATAAACCCCTCATCACATAAAAACATACACATCATAGCTTGACAGACTTCATCGAGTTTTCCATCAATCATTTCACAGTAGCATGTTTCACAAGGATCACTGGTAGGGATTTCTTGACCTGTTAAAGTAGAACGTTTGCCTTAAATAATTAGTAAAAATTAATTAGTAAAACGTTAATTTAAGAATTACAGGAAGTGACGTGTTCATAAAGTAATGGGAATTGGCCAGTTTATTATCTCTCTAAACTACATACATGCAGTTTAACATAACTTATAATGGGGAAAAAAGAAAAGAAAGAACACGTCGGACGTACACCTATCATCACACCTTTCAAGAAAATGCTGGCTTTCGGCGGACCAATTTGGGTTTTATAATATT
Source organism: Panopea generosa (assembly GCA_029582155.1). NCBI lineage: Eukaryota > Metazoa > Mollusca > Bivalvia > Adapedonta > Hiatellidae > Panopea > Panopea generosa. The sequence goes on from CM055909.1 coordinate 62,466,092, forward strand.
TATATAGTATAGAATATATTTAGAAGTTTTAATATAAACTATATAATGCATTAATTAAGAAAAACTTTAAAAACTCGAAATTTGACGAAGTACTAGTATTTGAGCAAGTGTGAATTTAATTCGTAAATAGGTTCACATATGGATTTGAAACTATTTACACGCGAAACCTAGTGGTTTCTAACCTGCATTCACTCTTGTGGTTCAGTTAATACAGTATGTTCGTCATATTCACATATTTACAATCATGTAGAAACGCCTTCATTTTTATATTCAATATATTTAATCTAATTTTGGTCGATAGCGATAAAAGCTCAGAGCTTTTATTAACCCTTTACTCCATAGATACGCATTTTCCCGCAATCATCACAGAAGGCCTTTGAAAATAGTGCAGGAAGAGTTCAGCTTGTACAATCTGAACACTTCCTGCACTGTTTTCCACTCTGTCAGTTAATATAAATATAATTCACCCAATAATTCAAAAGCCATCTATATTAGAGGTGTCCAAATGCGTCTATATGAAATAAGGGGTTAAACGCGTTCGAGTCCGCTTCCTGTGTAGAACACGTTGCTGCGTGTAGTTTTTGAGATATATCAGAATGAGCTGTGGAACGAAACCACAACCTCTCACGCACTGGTCCTATCTTACTATAGCTTTTGGATAGCTATATATAGTAAATAATGGACTATATATTGCTATAGGTTCATTCATTTAAAAAAGAGAAAATACCTTTTAAAACATGACCTACTTACCAATTTCGTATGTTTTTCCATCATCCCCTTTACAGCTTTCACGAATACATTCTCCACAGCAGGTTTTACCTGGGTTAATGTTTTTAAACCCAGGAGGACAAGCATCGCACAACATCATTGCACACATGATTTCAAGACCACTTTCGCCCTCAACACACATACAACTTTCGCATGGATCTTTTGTGGGAACACTTTCTCCTGCATAACAAAACAACAACCCGTCATCAAGAGTTATAAATGATTAAATAGAAGTATTAATATAATATGCATATTGTATGATTATAATATACGTGTTATCTGATTATAACATGCACGTTATATGATTATAATATGCGCGTTATCTGATTATAATATGCGTGTTATATGATTATAATATACGTGTTATATGATTATAATATGCGTGTTATATGATTATAATATGCGTGTTATCTGATTATAACATGCGTGTTATATGATTATAATATGCGTGTTATATGATTATAATATACGTGTTATCTGATTATAATATGCGTGTTATATGATTATAATATGCGTGTTATATGATTATAATATACGTGTTATCTGATTATAATATGCGTGTTATATGATTATAATATGCGTGTTATATGACTATAATATACGTGTTATCTGATTATAATATGCGTGTTATCTGATTATAATATGCGTGTTATCTGATTATAATATGCGTGTTATATATGTATCTTCTCTGTAGTATATGTATGTTTTGTAACACGCATAGTGTAAGCCGTACAGTCAAGCCCGTGTAAATAGCCACCTCTATTCAGAAGCCACATTCAATCTATGCTTTCAGAGCAAAATAACCTGTACTAAGCAACAACCATTGATAGCCTGTTATATGTTGAACGTGGGATTAACCCCGTTTAAAAAAGAATCGAGTGTTGGTATTAGTCACGTGATACAAATGTGTACGTCATCAACAAATCAGTCAGATTTCATCTTTACCGTAGTCGTATTTTTTGCCATCCTTCGCTTTACAATAATCTTGTACGCATGTGCCGCAGCAACTTCCGTCATTTTTATGTATATATCCTGGCTCACACATAAATGCACAGGCCATCATTGAACAAATGGTTTCCGGCTCTCCGTCAATAATTTCACATGTGCAACGTTCACAGGGGTCTTTGGTTTTTATTTCTTCTCCTGTAAAATACGGAGTATCAAACATATATTTGACATGTATATATCTATTATCAGGAGACGGCATGAAAAAGACTAAATATATTATCATAACAAGTAGAACATACTTATATATTCATATTCATTTTTAACCCTTTACTCCATAGATACGCGTTTTACCGCATCAATCACAGAAGGCCTTTGAAAACAGTACAGGAAGAGTTCAGATTGCCCGTAACGAGCAATCTGAACACTTCCTGCACTGTTTTCCACTCTGTCAGTTAATATAAACATAATTCACCCAATAATTCAAAAGCTTTCTATGTTAGAGGTATCCAAAACCTTCTATATTAGAGGTGTCTAAAGGCGAATATATGAAGTAAAGGGTTAAATGACTACAGCGGTTACGGCATTGGAACTGACAATGTAGGAACACGTTGTAAAGGTAGTAGTAGGCATTAAGGGCACGCTGATTGGTTTTTAATTCTCTGTTGTGGAACCCCTAATACAAATACAAATACAAATACAAATACAAATCCTTTATTTCGTAAATAGAGGCCTCCGGCCCAAAATACATATCATTATTTACAAACATTTAGTAGTGTCAAAATATGAAATGAAATATGGCATACAATTTATGTGGAAATATTTCTTTTCTATTATAATTGTGATTCATTTCGTACCAAAATAAAATGGATATATGCAGCTAGTTTCCTAAGTTTGAAGGTGTCATTTAGTTGTAGTAGCTGATAAAAATCTTCTAAGTTATTTTCCCCGGAATACCAAGACTGTAAACATTGTAGTCTCAGATCCGCATATCTCGGACACAGAAAAAATACATGATATTCGTCTTCTATAACGTTTATATTCGCATGAATATAACAATATGTACACTTTCGGTCTTGCCTTTCAATATTTTCGTGACGACCAGTTTCTATTTTGAGCTTGTGACTAGAACATCGAAAACGGGCAAGAGATTTTTTATGTAAAAAGGGAATTTCAATACAAAGATACTTTTCTGGATTTAGTAAAGTTTTGAAGTACTTATAAGTGTCACAACGTGTGGATTCTGCAATACTACCATGCCAGTACTGGGTCATGCAATCTGATAGTCGTTGTTTAAATGCTAAAATAAACATATTAATATCCCCCACTTCATGTGAAATCCAAACATACCCGAATCCATATCGAAACAATAATTTCTTAACACTTGAAGCCCAAGTTTTTCTTCCAACATCATCTAAATCTTTAAGCATTCTATAACAATGTTTTGGATATCGGTGATTTGGCATATGTATTATTTTACACCAGTACTTAATGCAATTTGTATGATAAGTAACGCACAAAGGAAGCCTTCCGCACTCGCCGAGCGCTACGCTATTATTTACAGAACTATTAACACCTAAGAAGTATTTACAAAAATCAGCCTGAACTGACTCAATTGCACTTGAATATTCGTAACCCCATATCTCTGATGCATAACATAATATAGGTTTTACCATTGAATCAAACAATTTAAAAAGTTCATTATGTAAAAATCGTCCAAATGGCCTTTGATAATTTCGAATAGAATATATAGCTTTTTTGGCCTGTGTCGCAAGTTTGCTTTTGGCGGAAGTCCACGACAGTTTGGGTGTCAACAGAATAATAAATGCGAGGTGAATATAGAAACTATTTAACATGTTTTTATTCTTTTATTTACAAAGCAGACCGACATTGTTATTTTACAAACGCTCTCGTGCGTTTTGCATTGTTGGACAGGCATGGAATTGTTATGGAATTACTCATCTGGAATTATCCGATCGTACATACACCATGGTCGACGGAGATATGGATATATCTGGTCAAGTGCATTCCGGGTCAGCAGATGTCAGAAAAAGGGATAAAATTGTAAACTTTCAGAATTTACCTGCCATGTACTCCCTGCCTTTGTCGTCTACGCACAGCTTTGTAATACATTTTCCGCAACAGGTGTCGTCGTCTACGTGTGTATATCCGGGTTGGCATGGTGCGCAGTCGTAGTGCGCACATTGAATGCTGGCGACATCGTTGTAAGCCATACATGTACATACTTCACATTTATCGCGTGTAGGCACGGTCTCCCCTGTTGTAAATCATTGACTGATTATTTAGTGTCATTTTTATGCCATCGAGGGCTAACAGACGATCAGTTAACCTAATCACAGTTTACTGGGATCCTGAAAGGTTAACCAGAACTCGAGCACACACCATCTCCGCAAGTAACTGATAACTTCCCCACTTGAATCAGCGGTGAGAGACGGATGATAATGAGACACAATGTCATATATCAACCTTCTCGGAGACATTTGCGAGCGGGGATTCTCACGACCCCTGGATTGATAGTCAGACGAGCTACCAACTGGGCTAATCTGGCTCGGCTGTTGTAAATCAAGATGAAAACACGTTTACTCACGTTTACAAATGATGTTGTCAGATTGTATGGTGTTTAATGTCGCTTTCAACAATTGTTAAAACATATTGTGACGGCGTATTCACGAAACAGTGTTTTGTCACTACCACACTGGAGTGTCATGCCGCAGACAAATGGTATGATACTGGGCCGACCAGACCTAGAACTTTCCTCTGAATGCCAAGCAAGAAAGCATTTAGTACATTTTTCAAGTCTTTGGTCGGACCCGGCCTGGGATCACACCCACAAAATTCTGCACGTGAGGCGGACGCTCCATGATCACACATCAAATCAACTTTTAACCACATGAAAATACTAATCTCATTTTGTTACTATCTGAAACTCGATATTTAAGAAATAAATAATATTTAAAATAAATATAGGTGTCATATTGGATTTGGGAATACGAGTTATCAATAATAAATTGATACTTTCATCAAAATACATTTAAAACTGATTAAATTCACATCTCCCTGTCTCGTTGCACCTGGGTTTAACGATATTTCGCCCATTCAGTGCTACAGGGTATAAAGTGCTTTTTCATATATAAACTTATAACCGGTTTGCTATCATTCACGATGTGAGAACTTACCCACTTTGTACGTCTTCTTCCCTTTAAAACACACAGAAGTGTTACAGAATCCACAACACGAGCCGTCTTTGATCAATTTACCCGGGCATTCCATACAGTCCGTCACGGCACAGATTATATCGTTCTCACCGGCACAGACACAATGCTCGCAATTGTTTTTCGTTGGCACAACATCGCCTATAATGTTACATTATTTGAGTGTTTACGTATTAACTGTACAATGAGAACATTTTCACTGAACATCTCAACTTTAGATTTTGCTGAAAATGTTAAAAATTAATGATATAGTTTCATTTACATTCATTTGGTCATTTTGCATCCGTTTCATCAATGGGTAAACCATCGTTCCGACTTCAAATCTATATGCTCAGTGTATTTGTAATACGTTTAAAATACTCATTTAGATATATTAGAGTTAAATCTATTTCGGCGGCAATATCAGGCAAGTTGGAATCATCAGTTTTATTAATGTTGACGAAATGAGGATACTAGTATGTTTGGGGAGGAAATTTGTTTGTATTTGACAGTCAAAGTCTGTAAACGAACGGGTTCAAAACATTAAGTCAAACTAATTGAAGCAATGTGTTTTATAACTAGACAGATTAAGATTTCCTCAGGTATTATTGAAAGTGTGTAAGAAACATATTTGTTGTAGTTGAGAAACAATGTGTGCGTGCGTTCGTGTTTGTGGAGGCGCGTGTACGTGTGGTGGGCGTGAGTGCATGCGTGTGAACGTTATCAACATGATATTCGGTCGGAGTCAGCATATGCTTTGTTATTCTGTAATGTGAAGTAACATGTGTTACCTGAGATGGTAAATTAAAGAAGATAGTGCTGTTGGATGTGCCTCACCTTTTCTAACTTTCTGTTAATATAGGATAATAAACATACCTATGCTATACCCAGTCTTAGACTTTTTATCGAAACAGTCAGGGCCGCTGCACACTGGACAACATTGTCCTTCAAGTGTGGTCACACGTTCTTCACTACACGCCAGAGCTGGACAAGTTGGTCCTGTGCATTTATACCCTCCGTTGTCCTGGTTACATGTACATTCCATACACGGGTCATCAGGTAGATTAAACGTCTTACCTGCAAGCAACATCAATAGTTTCAATATTTAAAGCATTAACAGTAAGTGGAGTTTTTTTTTTGCGATTGCGGCAGTTTAACGGTGAGCGGTGGGGTGTCAGACTCAGATTTTAAGGGTTATGGGTTTGATCTCTCGCCACGGCTATGTGCAGCTCTTAAAGGATATAAACGCACCAAAAGGCCGCACAAACATAGCTTATATACATAAACATAAGTACAGTACATATTTAAAGAAAAAAGACATCTGGGGTCATTCATTTAAACCGGTTAATAACAAAAATCGCCACTAGACAGCTTAAACCTGGCTGTCAACCTCGCTCTTCTGACACATCAAAATACTCGATTTTACATAGATGTGTTAAAGTGTTGTGTTGGTGCTTAGTTTAGTAAATATGCATTGTGTGTATTTGCTGTATCATGAAATATATAAAAGATAAACAAAAATGACAATATTTTGTACAAACAATACACACTTACATTTAGGAATAGCACATGGCTCTCTGTCCTTCTTGGGATCCGTTGTAAAACACCATAACTGTCCTATCGAGAAAATATATAATCTATTAGGTGAAGCTACATATAGAACATAACTATAGTTAAAATACAACGGGGTGGATTGTAGAAACGCACCTGAACCACGCCACATTATTGACCTTATTTTTTTTTAAAACCACTGTAAATAGCTAAAGGCAAATGATTTGCCGATATTACAAATAAATGTAATTAATTGATTGATTGAGTGTGTGAGTGAGTGATTGGTAAACTCCGCCTAATTGGCTAAAGGCAAATGATTGACGATATTGTTAATATAATCAAATTGATTGATTAAGTGATTGATTGATTGATTGATTGATTGATTGATTGATTGATTGATTGACTCTGTCAAAATTGTCAAATCAAATGTTTGTCGACATTGCCAGTGTTATGTGATAGTTTGATTGATTGAGTACATGGGTGAGTGATTAGTTGATTGATTGATTGATTTATTGATTGGCTAGTAAACTCCGTTTAAATGGCCAAAGGCAGATGTTTTGTCGATATTGTCAATGCAATTTGATAGATTGATTGAATGAGTAAGTGAGTGAGTGACTGACTGAGTAAATGATTGACTGGTAAACTCCGCCAAAATGGCGGAGAAAATGTTTGTCGACGATGTCAATGCAGTTTTGTAAATTGATTGATTGAACGGTAAACTCCGCCAGGTTCCTTTTTAATTATGTTTGCATGCAATACTAATTAAACTAGATGTAGCAAAACAATGGGTGTTGCACAAATCAGTTGTTTGCGGAGAATCATCTTTGCAAATACAAAGTTAATGGATTTATGATTCAAACTACTTGCAATAGTATGTCAAGTGTACATAAGAGTTAATGTTTACGTGGTAGAACTGCAAAATAACCTTTCGCCTTTATAATAAGGAAGGAATGTTGAGATGACATTTTCATTAATTGGAAATATTTTTCGACAATGTTTAAATAAATATTATTATATCATAACCTTCGTTGTCTGGGTCCCGGCAAAAGTTTTCATATTTCTTTGAGTAGTCCTTTCCCCACATTCGACATTCGCGTCCGGATTTTGTAACGCTCCAGGTTCCGGCGTAGTCTTGCGGTTCTCCGTCGTAGCATCCTATACAGTATTAAAATATGAAACAATGTGACCTACAGAGATGTAAAAAAATTATAATAAAATTCCCCGAAATTCATGTCGGGAAAATAAATCTTACATAAGTTGAACAATGTCTTAACTAATGGCCACTTCTTGATTAAATTTTCTTATTTTTATATTTAAACTGCATAGTCCATGGTTGATCTCGTAAATAATGGCGAATATATTAACTGATTGAACAGCCATTAGAAAACAACACCGCATTCGGAACATCTCAGTTTTCTTCGTTGCGTTCGGCTAACACTTGGGATTCCCAACGGCTAATCTTAGTAACCGTGGTATATCGCAATTTTATGCACAGTTTTGCCAATCCCAAAGTAAAACCTGTTCAATATCATATAGTATTTTGTTTAATGAGGGACTATTCTGGCCAATCAGAATTCATTTATTTGTAGATCATATACTAAATATGTATACAGCATTTAATTTGCCTATGTCAAGTGTATAGGGTTTTTGAGTTTTAAAAAATCACGAATATCATTTAATAAACGATAAGCTTTAAACACTAATTAAAAATAAAATACAGGTGTGCGGATACTTACAAATATTCAAAATTATATATCAATTGTTATGTGATAACTATATTTGATTTACTTAATGTATGTTATAATGTATGTATGTAATGAGAAACATTATATGTTTAAGTTACAAATATAGAAATATTGAATCTTGACTCTTTAACATATCTTATCTTAAAATTGGCATTGTTTGGCCACACCTCAAAATGTTGGACTAACGCTGGCTGCTGCAAAGAGTCAGCCCAAAAACAAATAAAAATGAATATTAAACCACAATTCCCTCCATGGGAAAATAGTTCAAATATTACCTGAAAGTGTAAGTGTCAATTTATGTCACGAATATGTTCATTTCCTTTAAAACGATTTAACCCGAACATGAGTGCCAGCAATTAAAAACACAAATAGATTTTTAGTTTTATACTAATTTGGTTGAGCTCAATTGCGAAGAAAGCTCAAAGCTAACATAGAACCGCGCTCGAATCAGCTTCCTGGGTAGATTTAGAATCGAGATATGTTGGTTTTTAGAGGAAAGCTGGGCAACCTCTGTCGTGAACGGCCAACCGTATATGCAATACACTGCGTACCGTTGTGTTGAAATATATGTTTTACATTTTGCAATGTGTATATCATTTATATAGCATGTGGATAGTTCCTTACCCCTGCATCCTACTCAAATTAGCAACCGTATATGTATGTAAATTGTCCCAATAGTCGAGACGTATTACTTGTTAAGTGGTTGATTCTAAAGTCTTACGTTCTTGGTTTGCATTATAGATAGGCGCGTTCGCCGTAGTCGGATGTGTAGATGTATGTCTGACTGATTACAGATAATCATCCAAATATATATATATATATTTATATGTATTTTCACAGTATTTAATATATTGTATGGTAGAGAAACAGAGATATTTTTTGAGAACTATAAAACAAATATTGACTACTCACCATTCGGGTTGCAAGGGACGACGTATTGCCAAGAGTAGCTAACACTACACGCAATAATGACCACGTGCAAAAGGCTGGTAATCCTTCAATAAATAAATACAAAACAAATACGATGAGTAACTAAATGGACATTTTCAGGGTCCTAATTGATCACTTGTTAGCTTTCTTACAATGCAAGTAGTAAAAGGTGTCACTTGAAATGTTTTTATACTCCTAATGCCGCTTGTTAATGCACATGTCATTTAGCATTTCATTAGCATTTCTAAAGTTAACATTTTTCACCATTTATATTTTTTTGTCCGTTTTACTTTATAAACGTTTTGCCCTCGTATCGACCTGTCTCTAGCCTTAAGGAGGAAACTCAACATGTAGTCATCATATATGCACTTCTGTGAGACTTAGACACCCAACTCTAGTATCATATAGTCTGGAAAATGTATTAAAGGATAATCCTCCAAACGCTTTATATTTCGCTACCGACAGCTGCAGTGCCCAGTTAACTGCCCGTGAAGCTTGCTTTGCCGACTTGCTAATGTCTAAATGTCTGCTTTTAACATACCGAGGTATATATATATTGTGCCGCACTTTCTGAGGGGTTTTCCGATATTTAAACTGTTAACTGCTCGTGAAACTTGCTTTGTTGACTTGCTTAAGTCTAAATGTCTGCTTATAACCTACCGAGGTATGTACATTGTACCGCACTCTCTGAGGGTTTATCCCGATATTTAAACTGTTAACTGCTCGTGAAACTTGCTTTGCTGACTTGCTTAAGTCTAAATGTCTGCTAATAACTTAGCGAGGTATGTACATTGTACCGGACTCTCTGAGGGTTGTTCCCGACATTTAAACTGTATGGTCATCATTCCCCTGATATTAGTCAGGCAGATACCGCACTGAACCTTGCATGGAAATGTTTACTAATGTTTTGTGCTTATGCTTGTTTAGACATTGCTTATGTAAAAAAGCTTCATGACATTTTGTCATCATTGAGCATTTTGAAATATTCAAAATGGCCGCCAATTTGGCGGCAAATGAATTGAAAATTATATATTCCGCACACTTTGTTTTAAAAGTGCAAATAAAATGTTTTACATAAATTGATTTTATTTCGAAAATATGTCACTATAATCATAAATATAAAGTTGACACAAATGACAATATATGCAAATAAAATATTCTTAAACAATTGTTTATATTTCCGACCACAGCGACATAGGCATATAATAATACAGCTGTCGTTATCTATCTCTGTTTTGGTTAACTACTACGTCTTTTCACAATACATAATTTGTAATTAATATTTAACTTTCACGTAGAATAGAAAAATGTAAACATAATGTTCATAGACAAGTGTCGTAAAAATAAATATGCTATTATTTGGTTTTGATTGATTTATTGATTAAATATCTAGCATCATTTTATGCTTACATACAATCAGTAAACCTAACCGTTGTTTCCCGGGATCTTGAATGATTAACCAGTACTCGAGCACACACCATATCCGCAAGTAACTTATAACTTCCCCACTTGAATCAGCGATGAGAGACGAATGATAATGAGACAAAATGTCGTATAACAATCATCACGGAGACTGTTGCCGGGCGGGGAGTCGAACTCAAGACCCCTGGACTGATAATCAGACGCGTAACCGACTGAGCTAATCGGGCCCGACTATTATTTGGTAGGGTAGCGAACTTGTAGGATAAAAAGAAGTTCCCTGAGATAGTCAGATCATTATTTAAGCCATGGATTGGTTTATGTTGAACACTTTGATACTAACAGTTGGAACCTGATCCTAATATTTTCGCTGAGAGAAGTAGAACAACGAAGTAACGAAACCTGTCTTTATAATTATCATCTACATCAGAGCTGAGACAAAAACTGACCGGCCTTTGTATTTGGTGGCAGTTAATCCTATTGTGCCAGATTCATCCGCAGCTAATCATATAAATTACTCACGGCATCGAATCTACAACCTCGGGTCTATGGAAAGTATGCTAACCACAATATGAAGAGTGATATGCTTATTGAAATTACGTACGTGAGATATATGCATGACAAGAGGGGAATACTTGGGATTATTCTGAAACCATAATGACTGGGAATATTGGGATAGAGTTTGTATGTTTGCTGTAGAGTGGAAGGTATTTCGTTATGTAGGAGTACCAATGATAATTGATGCAAAGACCTATCCAATCACGGTTATAAACATATATTGAACAGAGCGACTAAACCAAACACATATTCTATTATGTAAATATCGTGGGTTAAATAGATCCATCGACAATAAATTCTGATAAAATAGTAGACGATGGTAGTAAACAAATATGAAAAAAAATTGCCTTACAGTTTCCATCAAAAGATTTCGTTAACTGTTGAGACATAGCTGCCTCAAAAAGACAACTAAAGGCAGGAAATGCTAAATTATTTGGTACAATTCTGGTATACTCAAGAGTTATAGGATTGCCGAAAAGTTCACATGAGACAAATATTACAAACCTTCTACCTCATCAACTAAATTAAGTTATGATATCATTATTTGCAGATACAGGAAATCTCAAAATCGTAAAATCAACATTATTGGACATAACTCAATTCAACTAATAGAGAACTAAGCATATTCAAAGACAATTATGCTGTTCTGTAATGGATAATAAATAGTACTTGGAAAGATTATTGGGAGGTGTAATACATAGAAACTAAGATGTGTACCTAGTTTTCGACAGATATACGAAATTCAGTACAAATGTGAAGTTTTAACAGTAATAGAACGATAAAGCCAGCTGATAGCAATCACGTAGTTTCGTAAAAGACTTGCACACGCTCATAAACTTCTTGTTACATGTACTGGAGAAAATGACATACCAGTTGAAATGAACAAATATATTGTTATTAATAGGGATGGCATTACAATCACACACGAGGAGGCAGATAATATCCTTACACAAGTGGTTATGTCAGCATATAAACTAAATAGAGGCGATTTCAAATTATACTGATGTATTTGTACTTTAACTTCATCATTTTCTTTAGGAAACCCTAATATACCTGTGCTTAGGGAACCAATTGTTAAGGAACTGTAGACATAGATATAATGACCATAGGCCATCTGGTTGCGATAACGCGGCAAGGTATTATGGCACCGGAAATGGATAGTTTTAAAAATTATGAGGCTTCGGTATTCACTAAAGATGACAATTGTAAAACAATGCATACATTAAATACTTTTCCAATAACAACATATTCTGATAGCACTTGCTAAGACAGTACAAACAGAGCTAGCATTTGCTTCTGCAAAATAACTAAAGATGATCAAATATTAACATCCAATGGCATAAAATGACGTAAAATGTTCAAACAAATAAAATTTCTTTCAAAATATGGCAGTGATATTAAAGGACAAGTGTTTTTAATTATTAATGTGTTTGTCCCCTAAACACCAAACACATCAAGCGTATCCTTAAGTATGAATAGTTTTATACCTTATAGTAATTTCCATGTAAATATTGCATTTCTAGCAAATTGTCGGCCATATTGGTCGTCATCTTGTTTATTTCAAAATGACCAGTGATGACAAATCACTATGGAAAGTCTATCATTTTAGCACAAAAACATTACTATACACTTTCATGTATGAATAATTTATACCTAATAGTAATTTTCAACTAAATATTTCATTTCGTGCATATTAGTATGAATAATGGCATACCTTATATTAATTATTATCCAAATATTGCATTTCTAGCAAATTGGCAACCATTTTAAACGCCATCTTATTTATTTAAAAATATTCAATGATGACAAAATGTCATCAAGCATAAAATCAAAGCATTATAGGTAGACTATCATTTTTGCCAAAAATCATGACAATACACTCTCATGTATGATTAATTTTATACCTAATAAAAGCTTCCATCTAAATATTGCATTTTGAGCAAACTGGCGGCCATTTTGGGCACCATCTTGTTTATTTCAAAATGCCCAATAATGATAAAATGTTATCTCAGTTTGTCACTTAAACATCAAACACATCAAAAGGGTAATTTAGTATGGATAATGGCATACCTAATAATAATTATTATCCAAATATTGCATTTTTAGCTAATACGCGGCCGTTTTAAACACCGTTTTGTCTATTTCAAAATTCTCAATGACGACAAAATGCCATTAAACATAAAATCAAAGAACTATATGTAGATTACCATTTTAGACAAACAACAATAACTATAAACTGACATGCAAGGTTCAGTGAAAATACCCGGATTATCTGCCAGACTATATGGGTCTAATATGTCTTAGTTTAAACACTTGTATTTTATAGCATCTGCAGTTCGTGTTCACTTTTGGCAAGAAGCACGATGTCATCTGCGGACACGCTCATCTCCCGATAACTGGATAATTTTATTTAACTAATTCCAAAATGCTTCAAGGCTGATCAGTACAAGCTACATTCTACGCTTAAATGACAAACAATGAAATATAAATACAATGTATGGCCAACATCTAATGATATCCATTTAGATAAATTCATGTATGTTATAACATTTTGACAACAGTTTTGAGAAGGTTTAACAAACTTTATTACTCTTATAATAAATGTTCATAATGTAGTAGACACTATTACACTTCCCTATGTCGGCATTTAAGTAATTGATGCTTTTAATCGAAAGTGATTGTTTTATTTAAAAGATTACACATTACATGAATGCTAATCTGCGCATCTGTTATCCATATCATAGCCTGCAACTTATGTAATTAATAAAAGAAACTAAAAGTAAAGAAACTGTATTAACATATTTACAGTATTAACAGATATACTATACAAAGAAAATGGTGCGCGAAAACAACATTTACATCTGGAACATTGAGAGGTTCGCATTTCTTATTTCAGTCGATTTATTTCTGCTTTTGTGTATAAAGCGAAAACGATTTTATTAAAAATTCACAAGGTTGAGCCAGGATACAGATCTTCATCAAACTACATCATTGGTAAACTAAACCATTGGTAAACTACGTCATTGGTAAACTACATCATTGGTTAATTACATCATTTTAAACTACATCACTGCTAAAATACATTATTTATAAACTACATTATTTGTAAACTACGTCATTGGTAAACTACATCATGGGTAAACTACGTCATTGGTAAACTTCATTATTTTAAACAACATCACTGGTAAACTACATATCGGTAAACTACATCATCAATATCACTTGTGAATATTGAGTTAAACAAAATTAATACATGCATCCGATGTTGATAGGTAGTTCTTACTAATAAAAATTGGAACAAATCAACTTACGCCATGATTCCGGAGAAGTGCTGCTCAGCTGTGATGGTCGAACTTAGCTTGCCAGTGAAAATACTGCAAACTGATTTAATTTACATTCTGTGTGCTTTTATATACGCAGGAGGTTCATTGAATCACAATTACAATGTACTGTGTAGATTGCTGATGTATCTATTTTATATATGTGACGTGTTTTACAGATGTGACAAATGACATATTAAACAATGAAGGGATGAGCGCTACGCTTGTATCTTAATGGAGAAAACAATAGAAAAAAAAATAATCTTTTGCAACGGAATGTAAAAATGATAATGGACTAACATTACTTTAAACTTAAGGAATTACAAGGCCAGCGTACGAAAAAATAATTATGACAGAGACCACATATTTCCAGATGTACTTTGGTTGAATTAACATCATGGTATTTACAAACGTTCGTCTTCTTATGTAATGTTATTTTGATTCCATTTACAATGAACGATCAATATATAAAAGCACACAAAACATAAAGTCAAATCAGTTTGCGGTATTTTCAATGGCAAGCTAAGTTCGACCATTACAGTTGAGCAGCACTTCTCGAGAACCATGGCGTTAGTTGACTTATTCCAATTCTTATTAATAAGAACAACCTATCAACATTGGAAGCAGATGTGTAATTTTGTTAACTCAATTTTCACAGGTGTGTGATCTGTAATACGTTTTTACCAATGAAACGAACTATTTTCTGGTTAAAAATGTTTTCGTTTTATTCGCAAAAGCAGAAATAAATTGATTGAAATAAGAAATGTGAACCTTTTAGTATTACGCATGTAACAGTTGTTTTCGTACACCATGTATGATATATCTACAAACATGTGACTATGTCAATACAGCTTTTTTCTGGGATTGGGGTTACTTTCTTTTCTGGTTAGTAACAGTAAGAAGTGGTCTAGTGGTACAGCGTCCGCCTCGCATGCGAAATGTCGTGGGTTCAATCCCCGACAGAGTCATACCAAATACTTTAAAATGGTTCTAGAAGCTTCCTCGCTTGACGCTCAGCATTTAGAGGAGAGTTCTAGGTCTGGTCGGCCCGGTGTCAGTATAATGTGACTGGGTGGGGTATCATACCATGTGTCTGCGGCATGATACTCCAGTGTGACAACGCTTAGAATACTGTCTCAAGTAGACACCGTCGCGATATGACTGAAAAATTGTTGAAAGCGATGCTAAACACCATACAACAACAACAACATACGATTAAAACATTTATTACTTAAGTTCCTATATAGGGCATAATAACATTTTCTACTATAATATGCACATTAGTTTGAATCTAACATAGTGTGTGTTTAATCTTCGCCAAAATGGTGTCAACATGTTGTGTTAAAACATACATTGATTGTATCTTAATGAATATTGTTAAAAGTTTGTCATTTGAATATTGCACTGTCTATCATATAACAGCACTATGTAGCTTGTATTTTAAAATATTTTGGCATTTGTTAATACTCACTAGACGAAAAAGATATACGCAGATTACATCGTGCTTCTTGCCAAAAGCGAATAAGAACTGCAGATGCTATTAAATACATAACATGATTAGTGCTTAGTTAACGAATACAACATCAGACATATTAGACCCATGTAAGGGGAATGATGACCATGCAGTTTAAATGTCGGGATAAGCCCTCAGAAAGTGCGGTACAATATACGTCAGTATGTTATAACATACATGAATTTATCTCAACGGATATCATTTGATGTTTGCATTGTTTGACATTTTAGCGAAGTATGTAGCTTGTAATTAATAGCTTTAAAGCATTTTGGAATTAGTTAGATAAAATTATCAAACTATCGGGAGATCAGTTTGTCTATAATGGTGTCCGCAGATGACATCGTGCTTCTTGCCAAAAGTGAACAATGCTATTAAATACATTACATGATTAGTGTTTATTTAACAAATATAACATCCGACATATTAGACCCATGTCAGGGGAATGATCACCATGCAGTTAAATCTGCAGAAAGTGCGGTACAATATATACACACCTCGGTATGTTATAAGCAGACATTTAGACATTAGCAAGTCAGCAAAGCAATTTTCACGAGCAGTTAACGGCATTACAGTTATCGGTAGCGAAATATAAGGTGTTTGGAGGATAACCATTAAATACATTTTCTAAACTATATGATACTATGGTATCGAGTGGGGTCAACTTTCAAGCGGGAGTATGGGTGCGTGGCAATACACTTATATAACTACCGTTCAAACACTAGCACAAAGGTACTTTAATAGTGTCTGTCGCAAATCCCCTAATAAAGCAATACATGGGGATGTATGTTGGTTGGAGTCTTCCTTTAAAATCTTTAACACTAGAAAACAGTTACAAACTATTGTTTGATAGCTATGTGTTACGAAAGGTTAGACTTCAAGGTGTATACATTTTCTGGGTGTTTGGAAAATAGGAGTTGTGTAAAATAAATTAGACGAATTTGAACGCAGTGAACATTCCGAGAATCCATACTAACTATGTACGTTAAAGACAGAAGAGTTTGATATCGGCTGGTATGGGATGGAAATATAAAATGGCTAGACATGATAGAGGGTGCGATAAGCTGGGAATATAAGCGTCTTTTAAATTAAGTACATGTCTGAGAAGTATATGTTTTTTACCCACGTCTAAATCTCACAGAAGTACATAAATACTTAGTAAACTAACAAGTGATCAATTTGGACCCTGAAAATATCCATTTATTTACTCATTTGTATTGTTTTATTTAATTTATTGAAAGATTACCAGCCTGTTAAACGTGGCAATTATTGCGTGTAGTGTTAGTTACTCTTGGCAATACGTCGTCCCTTGCAACCCGAAATCTCCCCATTTATATAGCTCTTAATACAGTGTATATGCATCTTTCTTTTGCTCCTGGTTATATACATTTGTTAAATATATAAATAAACATACATGTCAACTATTTGTAAGGTTTGTCGGAGGATGACCCATCCCGACCCCACAGATCTTTTGCGAGGTAATTAAATGGGTCACCATACATTTGGAGACTGAAATTCTTCGTAAGCGAATATTATAAATATGCATATGTGATAAATACATTTTTGTCTCGCGGTAGCTATTTCCACATATATTTTGAACATTTGTAGTCAAATTGTGTTTTTCTTTACAATTCAAACGTCGTCTGCCAACTAAGTTTTACGAATTTAACATTATTGCAAGCAAAATCAAACGCAAATATCTCAAGATTCACAGAAACATCGTTTTTATAAAATAAATTGTTGAACACAGGTATTGCATATAACAAAGAAACAGTTGTGTATGAAGCATTTCCGTGTTTTACATCGTACATATTTGCATGATGTCATATTTATAAGAGAGCAGTATGGCGGGATACTTGTACTTACACGATCTCTTCTTATGATGTAATGACGGGGGAAGAGAGAAGTCGTGTGTATCCGTTAACTAGGTCAATTATTTAGTTATTCTTTACGTATTGCCTTTCATCATCATTATTATTCTGTATATTTTGCATGTTTATACCCTCTTGATGACTTTCTCCTTTGATTTCTGCATCTTCTGTTGGTCAAATAGTTTCTTATTTTAATACTATACAGGATGCTACGACGGAGAACCGCAAGACTACGTCGGAACCTGGAGCGTTACAAAATCCGGACGCAAATGTCGAATGTGGGGAAAGGACTATTCAAAGAAATATGAAAACTTTTGCCGGGACCCAGACAACGAAGGTTATGATATAGTAGTATTTGTTTTAACATTGTCGAAAAATATTTCGAAATAATGAAAATGTCATCTCAACATTCCTTCCTTATTATAAAGTTTATAAATCCATTAACATTATATTTGCAAAGATGATTCTCTGCAAACAACTGATGTGTTTCCGCTACATTTAGTAGTTTATTGCGTATTGTATGTAAATATAATTAAAAAGAAGTCAGGCGGAGTTTACCATTCAATTAGTCAGTTTACAAAATTGCATTTACATCGTCAACTAACATTTGCTTTGGCCATTTTGGCGGAGTTTACCAGTCAATCATTTTATCAATCACTCACTCACTTACTTGCTCAATCAATCAATCTATCAAATCACATTAACAATACCGACAAAACATTTGCCCTTGGTCATTTAGACAGAGTTTTCTAACCAATCAATAAATCAATCAACCAATCAACCAATCATTCACTCATGTACTTAATCAATCAATATATCAACAGCTAATTCGCTGCGTGCTACATCTCGTTAGGACCCTGCTTAATCGCCCTGCAGCACCTGACATCACTTTTCATGAGTCAACAGCGTTCACAGGTATTAATTGTAAATAAAATAAGAAGTACATATAGCGGGACGGTAGTGTGGTAGATAGACTGTTGGCTGCTCACGCCGGGGGTTGCAGATTCGATCCAAAGCTCGACTCGAGGGGTCTGAAAAACAACACTAAGTCCTGGCTCGAAGTTTTCTTCACAATCGAGTAAAATCAAATTAGTATAAACTAATGAAAGAGATACTTCAAGAATGAAAATATTTTAACACGATTGTGCCTAACCCACAAAATGTATGTCTGCAGATTCAATCATAACCGTACGGTACGTGTGTAAATATTTTCAAATCCGAGTGTGAACCTATTTACTAATTAAAATTCTCGCATGCTGAAACATAAGTACTTCGTCAAATTTCCGGGCTTATTTTAGTTGATGAATTAATGCATTTTACAGATGTATACAAAACTATATACATTTCTATTCTAAACAATATTTTGTTTCTTATCATCAATTATTTTTCACTACATATACTTAGTTTGTATAAATATCAAACTGTCGAATCAGCATTACTTTATTAACATGTTGTAAAATAACTTTATGCTTCAAATTTCGGCAATCTTTCTAATTTTACAGGTGAAGAAATTCCAACACCTGACCCGTGTGAAACATGCTACTGTGAAATAGTTGATGGAGAACTAAGTGACCTTTGTATTTACAAAATGTGTTCAATGGAAGTATGTGACTTCGGATATGTTCACGCTGACGACGGGTCGTGTTGCGGAGTATGTGTTTCCAAACCAATAATCGACCCAGTGCCCACTACCACTCTCAGTGGCCCGATATCGAGAGACCCTTGCCACGGTGTCAGGTGCGCTAAACTCAATTGTAAAGGCGATGAAATAAATCAGGTAAATTTCTTACTTATTAACAAAGACTTTTACGTTAAAACTCACTGTTATTGTTAACGTATCCATCTCAAATCGATTATATGAGAAATATGTATATGCTCCATTGTTTTATTTCAAGAGGCAACATTAGTTGAAGGAACGGTCTGGTGATTTAAATGTCTCAGAAATAATAATAACATAAGGTCAAAGTAGAAGACGAGTTTTTACGGCCACCACATAGCACGGAAAACTAGCCAAACAGTAGTTTTGTTTTAAATTGATTTATTTAAACAAGTGCATAGCATTTAAATTAATCACACTCCATATCTTGCTGGGCAGAACAAGTACTAAATTTATTCGGATACCTGTGTTGATTATTGTCCTGGTCAGGGATCGAACCTCGACCCTCTGATTCATGGTCCACCACTAACCCACGATAGTCTATCCCAGTACCTGTATCTCCAAATTCAGATCTGTTATACCTAATGTAAAAGCATTCAATTTCCTATCCAACAATTCATAGCACACGCCTCAATTATATTTCCCTTAGGGCTCCATTATCCGCAACAACAGTAAAAACTGGACAAAGTCTGCATCATGTGTGTGAGCTCGCATTATTCACTTGCTCAATAGCTGCAATTGTAAAGAAAAAAGACCATTCATTAACCAGGTTTTTTTTTCTTCTTTTTTTCTGTTAGTGATGCCAATTAAATTCCAGAGTAATAATATTTCAACAATCATTCTACGATTGATTCGACCCACCATTTCCAAATACTGACCATTTAACACACCTACTTAAACATAAGTCACTGCACTATAAAACACTTAACAAAGAAGAAAAGAGGAACTAAACAGGAGTATTCAAGGGAGATAATAGTGCAGCGAAAGTCATAATGCGTTTACCAAACTGTAACGTCGAAAATGTTAAGATTTTAGTTACTTAGCAACTGATGATCATCAGTATCGCACCTAAATCCACTGTTTTGGAAGGTTGGATATGATATTCTATTTTAAAAACGTTTGAATTTGAATACTTAGCGTCATTTTATGCCATCGCAGTATAACAGACGATCAAGTTCACTTGACCGCGACTTCTTGGAATCCTTGAAGTTTAACGTTTACTTGAGCAGACTCATCTCCGCAAGTCACTGATAACGTTGAATCAGCGGTGAGAGACGAATGACAAAGAGACGCAATGTCATTATATCAATCATCACGGAGACTGTGTCCGGGTGGTGATTCGAACTCACGACCACTTGGTCGATAGTCAGACGTGCTACCGACTGAGCTAATCGGGTCCGGATTTTTTAAGAAATGACGACGTGTGCATATATATGAAAGACAATATAAACTGCACGAGTAAATATATAAATAGTACTCTAGCAACGAACCAATGACAGAGTTTAGTACAATATTTGATATTTAATAATTTCAGCCCAAAGGCGAATGTTGCGGGGAGTGCAAATGTAAACGGAAGAAAAAACAATACGTAAACCCAGGTAAACATTATAAATGTTAATTTGCATTGAATGTTGTCTATTTTTATTGAATTGGGTTTAACGTCATTTCATAACATTACAGGTTATACTTGGCAACCAGGGTTATTGGTGAATGAAGGCGATATACGCATATACGTGCATTTGGGTAAAATCAACGTCCTTTCATAGGTAACTGGCAACGGGACAATAATTATATATAGTTTGAATGAAAACCACTCTATTATTTTGAAAACTTTACTTTGACAATTTCTCTGCACATGCCTGTTTTGCCATCAGTATCAGCTCTACGTTCAGTATCGTTGAGCCAATGTCCGTAAACAGAAGTTTGCTCAGTCGACGCTGTTGAGCA
Organism: Panopea generosa; assembly: GCA_029582155.1. Taxonomy (NCBI): domain Eukaryota; kingdom Metazoa; phylum Mollusca; class Bivalvia; order Adapedonta; family Hiatellidae; genus Panopea; species Panopea generosa. Next base: position 62,487,525 of record CM055909.1, read on the forward strand.
GCTTTAATATAACGGACGTATGACGGAATTGGCCGAGTATATTCGACGGACCACGTACAATTATATAATGAAGTAGTGGTTATTTAGTTGATATTTTATTTGCTGTATTCTTTTAGGTCCAATCGGCAGTATTTGCGACGGTTGTGTTTGAAATAACGGTGTCGTCACGTGCAATGCGCCTAGTTGTCCCGATCAAAACTTGGGAGTGCGTCAAACCAGTCAAGAAGGAAAATCCTGAAACAGTGGAAGATTGTTGTTACAGTTGTCCAAATGGTAAACTATTCCGTTTCAACTGATTGTTTTATATCATTATGTAGACATTGTATTGAAAAAATGCAAATCGATAGAAAATAAATATGAATTGGTTGAATGCCATTTTCATATATATGACATATTCAGTTATATCGATGGAAGAAAGTTCCAAGAAGAACCATTGTCCTTCACAAATAACTGGCAAACTTGTTTACATCGGGTATTTAGACCGAACTTTGCTCAAACCCACGAACTCAACGGTGAGAAAAAAACTATATGATTACAGTTGAAAGGAATAACGTACGCTTTATAGCTTAATGTAAATTCGTTGATTATGAATTATAAAATTTATATTATAAATTATTGTTTTAACAAAATGTGAGATTTAAATTTCACAAAAATATCCCATTTTAAATAGTATAAGGGAAATAACTGTTGCGAACCCAACTGCGTACTAACTTAGTTCAGAGTTATCTTTCTTTTCTCAAAGCAAGATATAAGGGGAATAACTAAAGAGACCCAATGCGTATTAGAGTTATATTTCCTTATATACGAATCAAATATGTAGCCAGTGCATTGCGGAAAAGAGGAGGGTAGAGCAAGTCGGAGGGTGTGTGTGTTGTAGAGGTTGGGGGGGGGGGGGGGGGGGGGGGGGTGTTGAGGAGGAGGGTGCGTGACGTGGCAGAACAGTACAGTTCAGTCATTGAGTAAGGCACTTTTTACACATGTGCTTTAATGTAGTACTGAATCACCCAAATAACATGTAGAAACTAAATAATGTGCATCACTTGAGTTGTAAGCGATTTCACACTAAAATGTAAAATAAATAAGTACAATGTAGTCTAATACTTTTAAGATCAATGTATAATGCTATTTTCCCTTTCTTTCCATTTGCAGGTAGAACAAGAGTAAGACGGAAATAAGATACGGGGAATACCAGACCATTGGGTCAAATATCTGCACGTGCGCCGGTGACCCGTGGTACCCGTATGCATTTTGCGCTCCAGCAAAGGTCCAGATGAGCAGTTTAAAACCGTTTGGAGACAACATAGCTCCGTTTATGCAACTTTGATTATGCTTCTTTCTAATTCCAAATTCTAAGAATTGTTTGCACGTTGATCAATTGTAAACGATATGTAATATAATTTGTGCAGTTCTTGAATAAAAGATTGTTTAAACCAAAAATGTGTTACCTATATATAGCTATGTTAGAATTCAAAACGTGTCAATAAAAATTGTGTTGATATTCGATTACAGTTTACTAACTTTACCATAATCTGCTCAATGCGTTGATGTTAATTTAGTTTAGTTTGAGTGTAAAGTAAATTGAGAGCTCTTGAGTCCGGTTCCTGGATAGATACGACATGACCCTATAAACAACACCATCGCCCCATCTAAACCATAATGTACTAATGGTTTCTTAAAATGGAAACTTACCACTTATATTTCTACTGTTCTATATCTTAAACAGATCAAACTCCTGGTTCGAGTGAAATGCAACAAATATATGCCTTTATGACAGCATATATCATTTACAGACTTTTAAGCATATATATTTGAAACACACGCTCTTAACCAATATCATTTATATCAATGGGGTTAACCGTATATATACGAAATGAGACGTTGCATCTAATGATCCGAATCATTAATACCGCACAAACGTTGGAGAAGTTGTTTCATTGTCAACCCAATCTCGTTCTGGAGTTCTATATACATGATGGCAAGAATGGTATCATGGACTGATTGAGTGTCACGTATGTCGTAACAGGTGACACATTTAGAATGCGGTATAACATTTGCTATTGCAGTTCTATGAAAGGTATCAAGGTTCTAGGATAATCACATTTGTATATTCATTTGTTTATTCAGCGTCCCTGTTCTTAAAGTGTATGATAAAAACAACAACACATTCTTATGTAAGCGTAAACGTCAATAAAATGATTTTTACGACCAACGAAAGAGGAAATCACAAACATCGGCACATGCCTGAGTTCAAGTCGATATTTTGAATAAACAAAGCAAGTATACTATCTTTTTAAATACTTCCAGCCTTTCTTTTATTTATAAAAATAATTTTGAATCGAAAGTCAGTCTGAAATCGTGGTATTAAGACAAAAATCTTAATTTTTTCCCTGCATTTTTCCAAAATATAAATGGCCAAAATATATTTATCGTCGAATGGGACGCTCAAGGGACTCTATTTTTATCGTCACTATACTAATGCATAGTAGTCGTCTGCATGTCATTTTAGTGGAAATTGTATGCTTTGATTATCGCATATTTGAAGTGTTTTACTTTCTGTTTGATAGAATAATCGCATTAAAATCAAATTTGAACTTGTACGTCCTCTCCTATGGCAATTGCATAATTGCATTTTGAAATTTAAGAACTATTTTATCGGTCGGAGGAAATAACAAAGGTTATAAAACAAAATTATATTTTTAACCGCTTAATCGCTAGAGAAGGTATTCGCTACGCTTGCCTTCCAAAAAGCACTTTTGAGACATGTTTTTTTCTTTAGCTGACATTAATGGTGATGCAATTTACACGCTTTAAAAGTTCCTGAATCGTTGTCATTTTAAACCCTTATTTGAAAAACATAAAAGTAATTAGGCTAATAATTACGAAAGCGTGTATTAACTCCCACCGCCGTTTTATATTCCCTGTCAAATATTCACATGTGCATGCTGCCGATTATTTAAGAGAATGATATGGTGGGACTACTTTAATTCATTGATCACACACGCACGCACGCACGCACGCGCACACACACGCATGTACGCACGCACACACACACAGACAATTATTTGTGAATAACCAGGCATAAATGTACAGACCAGACAACGACGAGCGTGCCTAGCTACAATGCAAACTATAGACATAATATCAAGGCATCTGCCAAACCAAATAAAATGTTGTGTCAACCATGACCTTATTTACTATAGTTTAACATGCAACACATCTGGACTGAACGGACAATTTACATACATGAGCTGATAGCTTCGTAGGAGTAGAATCCAGTTAAGGATTATTGACTACTCACATGCTATATAAGGTCCATTGCATAGCAATGAGATAGGAGCAATCTGATTGTTCAGATGCTTAATCGGAAGTTGAATGACGTAATCATTTGGTTAGCGGTAGGAATGAAACAGTAGAACGGACCCAGCTCTCACGCTGTGGTCCGTAAAATAAAAATGAGACATATAACATATCTCTAGAATACCATGCTTTTCCATTAGCTACAACGTTACGGTGACACTGCACCTTCGGTAATCGGCTTTGAACTATACCAACGGCGAACCAACATAGATATTTACGAGATCTTCAAGAATAAACAATATCATCGAACTGGCATTTTACTAATCAACTACTTCGACGACTACATCTACACGGCATAGACTACACGATCTTTTCTAGCCAGCGGTGCAGCATCGGAGGAAGTCGCTAATCTATTAATGCTGTCCAGCAGATATAAACAGTCGTCTTTTCATTATCGACAAAATGTATGCATAGAGCAAAGCTGATAAAACAACGTATACTGACAGGCAAGGAATTCCGTGCTTTTACATTGGGGTAGAACAGAACCAATCGGGAGATGTCAGGGAAGTAAAAGACTACGTTAGAGTGGTATATATTGGGGCAGGAATAACTTGCTTTTTGTTGAGGTATAACAGAACCAATTCGGGAGATGTCAGGGAAGTAAAAGACTACGTTAGAGTGCTATACATTGGGGCAGGAATAACTTGCTTTTTGTTGAGGTATAACAGAACCAATTCGGGAGATGTCAGGGAAGTAAAAGACTACGTTAGAGTGCTATACATTGGGGCAGGAATTACTTGCTTTTTGTTGAAGTATAACAGAACCAATTCGGGAGATGTCAGGGAAGTAAAAGACTACGTTAGAGGGCTATACATTGGGGCAGGAATAACTTGCTTTTTGTTGAAGTATAACAGAACCAATTCGGGAGATGTCAGGGAAGTAAAAGACTACGTTAGAGTGCTATAAATTGGGGCAGGAATAACTTGCTTTTTGTTGAGGTATAACAGAACCAATTCGGGAGATGTCAGGGAAGTAAAAGACTACGTTAGAGTGCTATACATTGGGGCAGGAATAACTTGCTTTTTGTTGAGGTATAACAGAACCAATTCGGGAGATGTCAGGGAAGTAAAAGACTACGTTAGAGTGCTATACATTGGGGCAGGAATTACTTGCTTTTTGTTGAAGTATAACAGAACCAATTCGGGAGATGTCAGGGAAGTAAAAGACTACGTTAGAGGGCTATACATTGGGGCAGGAATAACTTGCTTTTTGTTGAAGTATAACAGAACCAATTCGGGAGATGTCAGGGAAGTAAAAGACTACGTTAGAGTGCTATACATTGGGGCAGGAATAACTTGCTTTTTGTTGAGGTATAACAGAACCAATTCGGGAGATGTCAGGGAAGTAAAAGACTACGTTAGAGTGCTATATATTGGGGCAGGAATAACTTGCTTTTTGTTGAGGTATAACAGAACCAATACGGGAGATGTCAGGGAAGTAAAAGACTACGTTAGAGTGCTATATATTGGGGCAGGAATAACTTGTTTTTTGTTGAGGTATAACAGAACCAATTCGGGAGATGTCAGGGAAGTAAAAGACTACGTTAGAGTGCTATATATTGGGACAGGAATAACTTGCTTTTTGTTGAGGTATAACAGAACCAATTCGGGAGATGTCAGGGAAGTAAAAGACTACGTTAGAGTGCTATAAAATGGGGCAGGAATAACTTGCTTTTTGTTGAGGTATAACAGAACCAATTCGGGAGATGTCAGGGAAGTAACAGACTACGTTAGAGTGCTATATATTGGGGCAGGAATAACTTGCTTTTTGTTGAGGTATAACAGAACCAATTCGGGAGATGTCAGGGAAGTAAAAGACCACGTTAGAGTGCTATATATTGGGGCAGGAATAACTTGCTTTTTGTTGAGGTATAACAGAACCAATTCGGGAGATGTCAGGGAAGTAAAAGACTACGTTAGAGTGCTATAGGTATAACAGAACCAATTCGGGAGATGTCAGGGAAGTAAAAGACTACGTTAGAGTGCTATATATTGGGGCAGGAATAACTTGCTTTTTGTTGAGGTATAACATAACCAATTCGGGAGATGTCAGGGAAGTAAAAGACTACGTTAGAGTGCTACAAAATGGGACAGGAATAACTTGCTTTTTGTTGAGGTATAACAGAACCAATTCGGGAGATGTCAGGGAAGTAACAGACTACATTAGAGTGCTATAAATTTGGGCAGGAATAACTTGCTTTTTGTTGAGGTATAACAGAACCAATTCGGGAGATGTCAGGGAAGTAACAGACTACGTTAGAGTGGTATAAATTGGGGGCAGGAATAACTTGCTTTTTGTTGAGGTATAACAGAACCAATTCGGGAGATGTCAGGGAAGTAAAAGACTACGTTAGAGTGCTATACATTGGGGCAGGAATAACTTGCTTTTTGTTGAGGTATGACAGAACCAATTCGGGAGATGTCAGGGAAGTAAAAGACTACGTTAGAGTGCTATAAATTGGGGGCAGGAATAACTTGCTTTTTGTTGAGGTATAACAGAACCAATTCGGGAGGTGTCAGGGAAGTAAAAGACTACGTTAGAGTGGTATAAATTGGGGGCAGGAATAACTTGCTTTTTGTTGAGGTATAACAGAATCAATTCGGGGAATGTCAGGGAAGTAGAAGACTACGTTAGAGTCCTATAAATTGGGGGCAGGAATAACTTGCTTTTTGTTGAGGTATAACAGAACCAATTCGGGAGATGTCAGGGAAGTAAAAGACTACGTTAGAGTGCTATAAAATGGGGCAGGAATAACTTGCTTTTTGTTGAGGTATAACAGAACCAATTCGGGAGATGTAAGGGAAGTAAAAGACTACGTTAGAGTGCTATAAATTTGGGCAGGAATAACTTGCTTTTTGTTGAGGTATAACAGAACCAATTCGGGAGATGTCAGGGAAGTAACAGACTACGTTAGAGTGGTATAAATTGGGGGCAGGAATAACTTGCTTTTTGTTGAGGTATAACAGAACCAATTCGGGAGATGTCAGGGAAGTAAAAGACTACGTTAGAGTGCTATAAACTGGGGGCAGGAATAACTTGCTTTTTGCTGAGGTATAACAGAACCAATTCGGGAGATGTCAGGGAAGTAAAAGACTACGTTAGAGTGCTATATATTGGGACAGGAATAACTTGCTTTTTGTTGAGGTATAACAGAACCAATTCGGGAGATGTCAGGGAAGTAACAGACTACGTTAGAGTGGTATAAATTGGGGGCAGGAATAACTTGCTTTTTGTTGAGGTATAACAGAACCAATTCGGGAGATGTCAGGGAAGTAAAAGACTACGTTAGAGTGCTATAAATTGGGGGCAGGAATAACTTGCTTTTTGTTGAGGTATAACAGAACCAATTCGGGAGATGTCAGGGAAGTAAAAGACTACGTTAGAGTGCTATACATTGGGGCAGGAATAACTTGCTTTTTGTTGAGGTATAACAGAACCAATTCGGGAGATGTCAGGGAAGTAAAAGACTACGTTAGAGTGCTATAAAATGGGGCAGGAATAACTTGCTTTTTGTTGAGGTATAACAGAACCAATTCGGGAGATGTCAGGGAAGTAAAAGACTACGTTAGAGTGCTATAAATTTGGGCAGGAATAACTAGCTTTTTTGTTGAGGTATAACAGAACCAATTCGGGAGATGTCAGGGAAGTAAAAGACTACGTTAGAGTGCTATACATTGGGGCAGTAATAACTTGCTTTTTGTTGAGGTATAACAGAACCAATTCGGGAGATGTCAGGGAAGTAAAAGACTACGTTAGAGTGCTAAAAAATTGGAGCAGGAATAACTTGCTTTTTGTTGAGGTATAACAGAACCAATTCGGGAGATGTCAGGGAAGTAAAAGACTACGTTAGAGTGCTATACATTGGGGCAGGAATAACTTGCTTTTTGTTGAGGTATAACAGAACCAATTCGGGAGATGTCAGGGAAGTAAAAGACTACGTTAGAGTGCTATATATTGAGGCAGGAATAACTTGCTTTTTGTTGAGGTATAACAGAACCAATTCGGGAGATGTCAGGGAAGTAAAAGACTACGTTAGAGTGCTATAAATTGGGGCAGGAATAACTTGCTTTTTGTTGAAGTAAAACAGAACCAATTCGGGAGATGTCCGGGAAGTAAAAGACTACGTTAGAGTGCTATATATTGGGGCAGGAATAACTTGCATTTTGTTGAGGTATAACAGAACCAATTCGGGAGATATCAGGGAAGTAAAAGACTACGTTAGATTGCTATAAATTGGGGCAGGAATAACTTGCTTTTTGTTGAGGTATAACAGAACCAATTCGGGAGATGTCAGGGAAGTAAAAGACTACGTTAGAGTGCTATATATTGGGGCAGGAATAACTTGCTTTTTGTTGAGGTATAACAGAACCAATTCGGGAGATGTCAGGGAAGTAAAAGACTACGTTAGAGTGCTATAAATTGGGGCAGGAATAACTTGCTTTTTGTTGAGGTATAACAGAACCAATTCGGGAGATGTCAGGGAAGTAAAAGACTACGTTAGAGTGCTATAAAATGGGGCAGGAATAACTTGCTTTTTGTTGAGGTATAACAGAACCAATTCGGGAGATGTCAGGGAAGTAAAAGACTACGATATAAATTGGGGCAGGAATAACTTGCTTTTTGTTGAGGTATAACAGAACCAATTCGGGAGATGTCAGGGAAGTAAAAGACTACGTTAGAGTGCTATACATTGGGGCAGGAATAACTTGCTTTTTGTTGAGGTATAACAGAACCAATTCGGGAGATGTCAGGGAAGTAAAAGACTACGTTAGAGTGCTATATATTGGGGCAGGAATAACTTGCTTTTTGTTGAGGTATAACAGAACCAATTCGGGAGATGTCAGGGAAGTAAAAGACTACGCTAGAGTGCTATAAATTGGGGCAGGAATAACTTGCTTTTTGTTGAGGTATAACAGAACCAATTCGGGAGATGTCAGGGAAGTAAAAGACTACGTTAGATTGCTATATATTGGGGCAGGAATAACTTGCTCTTTGTTGAGGTATAACAGAACCAATTCGGGAGATGTCAGGGAAGTAAAAGACTACGTTAGAGTGCTATACATTGGGGGCAGGAATAACTTGCTTTTTGTTGAGGTATAACAGAACCAATTCGGGAGATGTCAGGGAAGTAAAAGACTACGTTAGAGTGCTATACATTGGGGCAGGAATAACTTGCTTTTTGTTGAGGTATAACAGAACCAATTCGGGAGATGTCAGGGAAGTAAAAGACTACGTTAGAGTGCTATATATTGGGGCTGGAATAACTTGCTTTTTTGTTGAGGTATAACAGAACCAAAGCGGGAGATGTCAGGGAAGTAAAAGACTACGTTAGAGTGCTATAAATTGGGGCAGGAATAACTTGCTTTTTGTTGAGGTATAACAGAACCAATTCGGGAGATGTCAGGGAAGTAAAAGACTACGTTAGAGTGCTATACGTTGGGACAGAAATAACTTGCTTTTTGTTGAGGTATAACATAACCAATCGGGAGATGTCAGGGAAGTAAAAGACTACGTTAGAGTGCTATAAATTGGGGGCTGGAATAACTTGCTTTTCATTGAGGTATAACAGAACCAATTCGGGAGATGTCAGGGAAGTAAAAGACTACGTTAGAGTGCTATACGTTGGGACAGAAATAACTTGCTTTTTGTTGAGGTATAACAGAACCAATCGGGAGATGTCAGGGAAGTAAAAGACTACGTTAGAGTGCTACAAATTGGGGGCAGGAATAACTTGCTTTTCATTGAGGTATAACAGAACCAATTCGGGAGATGTCAGGGAAGTAAAAGACTACGTTAGAGTGCTATAAATTGGGGCAGGAATAACTTGCTCTTTGTTGAGGTATAACAGAACCAATCGGGAGATGTCAGGGAAGTAAAAGACTACGTTAGAGTGCTATACATTGGGACAGAAATAACTTGCTTTTTGTTGAGATATTTTGCGACTACCCCACGGAAGCACTTCCAGGTACTGTGTCAATAAAAGACAAATGTATATTAATTTGTAAAATAATGCACAAAGAACCTTCTAAGCATAGTAAAGTGTAATCAATAATCTGTTACCTCGAAGGCTTATGACGTGGGTTAGTGGCAGTCATTCCCCTTACTTAGCACGTAAGCATATTGGACTCGTCGTATGAACCGTACTGCAGAATATATGACTGTATGCAAGACAATCTTGATGCAAGGCATCAATGGCGCCACAAGTTTGATTTAAAGAAACAACAATGAGTTTGCTTTGTATGTTCATTTTATGAATATGTATCGACAGAGAATGACCGTTTAATGTAAAACGTTATTAAAGGACAAAACAATCATTTGAAAATGTTTGACTACCATGATCTAGGTAAAGTAGATGAGATGTAGGAAAACCAAAAATATAGTTCTGTCAATCAAAATAGAAAAAGTCACCACTTCAAGGATTGTGTGATGTTTTGTACATTTTCTCAAACACGAATAACAAGTTAAACACACATAACAAGGCATTTCCAAGCCAACTTTATTACAGAAATATTTGTCGAACGGAAAACTTTAACCTGAAGTGGATATAAAAATAGATCGCATGAACGATCGCATGTTCGATCCCAAGCTCGACCCGATACCTCTCATAAAGCAACTCTCAGTACTGGTTTGAGCTTTTATCGCAATCGAGCTATTTTCACTTGGTGACTCGATTTCACATGTCAATGAAGGAAATTTACTTCTACGCATACGTGCACCTTTTTGTTATTTTTAGTTTGTCCAAAGTAAGTAGGATTTGATTGTGAAACTTTATCTCGACCAGTTGCTTTACTGGCAACATTTTCAGGTAAAACATGTCTATCACTTATTTCAGTCCCATTTTCCTGGTCAAATCACATTCCTGTAACCTTAACTACTAACTTCTTTCATTACCGCAAAATTACGTCTAAATCTGCTAACATTGAATGGCAATTCTGCTATATCGACATTACCGAGTTGAAAAAGGCAAGCAACGTAATTAACGACATAGTCGTACATTGCAAACCATTATAAGGTGCAAATAATTCACACCCTTGGTGGAATTGCCTAAAACCATCTTTGCTTCATTTTCCACGCGTCTCCTGCTGGCGTGTATTGAAGAACCCACATGCAAATAATGTAAACATCATGGCAAGATAAGCACATTTGACTGGCTGATTGAAATATCGCTGTGTTGTGTAGTCTGGTACCCTGACCAACTTCATTCCGTTGCTGAATGAAGATAGGCAGGGTACCAGACTATGTGTATGCATAATTATAAACAACACGTGACAAGGTCAGCACCTTTGATTGGTTGCTTGAAATTTCGTGCAAACTTTGTTGGAAATAGATAGTGTAATGACTTTTCAGATAGTGTGAGAAGAAATATAAAATATTCCCGTTGTTTCTTTTTTAAATACAACTACAATGTGTAGTAAAAATTATGGTATTACGTTCTAACCTGTAATAATTGCGAATAAATAAATTTTTCAAGTCCTAATTTTAATTTTTTATTTCTTGTTTATTCAATTTTTGATCCCTTGATTTGTTTAAGGGACTAGTCATTACAAAAAAAGTATTCTACCTTCTAAATAAACAATTAAAAAATTAAGGTTTCCTACATACAACTGAAAATATAAAATATACAGCTATGGTACTTGGAAATTTTCCACCATATTTATAATATACATTTTGCATATCCTTGTTTAAGAATTCGTACAAATGCCTCCCCAATACGATTACGCAACTACATGCTCAAATTCTACAAGTATTCCTCCATGGCCCCGCCTCATGGCGCCGCCCAATAAGAACTTTGCCTTATGATCATTCGCGATATCTAAAATTGAAACCAGATTGATGAGCATATTCGTGTATATCATTCTGTTCAGATAGCACCAGTATCTTAGGTGTCTAATCTGGCAATGTGCAGTTAGTTGCAAAGAAATTGATATTCCAATCGTGGTAACATATCTCAGCATTTTGAAAGTATAAACTACTAATATAGTGCAACCATTACAACCTATTGGAGAACGACACATCAGCACATAAACTTTTAAAGCTATTCTATGTAGAACGATATCGGTAAAAATCGGGTAACCTCGGTTAAATCCGTAACTTGTGAATTCCGCTAAGTCTTGAATATCTGAAATGATAAAGACTTCTCCCAATTTTCGGCAAGAGTTATCTCCCGTGAAAACCAAAATATGGCTGTTATTGTGATTGTCATGACAGTTTCACGAATAAATCGTCTTAGAAAAACAATGTTTTAAGGTAGTGTGTGTTTACTAATAACTGTTATGTCGGTGGTCATGTTTTTAAAGGAGAAGGATTGTGTAAGGTGGACGATTAAATGTGTTAATAACCTACACATGGGTTAGCATGTAGAACGTTCATTTTGGACAGGCTGATACTCGTCTTACTACGTGAAAATATTGCCGTTTGGCCCGTTTCATTGACATAATTAAAGAGTGTTCGGGATAAGAACAAGATGTTCATGGTTATTTCTATGTTCATGGTTATTTCTATGTTCAGTGGTTATTACTATGTCCAGTGGTTATTTCTATGTTCAGTGGTTATTTCTATGTTAATCGAGAAAATCCAGACTGTGGAGAAATAAACATGATTGCGGAAAACGAATGTGAAGCCTTTCATTGTTGTGAACCAAAGCTTGGAACATGTGAGTTGCTGACAGTGTTTTTGGAAATAAACTGAACTCTCTATTTGCAAAGTCTTTATAATTGAAAAGAAAACAGTAATTATATTTAAACACAATAAAGATTAATTTAGATTTGATACAGTTCGAATGTTACTAAAAACTTAACCCTAACCCTTTAGTACATTTGTTGGGGCATAACATTCTGAGAAAAAATATCACAAGAATGTGTTGTTAATTGGATATGATTATATATAACAGTAATAGTTATATTCTAAACGAAATCAATAAGAATATTTCAAAATTGATTAATTTAAAGATGACCAGCACAACCACATATATGTATTATTTATCAGTGCGTAATTTCCAAGGACAAACAAGAGCAGGTTGATAATGTTTTACATGTTTCGTGTAGTTAAATATTTCATGCCAAGAAAGAAACGTCAATTTCATCTGTGCCGTTAAAAGTCTGGTAACACGCTTCCAGCATATAGGAACCTGGAAGTACTGAAAAGCCGCAAGACCACTTTATTATCAATATGCAACTACAGGAGTGTCTACTGCCAGAGCTAACACACCGGGTATACATAACAAACAAAGCATGGACCACAGACCAAATTCTAAGGTTTATGACATCTTTAAAACAGAAACTGACAGCACAGAGCAACACCGTCTTGATTTTTGTGTTGTAAATATGCAGATGTTTATTTGTCTCAATAGAAAAAGCAATATCTAGTTTTACCAGACCTGGGCTGGTATTCACCAACCATTCTATAAAATTCATTTTAGACTTTAACTCTAAAATGAATTTTGAAAAACACACTGGGGCACCATGTTTTAGACAAAAATTGCAAAGCATGTAAGAACACCTAATATATAGTCAAACTCTCACAATTACTCTATATGTCATGGTAAACTTGATATATAAGGTTGAAATTTAGGTTTTCAAGCTCAAGTCTAAGAATATTCTCAAAAACGGTTGGTGAATACGACCCCAGGTCAGATTCCAAAACTCTTACCAGATAGATGCATTTCATATCGATGACGTTATGGTAGCGCGGATGTGTAAAAGGATTGTTTTGAAGAGTCATACAGATAAAGTGAAACTTTATAACTGGTCAATCCACTTACCTATCACGAGAGTATAAACAGGAAGCAGACGTAAGAGATTGTGTGGTTTTATTATAAGTAAGTCAATTCATTTTTATTATATTTATTCGTATCTAACAACTCTAAACAACCCAAGTTCATTTTGTTCATTTTACAGTAGCATACTAATAATAAAAGTACTACTCTCTGCTAAGTCTCAAAGCGTTCTGACTAACTAACTCCTAAACTGCAACTACCACACATTGATTGCAGCGCCACCTGTACTGGTCAGTGGGTTGTCTACCCTGTATGGTAAGACAGGTCAAGATGATATTTATTAACTGGATACTATCATCTTACAGCATGTGCTGTAACTGTACACTGTATATAAATAGAATAAAGGTAGGAACTTGATCTATTAATAGTATGGGGGGCAAACCCATGTTTATAAGAGTAACACGTAATTGAGTAACAATTGATCACGTGCAACCAATAAGTTGGTAGTTGAAGCCAGCATATTCATTAAATATAATTAACCCGAGAAATGTCTTCATTTCACAATTAAAAAATGTAAAATGTTCAAGAGTAGTATGCAAGGCTTTAATAATGAACACACAGACGAGTTTCAGAAGGCGTATCAAATCTTGTTTCAACTGATCTGTTTATTTTTGCCATCATTTTTTGGCGATAAAATACAGTAAATTTACTGTTATGACGAATGTGAACGTACATGTAAATTTGAACAAGGACAATTATTGCAGACGCTTGGTTTTAAAACTGTTCTTGTTCTTAACTTGTTTTGAAATTTAAAATTTGCTTCACTTGTCGTTGACAATTACGCATCTATTTGTCATCATGACCGGATCAGAAGATAATTAGTTGGATAAAGGATTTACAATCACAAAGGTGGTGAGAATGTTATTGCAAGGTCGTTTTGTATTAAGAATAAATTAGTGAATAGCGGCCATCTTGAATATCGGCCATTTTGAAATTTCATACCTTAAGAACGGTATATATGAAGTGTTTTATAATTATTAGAAACGAAAATCACCAAAGACATTAAACAATTGCAATAACAGTTGCGATAACATAAGGAATGTTAATTTAGACGATTTATTTTAAAATATATATATTTTTTAATTTTACACAAAATCACATTTAAGCCTTCAATAGGAATACTGTAGTTAACTGGCCAAATAATGCTTTTAGAAACTTTTTTTTTTATTTACGAGTTACTTGAATATCACTTATAATAGTTACTCAAACAGTAATTAATGCCTAAAGTTTGATTTAAGAGATTCAACATGTGATTTTCAATATTTTTGAAGAATAGACACTATGCCGTAACTATTATGGTACCTATTCTTGACCTGCGCCGGTGAAAACAAAATTGTCGATGTTTTCCCTGTTTAAGTTCATCTTTCCACCGCAGTTGGCATGATTTTTTGTACACGTCCACGCTGTCTCTGTTTAATAAATGTGTTCATGCGTTCCTTTTGATAGTCCACGTGTTTCTTTACTACTTTGCTTCCTGTGTTCTTTATTTCAGTCCACGTATTACCAGCATCAATAAGCACCGAGTGCATAAGTTCCCTACTGTTTTTTTCTATTTAAAGATTGGTTACCAGAAACAATGCCGTATGGTCGCAGATGGTAAATGTAAAATTCTAACTCATACATCTTCTGCGGGGATATGTAGTGGAATGTAATTGCATAATCGCTGATACTTTCTACACCCTTTAGATAAATACAAAAGAAAACAATAGAAATACATATTACATAAATATCTGATTTAAATGTACAGACTACAACCAAATAAACAAATTTATATACTCTTTTTTATTGAGTCTGTGCATAAAGTATACTTGAATGCAATTTCGCCATCGAAACAGAGGCATTACTTACTGCTTAAAAGAACCATCGTTAAAAAGTAACCACCCAAAAGCCCTTGTCGACACGCTTGTCAAGAATATGATATGTCATTAATCTCTGTTTGGGATTCAACACAATTCTCTTTACTTTAAACATAATTTGTTGTAAAGGCGGGCCGCATTATTTAATACGGGGTTAAAAAGTTCCTCTGGGGGATTTGGCAGACTGCTTTACATTGGTTCACATTTTATACTGAAAGTACATGATATTGAAGACTGAAATAAAATAAGATCAGACACAGTCTATTTTTTTGCTAGACTGCTTTAATACTTATTACGAAGGTAGTTTCTTATCTTTTTGTATGTAAAATTTTAGACGCAGTCTAATTATTTTATTCGTACACTAACCAGTTCGTACCTCTTAGGCGATTTTTAAAACCTTCGATTCTTCAGTATTTCCTAATAATTTATTTCCTGATTAGTTTTACATGTTGTAAATACTTTATTTCAACAATTCATCAGCATTTCATCTTTGTTCTAAATTTCCCCGTAGCCTCGTAGTATACTTCTGTATGGATGAAAAGGTGTGTGTGTGTGTGTGTGTGTGTGTGTGTGTGTGTGTGTGTTTGTGTGAAAATTGAGGATAATTAAGTAAATAACTGTGCGAATCGTTATATCTCTTAAAGAGTGGTTTTAGGCCCGCTGTTATACTTTGTATCACAGTTCTCTTGTTTTTATTTATACATGAAATAGCAAAAATGTTTGGCCACAAATTTTTCCAACATTAAAATCGGCCCTTCCCAACAACATAGTTTTTACATAAAACAATCCCATGCTGATCATAAATGAGGGGCTCCACTATGAGGCGTACTCTAAAATTTAATAATTATATCAAACGTTAGTGTCTTACATGTGTTTGGACATTGTTAAATATAAATAAAATATTTTAACACTTAAAGGATGGACATGACGTGTGACACCATTTTCAACACCCAGACTGTACAAGACAACAAGTTTGATATCACTGTTGGATACATGAGTAGAAACACCGTACTTCAACAAATAACTGCGAAAGATGCCCACATAAGGAGGATAAACGACCTTAGCGACGAGGGAAAAACGATCTTTAGACGTGCACCATAGACTACTCTAATACAGACGTATCTTTCCGCTTAGTGCTTCACAAGCACGCTGTGCAGTTCATAATTATGGTAATGATAGTATTATGAAAGGTAAAGTTAACATGTTAAATAAGCAGATAACTTGTGTTTTTGGAAAATATCAAACTTAATACTGTTTGTTTCTTCATGTTTTTATTGACTAAGAATAGTAAATACTCAGTGTTAATTACAAAATGCGGTAGCGATAACAGTCCTCACTTCATAGTGTATGATGTGGTGATATGTGTGGTGATGTGATGCGTGATGTGAGTGTGTATTGTAAAGTAGTAGTAGTGGTGGTGTGTGTATGTGTGTGTGTGGGGGGGGGGGGGGTCTGGTGATATTTGTGGGGGATAATGTGATTGTGTATGGCGTAGTCGTGGTGTGTGTGTGATTTATTAGGTGGTTATGTATGATGTGGTGATATGTGTGTTGGTGTGGTGTGTGATGTAATGGTGTGTGGTGTAGTAATGTGGTGTAGTATGTGTAAAGTTGTGGTGTGTGGGGTTGATGTGTACGATGTGGTGATATGTTTGGTGTGTTGGGTTGGGTAGGAGAGTGTGGTGGTGGTGTGTGATTAGATCGTGCGTGATGTGATGGTGTGGGTGTTGGGAGATGTGTGTGATGGTGGTGTGTGGGTGATTTGGGTGGTTTGTGATGTGGTTATATGTGTGGTGATGTGTTGGTATGTGGTGTGCTATCTTAACAAGGTATTAGTTTTTTCTTTATAATTGTTGACGACTTCGTGAGTTCGTGGTGTGTTGGGCAGTGTGTGTGGTTCCCAGTTTGTTGGTTAGTAGTGGGGTGGTGGTGTTGGTGGTATGTGTATGTGGTGGAGGTGATGGTGCGGTGCGGTGGTGTGTGTGTTTGGTATCATAATAAAGGCTTTGCATTATTTTTGAAACTTCATTGAGTTCCAATTTTGGTCACATTGTGCAACAGAAAGTACCGTTGCACATGGAGTGGGTGTTCTACGTTCAAATATAACTACAGTAATACCAAGTTCAATAAAGCACCTATGTTCAGTAACACGTTTTAGCAATAAAACGTATTTGTTTTGCAATATGATAGTTTTTACAAACCCTCTAGCACACTTTATTAACTACATTTGTCGATAACGTGTATTTGTTTTGCAACAGGTTTTGATGATAGGAAACAAAACAGGAAGGGTTAGCAGCCGAAATGTAGGCATAGTACCACCATTGGTAAAGGAAATGCTTTCGCGGGGTAGTCGCATTTTGGCGGTTATAAATAATCCTTTTTTCTTCTTCTGTAAAAATACATCTTTCTTATTTATAATACTCATTTAAAATGGCATTATTAATGTTTTTGGAACATTTTGAAAGCATTGTCATGTTTGAATTTAGAAAAAAAAATGATGTTTGGGAAATAGTGTATGAATACATGCTTTTCTCGCCATAATTTGGTAGTGCAGCGGTTGACAAACAGTAAAATGTAAGTTTCACTTCTTTCATTTGGGTCGGCACGGTGTCAGTATAATGTGACTGGGTGGGGTATCATACCATGGGTCTGCGGCATGATACTCCAGTGTGACAGCGCTTAGAATACTGTCTCAAGTAGACACCGTCTCGATATGACGAAAACTTGTTGAAAGCGACGCTAAACACCATACAACAACAACAACAACAACAACAACAACAACAACAACTCTCTATGAATGACAAGCCATCAAACTTAAAATATTTTCTATAGAATAAAGAACGAAAATCAAAGGAGAGTTTACACCTGAAACGGCTTCTTTATTGAACGTTTAGTCGCGAGATTAACCAAGGAAAACGACTGCCGAAATTATTCACTTACGTTAAAAAGACACACGGCAGTTTTGTTGATTTTTCCTTTAATTTTTATTTCTGAAATTATATATCTGCCCGATGCATATATGACTTTAAGATATCTCAGTAAATGTACAGACCCTTTATTTCGATATCTTATTTTCAAAATGTAAAAAACTTAAAAACACACACAACAATGTGTAATTGTAAGAGTTTGCACACGTATTTACAAAACTGTCAACAATATTATAAAATGTCAACAAATGCGTCTTGCGTGCAAATAACCTGCTTGCACAGCATCAAAACAGACGAGTTCCACTTAATTGATTCGGATATAATAGTAGTTGTATTTTATTGAGAATAGGAGTTGAAACTTATTAAGTTTACTCCGATTGTAAAACAAGTTTTAGAGAAATCAAGGTCTATCTGGGTAGAACCAGTACTAAGAATATTCAGAAAAATATTCTCCGATCCTGGGTTCAGTGATCTTCAACGGTAAGTAGTCGTAAGTTATCGTTACATGCGTACCTATATAATGCAATAAAAACTATTTTATTGTAAAAAATAATTAGTAATATTGCAGAAAGTTTGATTTATGAACTTAGCAACTGACCTTCAGTGTTCCGTTAGCACTATCGTGGCCATAATACCAATGTGCATAGTTGCCTTGTATATGCATTTCTGGCTTAAAACAATGGAATCTACTTCTCCCTAATGCGTCAGAAGAACTTCCAACTTTAACCCCTAATGCTTCCATACATCTGCCAAACATGACGTCTTCCGCTCCGCCATCTCGTTGGCACAGTTTTGAATCATTTCCATATTTCTGGAATTTCCTCAAAGCCTCTTTACTGATGATATATCCAGCACCTCCACTGAAATATCCTTGCTTTACACTGGTTTTAAAATGGTGGCCGAAATAAATCGGCTTATTTGTATCTTCATTTGATAAAAAGTATCTCATATTCTCCATTATGACGTATGTGTCGTCGTCTGCTTTCAGGAACCAATCAGCTTCGTCATAATGGTTGTTGTAAACATAACGGAAGGCTTGCATTGTTTTCGCGGTTAAATGTTGTCTGCCTTCAGACACATTTAATCCAATTGTAGGGAAACTGTCGTTAGTCGTTGAGCTCATAAATAAAAGCACGTTACAGCGCCGAGCCCATGTCTTCTTCACATGAATTGCCTTTCTGTCTAGATTTTGCGGACTGGTCATTACCCAACATAAATTCCGAACCTTATTTCTTAGTTCAGCAGCGTTGGTTTCGTCATCTATAACAAAATAAATATATTTTTCTTTAAAAAGGGGATGAATTGATGAAATCCCCCCAGGTTCACGGAGTCTCTAAATATTTGGCACAATATTCCCTTGTTGCCAACAACTATTTTGCTTTTCTTCCCAAAATTATTGTTCAAATGCTCTCTTGTTCCTCAAATATGTTTTAAATGTTCCCTTAGTCGCCTGCTCCCAGAAAGAATGGAAAATGATCAATATTAGATATCAATATATAAAAAAACACACTTTTGTCCAACAATAAATATTGCTGCATCTAACATTTACAGGTTGTGATCGAGCACATTACTTCTCAGTTTTAATTTTTTTTTCTACATCTAGTTATTCTGTTTTATTTGATGCAATTTCGTGTTTCCTTTTATTCTGCATGCCAATATGTCACTGTTTCATGAAAATAAGTAACAATGTTCCTTACATCCTTAAAATAATTTACCATGTTCTCCTGTTGTCTTAAACCGGCAAGGGTTCGGTTAGCTCACTTTGGAGCGCGTCTGACTATCAATCTAGGGCTCTTGAGTTGGAATCACTGGCCGGTCATCGCCTCCGTGGCGATTGATTAAATTTTTTGCGTTTAAATGTCATTGGTATCTCAACTCTGACTTAATGGAAAATGTTTCAGTTACATGCGTAGATTGGTAAGCTCGAGCAGTAGTTAACCTTCCAAGATCCCAGGAAAGAGTAGTTGGGCTAATTGATCGTCTGTTAGACCTCGATTGCATAACAACGACGCTTAATATTCAAACATACAAACTTCATTTTGATATTGACACATAATAGAATGATTGAATAATATCGTGATGTGTCGGAGTATGTTATGGATAAGATTTTTTTATATACCGTGATGTGAATGTCCATCGTGAAAATCTACCGGTATGGCAAGTTCTTGTGTCTTTTCCAAATCTTCATTGAGGCGGATGGATCCAATTAATTTTCGGTTGTCGGTTCCAGCAACACCTGAATAAAATGATGCCATTGTTTGTTTGAAACCTGATTTAACCAGTCTTTTATGTACGAATAGATATTCACTGAACATTATGGAAAGTACCAGTCCCACCGAAAATCCAACGATAAAGGCAATAGTTGATTTCTGCGTTGAAACTGAAAATAGAAAGTTTCCATTACCCCTTAATAACAGATGCAAAGCATAAAACCAAGTTTGCTATATATTTTTTTAGATTGCACACTGTGCTTCGAACATATTTTTTTATCGAGTGATATTGACTATCACAACAGTAGTCTTAAGTGATGAAGAGCGGCCGTAAAACCTCGCTTCGTTCTTAGACTCGATGTTATTGTCAGGCCCGTCGATAGCGATACGCACATACGCACGTGCGTATCATTTCAAATCGATACAGCGATTTAAAAAAAAAACAAACAAGAAATGTCACTGGTAAGTGTCCCATGCCCCCCTAATGGTTGTTGAAAAATAACAATATAATAATGTTATACTATGTAGCGATGTATCCATGAATATAAAGAGTAATGGACTGATGTTTCAGACTAGACATACAATTTCATGATTTTTACTTTAAAGCGTGACATTGACCTTTGTTTAACCTTGACCTTGACAACTAATGTAATGGTCTGGGTATTTCAAAAGTCAAATGCTGCTGTATCACCATCATGACATGCGATCACTTGTGTCAAGCTATTTTAAAATCCCTAAATGTAAGACAAAGTTACAGATCAATTGAGCCAAGTGTTTTTGAAATCCATCCATGTATGATAAAGTTTAAGGACGGACTTGAAATCTCAAACAGATTCAAAGTGTTGTCATACATACTAAAAGTGTGTTGACCTTTGAGGTATGGGTCTAGGTCTTACTGATGACACGTCGTCATGTCATCTTGATAAATTGGGCCAAGTTAAAGGCAAAGTCACAGACCAGACACACAATATCAACAAATTGAAAGTGTGACCTTGATCTTTGCGGAAAGGTTCATGGTCTTGCATGCGACACTGAATTATGTCATGTTGATCAACTGAGCCAAGTGTTTTTTAAATTAATACATAGATGACAGACCAGACAAGAAATGTCAAAATGACTGAAAGTGTTGTCAAACAAAGTTAAATTGTAACCTTGACCTTTGAAGTGGGAGTTTGAGTATTAAGTGCAACACGTCATGTTATGTTGATCATTTGTAACAAGTATTTATAAAAAAATCCATCTATACATGACAAAGTTGCAGGCCGGACACGAAATCTCACACAGACTCAAAGTGTTGTCAAACTCAAATTGTGACCTTGACCTTTGAGGTGCGGGTGTGGGTCTTACTCGCGACACATCGTCATGTTATGTTGATCAATTGTAGCAAGTTTCATTAAAATCCATCTATGCATGATAAAGTTACTGGCCGGACACAAAATCTCACAAACTCAAAGTTTTGTTAAACAAACTCAAATTGGGACCTTGACCTTTGAGGTACAGGTGTGGGTCTTACTCGCGACACGTCGTCATGTTATGTTGATCATTTGTAGCAAGTTTCATAAAATCCATCTATGCATGACAAAGTTACAGGCCGGACATGAAATCTCACACAAACTCGAAGTGTTGTCAAACCAAATCAAATAGCGACCTTGACCTTTGATTTACGGATGTTGATCTTACTCGCGACATGTCATCATGTTATGTTGATCATTCGTAGCAAGTATCATTAAAATCCATATATGCATGGCAAAGCTACATGCTGGACACGAAATCTCAAACAGACCCAAATTGTATTCAAACAAACTAAAATTGTGACCTTGACCTTTGAGGTACATGTGTGGGTCTAACTAGCGACACGTCGTCATGTTATGTTGATCATTTGTATCACGTATCAACAAAATCAATATATGCATGACAAAGATACAGGCCGGAAACGAAATACCGGACGGAAGGACGGACGTACGAATGAGATGATACTTGTGCAAATTTGGACTTGTGAGTTGCAGGATGTACAAATTCCACTTGTGAGCAGCGGCTTATTCGTTCATGAATGAGAGTTGATTTATGACAAAACTGTGAGGAAATATCATCTTTTACACTTGTGAGCTGTAGCGTATGGTACAAAATACCAGTTTTAAATAATACAATGTGTCTATAATATCGTTTCTTGAAGACAATGTCTGCTATCAAAGTTCCACTGTTTAGTTGCCATTTAAAATCATGTAATGGTGAGCGGTATCTCACAGGTATATTTCCTTTAAACTTTCAGTTCATTTTTGATTAATAACAAGAGCTATCAGAAAACTGTTAATTCGACTATTCTATCCTCGTCACAAAACAGAATATATTATCTATAACATGTTCCATCAGTAAAGCATGGCTATCTTTATCAATCAAATCCTATTCAATATCAACAAAATAGAGGATATATGTTTCTTGAATACCGGACAAGAATTTCCCTGTATTTTACCGGGTACGGAATTCTCATCCCACACCCCTCCACGCCCTAATCCTACCATGCAGTGACATTTGAATAATTTATGACGTGATGTATTAAAACATATGACGTATTATATTTCATCTTAATGGTAAAAGTTGATAATACTTTAAATTAAAATAGATAATAATATACAATGTGTTTGGAATGCAAAAAATAATCTTACATGGCTTGAAATTTAGTTCAGGAAGAAAATTCTGAAATAACTGTTTTCGCTGGAAATCGACAAAGCCTCATTCCTTCCAAAAACAGTGTTCCCTTGGGACTGATTTTTTTATCTGATCCTCAAACCCATGTAAGATACTTATTTTCTTACATACTGGACAAGGATTTCCACCGGATACGGAATTTTCAACCTACATGTCCTCCACGCCCTCGTCCGACGCTGCTGTGACGTTGGAACATTTCATGATATGACGTAATCAAACATGATGTTATATATATTTGACGTTTTAAAAGTCATTGTGGTAAAATACAATAAAAAATTCAATTAAAATGAGAATTCAACGTACTTGGTATGCACAAGGACTTGTTTAGATTTCCTTGGTATGCAAGAAGTATAAACTTCAATGGCTTTTTTGTTTAAGATAGAAAAACTCAGTCCATTGGGATAACAAGTTTCCCGGGAAGCCTTGTTCACTCCAAAACCGTTTATATCCCGGGACGGAATTTTCTATCAGAACCCAACCCCATTGAAGGTTCTTATAATGTGGGATGGAAATGGGAGTTTTGGCCAGAACCAAAGTTAAAATATTAAATACAAAATTACAAAAAATAGATAAATTATGTCCCAGTGGAGGGCTGAGCAGAAAAAGGGGAGGTATCGGGCTGTTTCAAAAGTTTATCAGAAATAAATAAACAAATGGTACAGCAAAGAAGAAATGGACAAACAACACTGTTACACAACCCATAAAATACGGTCAGATAACACAACTCAGAAGTTATGACCATAACTTAACACGTGTCTGAAACTTGTAGGTTGACTTCTGTGTCCAATACCTCTGAGGTTCTATACTTGTCCAAAACTTCTGGGGTATATTTTATGAATCATGTATATGAAATAGATCAACAAATACACAACCCAAAAGTTATGGACAAACAACACAACCCATAACGTACGGACATACCACACAACTCGTAAGTTATGGACATACATTAAAGCTCAGAAATTATGGACATGAAGTAAAAAACATGTCAGAAACTTGTAGGTTGATTTATGTGTCCAATACCTCTGGGGTTCTAGACGTGTCCAAACCTTCTGGGGTATATTTAAAATGATGAATACGAAATAGATCTACAAATACACAACCCAGAAGTAATGGACAAACAACACAACCCATAACGTACGGACATACCACACAACTCGTAAGTTATGGACATACATGAAAGCTCAGAAATTATGGACATGAAGTAAAAAACGTGTCTGAAACTTGTGAGATAATTTATATATCCAATACTTGTGAGGTTTTCACGTGTCCAAACCTTCTGCGGTATATTTCATATCAAGTGTCAGAGATGATCAACATATGACAACCCCGAAGTTATGGACAGGCATCAAAGCTCAGAAGTAATGGACACGACGTAAAACATGTCTGAAACTTGTGAATTTGATTAAAGGAGTTGATTTATTATCTTATCTCAGTTCTAACCAATGCTTTCTAGGTCTAAAATGTCCCTCTATATTGTCCAAGTTTAAAATATATCTAAGCAAGGTAAAAACAGTTACCGAGATATATATGTGTTTTCTATAAATCATGGATGTATGTTTCTGTTATATTATTTTAAAAGACTGGAAATGTCCATATTTTTAAAGAGACTGTCAAGGGTTTTCCATGGATGAAAGTCCATGGCTTCTACGGGGAAAAAGCTTGAAAACAGGTCGAAATACTAAAACAAACACATTTTTGTTAACTATTTCAAATCTTTATTAAACTATGAAAACATGAAAGAGCAAATGCTGCATCTCAAATAGCAGTTAACAAAAGAAAAAACACATTGTGAAAAAAAGAGTTCAGTACTTGTTTTTTAAACAACAGACTTTACCACTCTATTAGAAATGTTGAACAATTCAAGGGCACATAACTCTGTCAAAATTGTCCAATGTGACAGATTCATTAAACTATCAAAACTATTTTATATCGATACATAGATGATACAACATGTTCCTAAATTTTGAATAAGATCAAATGAAAAGAGGTTCCCAAAGAATTTAATGTTTTGCCATTATTGCTTATCACAAAGTGAAACCATGAAGAAGTCTTAGTAGTCTGTGCTAAACAGTTTCTGAAAAACGCATGTAAACTTAAAAATTATAACATTTTGTAGGTCAAAGTAATTACTTGTAATTGTGCTGAGATTCGAGTAGCTATGAACAATTTGGTAACTAATTCTAAGCCAAACAGTATTTGAAAAACAAAGCTTAATGGCAAAAAATCTTTTATTCAAATGCTCACACCGTTGCCACCGATAAATACCTAATGTGTTTTTGTTAAAATGTGACTCTATTACAATTATTTAAGACATTACTCATTTGTTTTACCCTTGAACCAAGTAGGGCTCGAATGGCAATTTCACAAAAAATGAACATGACAGATAATAATAAAATAAACATGACAGCCATTTAGAGTTTTTTTACCCCTTTGCAAAGATAATATTCTGACCAGGAAAAACATAATTTGTACAATATGATCAACTACTCAGCTAAAACATTTCTCTGATGCATACCATATCGAAATCATTTTCCAAAACTAATACATTTATTGCAAATGTGTTTTAGAGGCAAATTGTTACTGTTGCAACATTACACACAGCTGAATAAGCAATTCATTTTATTTATTTCCAGAGAACTAACCAGCTGTTTTTGTTTAAAATCGTTTATTAAACTTAAGCACACAATATCTTAAAAGATTGAATGACAGCAGATTGCATTACATATTTAATATGTACACATTTGAAATTCTTGGTATCTAGCTATTTATTGAGATATATTAACAGATTAAACTTCAACTCTGGAGCACTGCCATTGGAGCTAAACAAAAACATCAGTGAGTTCAAATTCAATAACATTTCGAGTGACACACAGCAATATTAACATAAATGCACCATACAAGTAAAAACAGACAAAAAAACAAATTCTATGATTACAATTGTGCAAAATAAGATGCCTTTCAATTGATGACATTTTTCGAAATAAAAAAAGAAATTAAAGACAAAGCTATGCATAATATCTTGCATGTTGATATATATAACTTTCATTGTTAAGTCAAACTGTTTTATAAAAATAAAAGCCATGTGTCCCTTTACAGTATAAGAGGTCAACAATGGCCCTAAATCGCTTACCTGTGGCAGAAGAGACAATGCCATAGACGGTAATTTTTGCAAATATTCAAATGTCAAATAGTTATTTTTTTAATGTTTCAAGGGTCATAACTCTGACATTAATAACTTATAATCTAATTTGGTAAGTGCAAAACTTGTCCGAGATATTATGTTTATAACTATATAAGTTAAGTGAAGATCCAATGAAAATTATGAGTGCTTGAGTGCAAACAACAAAAAGGATCACAGACGGAAGACAGACAAAAGGCGATCAGAATATCTCACCTTGAACTTTGCTAAGGTGAGATAATAAATCAAACATGATCAAAAACCTCATTGATATCCTGTGTTTAATCATCAATAGTACCACAAAATTTACATGTAGGAAAATACAATTCGTAGCCGTTTTCTTGTTCATGCGGAAAATGCAACGAATTTTCGGTTGAAACATTGGAACGAGTGTTTTAAAAGTGCGAAAAATGTCTTGTTATCGAACATAATTTTCTTTGAGAAACTACACCCTCCTCAACATTATATTTTCATCCTATTCGGACTGGTGTAAAGATTTAGTGACGTTTTTATGGTGGAAAATAATCTATTTGACAGATGTGTATAACGCTTGAGGATTGTGGATTTTTTAAAAGCCTTTTTTTCTATAGTTTTCGATGCAAACGTGTTTGTGCTCGATTATTACTCTAATGTACATCAATTACAATATGTTGCGACAATGTAATATGTTCGTTTATGGTAATTCAAGTTACAAAATTAGCCATTAAATGCGTATATCATACGAGACTCATTGCCCTCACCAAAACTCCTCACGGAATGTTCTCAATATGTTCTGTACATATTAAGATCGTTTTGGGAATGTCAAACACACAATGTTATGCCTTTAAATCTGTAATGATGAATTGAAAGGAAAAGAAGTATTTTTATTTGAATGGCGAATTAAAAGCAACATGCAAATATGGTTTTCCTCAGCGCAGGTCACGATTAAATGCCATGATAATTACGCATGGTGTCTATCCTTCATAAATATTGAAAAACACATGTTACAACTTTAAAACATTATTTAAAGCATTAATTACTGTTTAAGTAACTATTATTAGTGATATTCTTGTAACTCCTATATATAAAATGTTTCTAAAATCACTATTTGGTCAGTGAAATACGTTAATAATCTTAATGTCTTAAGCGTGATTTTATGTAAAACTAAAAAAATATATATTTCAAAATAAATTATCTGAATAAAACATTCCTGCAGTGTTATTAATGGATTTGGTGTTTTTCATTTCTTATTATTATAAAACACTTCATATGTTTATATAACATTTATACCGTTGCTAGGGTACGTAATTTTAAAACAGCCGATACTCAAGATAGCCGCCATTTACTAATTAATTCTTTACGCAAACCGACCAAACAATAACCTTCTTATCACCTTTGTAATTAAATTATACCAGTTACAACCGCTATTACACTGATTATCTACTGATTCGATTAGGCTGACAAGTAGATACGTAATTGCCGATGGCATGTTAAGCCATTTTTTGCCTTTCAAACCAAGTTAAGATTAAGAGCAGTATCAAAAGCATTTAATCTGCTTGATCAGTTTTACTTTTGGTCTCACAGTTTAGAGCCACAATTTTCCACTTTACCATAACAGCTACCACCAACTCTATGAACTATAAAGTTTCCCTTTATGACTCTTCAAAACAATCCTTTTATACATCTGTGCTGACATTAAATCATTGATACAAAACGCATCTATCTAGTAGAACTTTTGTTATCTGAACAGGTCTAGTCAAAACTGGTTATTAAAGGTGTCTGTCGAGACAAACAAACATCTGCATATTTAATCTCAAGTGTTGCTCTGTGTGGTCAATGTTTCCGCAGCAATTTCGGAACGTCGCCAACTTTCGAAAAAGCTCGTAATTGTATTTAATTCTAAATATATCAAATTACAGTAAAATTGTGTTAAAATAGTTAAATAGTTGATAAGGCAAATTTATTTACAGACTGACAATTGTTCACACACAAAGTTTATGGACCAAACGAGACTCAAACCTACCTCAAAAATGGTGAGAGGTAAGTGATTTTTGGGATTATTTGTACATTTGATAAACAAACGTGTGTAAATATGGGGGACGTTTTGTCAACAACGCTGTTGATAGATCTATAATTGGAACGGATTTTTTTTTTCAAAAAATAATCGCCAAATTTAAGTTTTATTTGTGACATAAACAGATGATTTAGAAATAGTTTTAACAGTTCATACAAAACTAGAAAAAAAATATTCAATTCGATAATGAAATAAATGTAAAAATCACGTGATAATATTTATATAGCAGATCTTATATGAATGATCATCTATTTATTAAAGCGATGAAAATTGGACTGTTAATAATCAACCTTTAGAAGTAGTGAATGATTTTAATTATCTGGGCACTGTTCTCTTAATCAGGAAGCATTGGATGGAAAGGGTCTTAATGCATTAAACATTTTACTGGCAAATACTCGTAAATATACATTGAAACCTAAAACTGTCTGTCAATTATTTGATGCCTTTGTTGGCTCAACTCTTAATTATGCCTGCGAAATATGGGGATTTTCAAAATCAAAAGAAATCGAAAAAATTAATCTGAAATTATGTAAATATTTATTAAATGTTAAAACCTCGACAAGTAATATGGGTGTATATGGAGAGTTAGGTAGATACCCATTGTATATAAATAGATATGTTCGTATGATTAAATACTGGAGTAAAATTGTTAAATCTGATAACATTATAGTTAAATATCTATATAATTCATTACTTATTGACTGTAATATAGTTGGTAAGAATTGGGTAAAAAACATCAAAAACCTACTGAATGATTATGGATTTTCGTATATATGGTCAAGTACTGATGATGCAAATTTGTTAAACTTCCATATTGTTTTTAAATAGAGAGTTCTAGATAATTTTAAACAAAAATGGTTTAATGATATCGAAAACAGTCGTTCACTATGTACTTATAAAATGTTAAAAACTACTTTAGAATTCGAAAATTATTTAGATATGCTTCCAAGAAAATTAAGAATTCCTATGTCAAGATTAAGATTATCTTCATATCAGTTGAAAGTTGAAACCTGTCGTTATGCACAGAACAGAATTGAACGTTACTTGCGTATTGTACTCTATGTAACTTTAACGACATAGAAGATGAATACCATTTTGTGTTAATATATTCTAATTATCAAGATATCAGTAAAAGCTTTATTAAATTATTTTATTATAAACGGCCAAGTATGATAAAAGTCATTGAGTTAATGCAAAGTAAGAAGTATTCAGTCTTGTTAAATTTGTGTAAGTTTATTCATCAAGCTTTTAGTACTCGCAATTCCTTGTATAATCAAAATACATAATATATACATCTATCTTTTTGTGTTGATCAAAAACTATTAAAATGTGTGTATTTAAATAAAGTAATTTTCTAATTTAAAAGAATCTAACATAATATTGATCTATTATCTGTGTGTCATGTGTTACATATATTATCTGAATTTGTATGAAATTAGAAACATTATATGTTTAAATTACGGAATAAAGAATTTGAACCTTGAATCTTGAATCTACTTACTAAACAAGTAAGCAAAATATATTATGCGAGGCTGTGCCGAGCACTCCTGCACTGTAAAGTATGTGATAAATTAATTATATCATACTACAATTGAAATGATGATATTAATTATAATTATAAAAAAAAACACTACCCATCATAAAAATTATAAACAATATGAATTAAGTGTGAATACATATGAAGAGTAACAACCTTATTATTTATATTCATTTACAATAAAATATTATTTTCATAAGTATTTAATTTATTCTCCATTTTTTATGTTAATCTTTTTAGTAGTGCATAGTAAACCATTTAACACTTACGGCTGAAAAGTAACATCGTTACACATATAGTGTCCACGTGCTTGTAATACAGAAATATAATTTTGCTCCAGTCACTTATTTGTTTATCCTGAACAAAAAAAAAACAATTAATATAAAACTAGCCTATTAAAGCATAGCACATGAGTATCGAAAAAAAGACCCAATAAAACATACAACGACAGCGTTCGCGGTTAAACAAGCTATACTACAAAATATCTCCAAGCAAATTTGTTTTATACAGAAGAAAAACCGATTTTTTTATATAAATGTTTCGCGAGATGTGCCTTTGTCCATGGCATATGGCATAAAATCACGCTTAATATTCAAGCAATTAAAACCGCAGCAGAGGTCTATGTTTTTCTCTCATTCTTTATAGACCGAGAGGTGATCTGGAAAATAAATGGTAAATGTACCAGTTTTATGAGTTATGCGATGAAAAGAATCTTACATTCGTGTCCTTTTATTATTGAAATTATTATAACTTGTTAGCAAAAACTATATGATGTAACACAGAGCTCACATAATATATTTTGCAAATTTGTTTAATAAATTAAGAAATAATTAAGCACTCAGATCCTCTATGGATGCTTATGATTAGTAATATAAAAAGACTGCGGCGTGGTCTAGTGGTAGAGCGTCCGCCTCGCACGCGGAAGGTCGTGGGTTCAATCCCCGGCCGGGTCATACCAAAGACTTTAAAAATGGTACTAGAAGCTTCCTTGCTTGACGCTCAGCATTTAGAGGAGAGTTCTAGGTCTGGTCGGCCCGGTGTCAGTATAATGTGACTTGGTGGGGTATCATACCATGTGTCTGCTGCATGATACTCCAGTGTGACAGCGCTTAGAATACTGTCTCAAGTAGACACCGTCGCGATATGACTGACAAATTATTGAAAGCGACGCTAAACACCATACAACAAATAGTAATATATTGCTAGGAGTCCTGGTATTAGTTTCAACCATATGCAAGAGGTATACAAACCCTTTTTCAAAATAGAAACGAAATCAGAGGTCTGCACCCATACTGAGATAGTCTATCTTCATACTGGCAGCTTACATTGCAGAATTTGTTTTAATTAATGTGGTATCTTATTTAACGTGTAACAAAAACTCGCATACGCCGCAACGTTCAGGTTCTAGATAAACTTGATATTTTCCTTAACTAAAAGTTTGCTTTATTTTTTTACATTTCATCAGTCAATCTTTGTTCCGACATAAAAAAAAGTGTGATCGTTTGATATATACTGATTTCAAGCATTCATTTGGAGAAGTACGATTACTTTAGTTAAGAAAAACCTCAGCTTGGGATGTTTCGTGAATACTATTATATAATTTAAGTATTAAAAGAGCTCGTAGTCCGAATTTAATGAATAGTCATATGCCATTCTAATTTGATTGGTATTATTGGAACGTCTAGTTTATGTTATGCAATATATTTTTAAAAATGCATAATAGGCATAGTACCACCATTGGAAAAAGGTAGTGCTTCCGTGGGGTAGTCGCATAATGGCGGTTATAAATAATCCTCGTTTCTACTTTAAAAATGCATTTTTCTTATTTTAGCGTTCATTTTTTTATTTGAATTGTATTATTGATGTATTTTGAACATTTTGATAGCATTGTCATGTTTGAATTGTGAATTTAGAAAAAAAAATGATGTTTGGAAATTGGGATATGAATACATGATATCGGAAGTCTACTTTTACTTTGTCAACAGTGTACACACTGAGCAGAAAAAAATTCTCATATGACACATGACACCCTACTTTTCTCATCATATTTTGGCAGAGCAGAGGTTGACAAACAGTGTAAGTTTCACTTCTTTCATTTGGGTCTCTCTATGAATGACAAGCCTCCAACTTTTAATATTTACTATAGAATAAAGAACATAAATCAATGGTGGTGTTACACCTAATGCAATGTCCACAATTTATTTGTATGGTTTATTTTGATGCATATATAAATAACAAGACAGCAATGATATTCGGCGAATAAAAAGTCATCCCTGTCGCTTATGACCACTTTTGTGGTGATAAAAACTATCACTACAGCAGCAAGGAATCCTTTTTCATAGTTTTGCATATATTTAGCATACATTTAACAATGAAGCAATAAAGTCATACGTTAAATGCATTATGTGGAAAGGATACAGAAAAAAAGCTTTTGAAGCTTTGTCAATCTGCTTCTGTAACAGTTATTTTACTTTCCATTGCGTTGAGCATTAATTGGACCTGCAACTTGGTGTCAAATAACGGCTCCTGTTAGCTTGTCATGTTTATGCTTAAATGGCACGGGAAATCTGTTTGTTAATGTTGCACAGGATCTTAAGGACGATTAAGGAAGATACGCATGTATTCGTTTGAATGACTATGTACATTATTCGTCTGCAAATCTTTTGTTATGTTCAACATGCACTTGGCATGTACATTTTACTGGTTTTCGACACTTCTGTTAGGTCTGCGCCAATTTTTACATTGCTAAAATCTCCTGGCTGGGTTGAGTAGCGTGTACAACAGCCATAAGTCAGATTTATATATAATATAATATTATATATCATAAAGGGACGCTGCTACGAGCCTGAAATACATGGTGTACCAACAGGGCAAATAGCACCGGAACCGGAACGTCGTAACGACATTTTCATTTTAACGGTACACCGATAAAATATGCCGTTGAGCGGGTATGTTCTTGAATATTTACCGGTGTATCGCTATATTTTATCAGTACATCGACATACTTTTTATCAGCGTCAGCCAATCAGAAGCCTCGTTACAAAAATCATTATAAAGATCCGAGGAGGTTAATAACAATTCACAGCCCATGTCTGAAATTTAGGTTTGCACCTTTAGCATTAATTTTCTTTGATAACTTTTCGAAACATTGTCCGAAATTAATAATTGTGGTACCAAAGTAAATTTACTAGGTCCTACAATATATTACTGTTAATTATTGAAAAAGTAAATAGGTCCTTCTATGTTCTTATAAAAATATCAGATTTACCAGAGTGGTTGAAATTGAAAATTGGACATGTTTATCAGCCACAAAAAGCAGTAAAGGGTCCTTTACCAGATAGAACTGATTATCAAAACAGCAGCAAGGCATCCTTTACCAGATAATATTGATTATCACATCAGCAACAAGGGATTCTTTGCCAGACAATATTGACTATCGCACCAGCAGCAAGGGATCCTTTACCAGATAATATTGACTTTGACAACCGCTGCAAAGGATCCTATAACAGGTAGTATTGACTTTCACAACAGCAGCAAGGGATCTTTTACCAGATAATATTGACTATCACATCAGCAGCTAGGGATCCTTTACCAGAAAATATTGACTATCACAACAGCAGTAAAATATCCTTCACCAGATAAAATTGACTATCACAACAGCAAGGTGTCTTATACAAGATAATATTGACTATCACACCATCAGGAATGGATCCATTACCAGATAAAATTGACTATCACAACAGCAACCAGGGATCCTTTATTAGCTAGAATAGACTATTACAATAGCAGCAAGGCATACTTTACAAGATAGTATTGATTATAAAATCATCAACAAGTAATCTTCAACCGGATAGTTTTGACTATCACACCAGCAGCGAGGGATCCTTTACCAGATAGTATTGACTATCACACCAGCAGCAAACGATCCGTTACAAGATAATATTGACTATCACACCAGCAGCAAGGGATCCTTTTCAAGATAATATTGACTATCACACCAGCAGCAAGGGATCCTTTTCAAGATAATATTGACTATCACACCAGCAGCAAGGGATCCTTTACCAGATATTATTTTGTATCACAATAGCAGCACGGGATCCTTTATAAAATAGTTTAGACCATCACACCAGCAGCAAGGAATCCTTTACTAAATAATATTGACTATCACACCAGCAGCAAAGGACCCTTTATCCAACAGTATTGACTATTACAACAGCAGCAAGGGACCATTACTCAGCTAGAATTGTCTATCACACTAGCAGCAAGGGATCCTTTACCAGATAGTATAGACTATCACACAATCAGTAAGGGATCCCTTATCAGATAATATTGACTATCACGGCAGCAGCAAGGGATCCTTTAACAGATAGCATTGACCATCACAACAGCAGCAATGGATCCTTTTGACTGTCACAACAGTAGCACGAGATCAATTACTAGAAAGTATTGACTATTACAACAATAGCAAGTGATCCGTTACCACACAGTATTGACTATTACAACAGAAGCAAGGTACCCTTTATCAGATAGTATTGACTATTACAACATTAGCACGGAATCCTGTACCAGATAGTATTGAATATTGCAACAGTGGCAAGGGATCCTTTAACAGATACTATTGACTATCTTATCAGCAACAAGGAATCCTTAATAAGATAATATTGACTATCAAAATAGCCGCAAGGGATACTTTATCAGCCAGTATAGATTATCACACCAGCAGCAAGTGTTCCGTAATCAGATAGTATTGATTATCACACCAGCAGCAAGGGGTCCTTTAACAGATAATATTGACTATCACAACAACTGCAAAGGATCCATTACCAGATAATATTGACTATCCCAACAGCAGCAAGGGATCGTATACAACATAATATTGACCATTACACCAGCAGCAAGGGATCATTTACCATATGATATTGACTATTACAACAGTTGCAAGGATTCCGTTTACAGGTACCATTGACTAACACATCAGCAGAAAAGGATCCTTTACAAGATATTATTAACTATCACACCGGCAGCAAGAGAACCAGATCGTACTGACTATCACACAAGCAGAAATGGACCATAAATCAGCTAGAATTTACTATTACAACAGCAGCAATGGATCCTTAACCAGATAGCACTGTCTATCACACCAGCAGCAAGGGATCATTTACCAGATAGTATAGACTATCACACAATCAGCAAGGGATCCTTTATCAGATAGTATAGACTATCACACAATCAGCAAGGGATCTTTTATCAGATACTATTGTCTATCAAACCAGCAGCCAGGGATCCTTTACCAGATAGTATTGACTATCAAACAGCAAGCAAGGGATCCTTTATTAGATACTATTTACTATCACATCAGCAGAAAGGGATCACTTATCAGATAATATTGACTATCACGGCAGCAGCAAGGGATCCTTTAACAGATATCATTGACTATCACAACAACAGCAATGGATCCTTTATCAGATAGTATTGACTGTCACAACAGGAGCAAGGGATCTTTTACCAGATAGTATTGACTGTCACAACAGGGGCAAGGGATCCTTTACCAGATAGTATTGACTGGCACACCAGCAGCAGCAAGGGATCCTTTATCAGATACCATTGACTATCATAACAGCAGCAAGGAAATCTTAACAGGATAGTATTGACTATAACACCAGCATCAAGGGATCCTTAATCAGATATATTGACTATCACACAAGCAGCAAGTGATCATTTGTCAGATAGTATTGACTATCACACAAGCATCAAGGGATCCTTTTTCAGATAGTTTTGACAATCAAACCAACAGCAAAGGATTTTTTATCAGATAATATTGACTATCACACCAGCAGCAAGGGATCCATTGTCAGCTATTATTGACTATCCCACAAGCAGCAAGGGATCCTTTATCAGATAGAGTTGACTATCACACCAGCATCAAGGGAACCTTTATCAGATAGTATTGACTATCACACCAGCAGCAAATGATCCTTTACCAGCTAGTATTGACTATCACACCAATAGCAAGGTATCCTTAATCTTGTAGTATTGACTAACACATCAGCAGTAATGGATCCTTTATCAGATAGTATTGACTATCACACCTGAAGCAAGTAATCCTTTACCTGATAGTATTGATTGTCACACCAGCAGCAAGGGATCCTTTTCCTGATTTTATTGTCAAGTTTGATAAGTATTATTCCATTATTTGCTCTATGTCCATGAGGGAAAGTCACATATATATGATTACAAATATGACGACAATATCTAAGAAACATCGTAGAACATAATTGTATACAATACCATAAAGCCCTTAATGTATTATATAATAAACACATACACCGATTGGATAAATAATAAAACTACGACAAAATTTATATTATTAGTTTTAACAGACAAGTCATGCGATAGGAGTTTGTAGATAAAATCTATATCAATTTGATCATGTTCGATTTCGAAACATACATAACAAGATCAAACAATGGAGCATATACGTATATTACAATCTAGATTTTATTAATAAGTTCATATATCCACGTAACTGATGTTCTCACAGGCTGTAATAAGACCAACTAAATGAAGCATATCACATTCTAAATACAATATATTAGCTTGGTTAAATTTTACAACAAAATGACATTTGTTTCAGCAGTTCATATTAATCATTACGCGCATTGTTGTACAAATTACTGATTCTAAGTTCAAAAGTGTTATGTATAAACATTCCTAGATTTTTTATAACCCGTACTTTATTATTATAAACCTGTTCTAAAAGTATTTGCATATTCGGTCTTTTCCAGTAATAACTTGAAATAAAACATTTTTTTAAGTCATTATATAAACTACACTTTAACATAAAATGAAATTCATCCTCTAAAATATTGCAAACACTACATTTTCTCTGATTTACTGGTGTACTTAAAGGTTTAACCCATCTACCAGTTTCAATGGCAAGTCTATGAGATGGGACTCTTAATTTAGTAAAACGGAAGTTTCCTATATTTATTTAAATATGTTGAATTATAAAGTTTAATATGCAATGATAAAATATAGCTCTTCTACAATCAGCGAGTGTGCCAGACCAATTTTGTACAAATTGGTCTTTAATTCTTTGTTTAATATTGCATAAAAACAAACAGATATTTCCAACAGTTTGAAAAAGCCAATCATCATTAAATCCAAGATTACAGCGCAAGTCTTTCAATAATGCACATCATTTTTTTCTTATTTTTGGTTATTTTCAACATCGCTTTTTAACGTCAGATAATCAGATAACTGATTAAAGTGGGAAAGTTATCAGTTACTTGGGGAGACTGGGTGTTCTCGAGTACTGGTTAATCCCAGGAAACAGTGGTTAGGTTAACTGATCGTCTGTTAGCCCTGGATGGCATAAAAATGGCGCTAAGTATTCAATCAATCAATTAGCGTCAGATAAACCTTTTTAGTGTACTTTTTTCATTTGTCTTTAATAATTTTGCCCATAATTTTATGATACTAAAGAACCTCAAGATTTGAAAAGGCATCCTACTCAGTTCTCCATAAATAAAATAGTTTTATGTGCCTTTCTTTACTCCCAGTAAGCACTTACAGAATTATAAATGAATGGTTTCTATTTTGTTTCCTTAATTAAAACCCCAAACTTCACTGCCATTATTAAGGATTGGCGCTATAAGCTTATCGAATAATCAGTGTTTAACTGGTATATCAGTGAACTTATATAAGTATTTAGGTAAGTAGGTAGTCGACCTCCTTTTCTAAAAATCATTATTTTAGTTTTCAGCGTATTAACACTTAATGTCCATCTAATACAATACCCTGATAAATATTTAAGCTTCTTTGTAACTTATCACTATTGTCAGCAAATATAATTATATCATCCGCATACAACACTCACCCTGCCTAACTCCGACCATGCATTCAAATGTATTTCTAAGTTGATAACAACGTTTGACTCTTGATTTAACAGATGAATAAATTCATTAAATTATATCTAACATTTTCCCTCTTATACCAACTTTTATTAGCTTAATTTTCTCCTACCACATAACCAAACGTTTTACTTAAGTCAATATAGTTGTTGATTGCTATTTAACAAATATGTGTGATTAGCCCATTTAATACAAAAATGTTATCTGTTGTCCACATATTGAATCTAATACCTGCTTGGGCCTCAATATATACCGAATTATGTTCAGCCCAATCTTGTAATCTATTATTTAAAATACGTGTAAATAGTTTTCCCAAAGTACTCAACAACGTAATGCCTCTGTAATTATTTTCATTAAATATATATTGACTATCACACCAGCAGTTCTATGTGCTCTGTAGCGGCCGTTTAAAGATGCCCTGTACCATAGTTTATCCTAATTTGTTTCAGCTCGATTGCGAAGATAGCTTAAAGTAAAAAAAGAACCTCTCTCGGGTCTGCTTCCTGTGTAGTGCCGGTATCGGGTGTTATTACTTAAGCGACATTAAATAGATTTAGGGATTTTACATACAACCTCTGCCGTGTACGGCCAATATATATATAACACTACCTTCCCGCTTGCCCCGCTCGTCCTGCATACCCGGCTTGCACGGTGCCTTGACTAGGTGTTATTATTTCTTATTCCTTGGAATCATGGAACTCATTAAGTGTAGATCGAGAAAAGAATACCGATGAATCACGTGCCTAGGAGCTTGTCATATGAGTATAATACACTCATGACAAAGTGTTATATCAATACCGATTAATCACTCGTTGTTTTCCGTATGGCTCGGCCTCCATACGTATAATGCCGAGTTACTTTACGAGTTATCCAAACGTTATTTTGATTCGTCGGCGTCATACGGCGAATGATGAGAACCAATAGTTTTAGCGTTTTTTTTATTAAGAATAAATGGTTTATTTTCAATTTGTATGTGGTATGTGAAGAAAAGAATCTCACATCAATGCTCATTTATAATTTAATTCATTAAAACTGATGTCAAATATCCTCGCATGATACTATATTTTCGCAAACTCGTTTAATAAATTCAATAATAAACGATCACGCATGTAAGATTTTCTGTGTAACACGTGGTTTAATCTCCTTGTAATTTACTATTGCCGCCGGTACTTCTACTATATACAATAACAAAGACATCTGCGTCGATCGTCAATAGAAAAAGTAATGAACCAGGAGGCTAAAAATATGAGAATGCTATCTGACGTTTAGTAATATTTGCAACATGTGTTACACATCGATTGCGAAACACGTTATCTTATATAATCAAACCTTAGACGTGTATATGTCTACAAGAGACGTGGCACTGCAGATGCGCATGTTCGTTTACGCCGTATGTTTGGCGATTTAAATAATGACTTATTTTTAAATCATTTGCGTAATCATTCTCTGTGTAATTGTGGAATGGAGACTGAAAATGCAACTCACTATTTCTTTAAATTTAATAGATTGACAATGCAATTAGTTCAACTTTTTTCAATCTACAAGAAACTTTAGTCCGCTTAATATAAACAATATCCTGTATGGAAAAACGAATTAATGCAAGATCATAACGAACTTTTATTCAGATGTGATTTTATTAAAGATCGCGGACGTTTGTAATCAACATGTCACCTAATGATTAATGTTAAATCAAAGAGCAGTGCTATTTTGTCCGACACGTATCTCCTATTCTTCTTATCTTTACAAAATATTATTTATCTTGTTTGATTAATGTACTAAGCTTTTTGTACCTTTTTACTTATTCTTCATTTTGTTTACATGTGCTTTATATAATATTAAGAGAATATGTTTGTTTTCGCTGAAGCATTGATTTTATATATAGAAGCATACTTATAACTTTCTAATCACTTTTTTTTTCGATGCAATAAGTATATGTAATATTATATTTAGGCAGAAATTGTTGTAAGAACTTGTGACCCGATCCAATTGTATATATTTGGCAATAAAAAATGTTTGAACCATTACGGTTACATATTGTACAGACAGAGCTACAATCATTATTTATTATTTCAGGGTTGCTTTCATAAAGAAGACTAGAAAAATTTGAAGTAGTTATTAAAATGCAAATGACACTGTTTTTATCAGTCAGATATTGTTGTGTCAGTATGGGAACTTATGCAATGATCTGAGAAGAACATCATACGCACTGTGCTTCCGTTCAAACCCTTTTTATGTTATTGTTTACACTTGTTTTATTGAATAAAATGTATTTAAATTAAGACATAAAATATGTGTAAACCAAAGGTTTAAAGATTGCAGCATTAATTCCGAAAACTTTTTTATGATGTATTTATATGTTGACAAGTGAAGAAATAAAATACTGTTTGTTTTATTTAATTCAGAGTCCGTGTTAAGCGTGAACTCCTATTTCATTGTGGAGGGAACGGAGAGGAAAGAAACGATGCTCTGTATTACACCCGTCTCCATCCATACCGTTTGGAGGAAGAGGTGGTTTCCTTTTGTCATTGAACATTATGCCGTATATAAATATACCTGGCATTCAGGAACGTGATATTCCAGATCTGTTACCCGACAGTTGGAAGATGGTTCTCATCAATCAAGAAATTATCCAAAGTCTAAGAAATGTTCAACAAAAGCTTCTGGAATGAATCATTAAGATGCATATCCTGATGGTGATTTATAAATTCGCAACAATGACGACTTAGATAACAAATATTTCCGAATCATGTGCTCCATAAATTATAATAAAGCCAAACTACAGCATAAACATAATGGATAAATAGCATATTCATAATATTACAGTATAGTACGGTACAATACAGTACGGTACAATACAGTATGGCATAATACAGTATGGTACAATACAGAACGGCATAACACAGTACGGTACAATACAGTACGGCACAATACAGTAAGGTACAATACAGTACGGCATAATACAGTACAGTACAATACAGTACGGCATAATACAGTATGGTACAATACAGTACGGTACAATACAGTACGGCATAATACAGTACGGTACAATACAGTACGGCACAATACAGTACGGCATAATACAGTACGGTATAATACAGTACGGCACAATACAGTATGGTACAATACAGTACGGCACAATACAGTACGGTACAATACAGTACGGCATAATACAGTATGGTACAATACAGTACGGTACAATACAGTACGGTATAATACAGTACGGCATAATACATTAAGGTACAATACAGTACGGTACAATACAGTATGGTACAATACAGTACGGCATAATACAGTATGGTACAATACAGTACGGCATAAAACAGTACGGTATAATACAGTATGGCACAATACAGTACGGCATAATACAGTACGGTACAATACAGTACGGCACAATACAGTACGGCATAATACAGTACGGTACAATACAGTATGGTACAATACAGTACGGCATAATACAGTATGGTACAATACAGTATGGTACAAAACAGTACGGCATAATACAGTATGGTACAATACAGTACGGCATAATACAGTACGGCACAATACAGTACGGCATAATACAGTACGGTATAATACAGTACGGCACAATACAGTACGGTACAATACAGTACGGCACAATACAGTACGGTACAATACAGTACGGCATAATACAGTACGGTACAATACAGTACGGTATAATACAGTACGGCATAATACATTAAGGTACAATACAGTACGGTACAATACAGTACGGCATAATACAATACGGTACAATACAGTACGGCATAATACAGTACGGTACAATACAGTACGGCACAATACAGTACGGCATAATACAGTACGGTACAATACAGTATGGTACAATACAGTACGGCATAATACAGTATGGCACAATACAGTACGGCATAATACAGTACGGTACAATACAGTACGGTACAATACAGTACGGCACAATACAGTACGGCACAATACAGTACGGTTCAATACATAACGGTACATTACAGATCGGTACAATAATGTACGGTACATTACAGTACGGCACAATACAGTACAGCACAATACAGTACGACACAATACAATACGGCACAATACAATACGGCACAATACAGTACGGCACAATACAGTACGGCACTACAGTTCGGCACAATAATGTACAGTACAATACGGTAACGTTCAATACGGTACAATGCAATACGGTATTATACAATATGGTACATAACAATACGGTAAAATACTGTACGGTACAATAAAGCATATGCAAAAATACAGTACAGTACGGTACAAAACTGAACAAGAATTGTCAGAAGACAACAAAGCTCGCCGATGGGATAAAACCCACCACCCATGCAAAGATTGAGATTCGAGGCAAACACAAAAATTTGAACGCAACTAAACGCAAAAATTTAACTTGTTCCATCGGTAATGGTGAACACACATTTGAAGTTTATTTATATCCAATGAGTGGTTGCATAGATATCTTACCTGATAAAAAAATAACCTGAAAAATTAAGTCCAAAAAAGCCATAACTCAGCCAAAATGTAATTCAGAGTTATGGTTTTTGTCTCTGTGTACTCTCTTGATGATGGTGAACACACATGCAGTTTCATTCATATTCAATTAGTGGCTGCATATATATCTTAAACTTAAACGCAACCAAATGCAAAAGTTTAACCTGGGTGTCTACAGACGATGCCGACGACGGCGACGACGGGGTCATAGCCATAGCTCTCCTTGGACTTCGTCCCAGCGAGCTAAAAATGACATCAGGGCTTCGTTTAGTTCGATGTTATAATTGCTAACGTTAAATAGCATATTTTCCTGGACACTGGCTCAACCCAAGATTAGCACAGATAATTTAAGGGAACCAGACAGCAGACGTGTTTACTGTTTAGCAGTACTTTGCGCAGCCGTAGTGTCACTGTCTTAGAAAGGCAAATAGCAAAACCGCCACTCGGGAACCAAATTTGAACCCGGCTCATCAGTCATCCAGGTTTATAAAAGCAGTAAGTGATAATTTACAGACAAATAATACACTTATGTAAGATAACAATTAATAACACAATCATTACATTTTTTGAAAATCGTAATTTTCTTTTCTTTTTATTTAGTATTGAAACAGTGACAGAATAAGTGATCAGAAATATATTGACAACAACTAGAAGTAGAACGTAGGCAGCATAGGAAACACATTCAGTCCTTGTAGTCAGCTTCGTTGTTGATGTTTCCATTAGTGTTTCTTTTTCTTAATCTTCTTATCCAACTTCATAAATGGTTCTAAGAAATCTCCATAACTGCTTAATAATTGCTTGCTTATCAGATTTGGTGCACAAAAAGCCACCGGGTACCAGGGATCTCCGGCGCAAGTACACACCTCCTTTCTATTGACAATGGCATATTCGCCATATTTGATAATAATTGACTTATCTTTAGCTGGGAAACATGTTTTTCCTGAAAATATAAAAAATGTTTTAACATTTGAAAAAATTTCTTGTCGTCTTTATCCAATAGAAAAATTGACATAATAATTTTATTATTTGTCAATAGTTGCACTACTTAAACATGATGAGAAAAGTAGGGGTTATGTGTCATATAACATATTGTTTTCTGTTTAGTTAGTGCACTGTTGACAACGTGAAGTTAGACTTCCAAAATCATGTATTCATTAATCAAGCATCCGTTTTTTTCTTTATTCACAAATTTAAGCATAACAATGCTTTCGAAATGTTCAATATACATTAATAATGACATTCAAATAAAACAGATAATAACATAGCATTATAATAAGGAAAATGCATTTTTAAAGAAAAAAAAAACAAGAATTATTTATAATCGGCATTATGCGACTACCCCATGAAAGCATTTCCTGTTTACAATGGTGGTACTATGCCTTTATGGAAAATCAAATTAAAAAATTTGCAATAAAATTCTCATATTATATGAGACAAATAGCCTTTATCAAAACATCCTTTATTAAAATATCCACAAGGAAAATTCTCATTTTATATAAGACAAATACCCTTTACCAAAACATCCACAAGGAAAAATCTCATATTATATAAGACAAATAGCCTTTATCAAAACATCCTTTATCAAAACATCCACAAGGAAAATTCTCATATTATATAAGACAAATAGCCTTTATCAAAACATCCACAAGGAAAATTCTCATACAATATGAGACAAATAGCCTTTATCAAAACATCCTTTATCAAAAAATCCACAAGGAAAATTCTCATATTATATGTGACAAATAGCCTTTATCAAAACATCCACAAGGAAAATTCTCATATAATATGAGACAAATAGCCTTTACCAAAACATCCACTTGGAAAATTCTCATATAATATGAAACAAATAGCCTTTATCAAAACATCCACAGGGAAAATTCTCATGTAATATGAGTCAAATAGCCTTTATCAAAATATCCTTTATCAAAACATCTACATGGAAAATTCTCATATTATATGAGACAAATAACCTTTATCAAAACATCCACAAGGAAAATTCTCATATAATATGAGACAAATAGCCTTTACCAAACATCCACTTGGAAAATTCTCATATTATATGAGACAAGTAGCCTTTACCAAAACATCCACAAAGAAAATTTGCATATAATATGAGACAAATAGCCTTTATCAAAACATCCACAAGGAAAATTCTCATATTATATGAGACAAATAGCCTTTATCAAAACATCCACAAGGAAAAATTCGCATATAATATGAGACAAATAGCCTTTATCAAAACATCCACAAAGAAAATTCTCATATTATATGAGACAAATAGCCTTTATCAAAACATCCACAAGGAAAATTCGCATATAATATGAGACAAATAGCCTTTATCAAAACAACCACAAGGAAAATTCGCAATGTGTATGTGTTGAGATCGTTTTGGGAATATTAAAATCAAATCAACATGCAATATGGGGTGTGCTACCGGCGCAGGTCACGAATGCGTACCATGATCGTTACAACAATGTGGCTATCCTTTAAAAATATTGAAAACACATGTTGCATCTCTTAAACAATATTTAAGTGTTTTTTACTGTTTTAGAAACAATAATTAGTGATATTTAGGTAAGTCGTATAACAAGTTTCAAAATCATTATTTCGTCTTGATGGCTTTAATGTGATTGTATGTAACATTAAAATAAAAATTAAACCTTATTTTAAAATAAATTGTCTAAATTAACATTTATGTAGTATTATAGAAATTGTATAATGGTTTTGGTGTTTTTCATTTCTTATAACTATAAAACACTTCATGTTTATATACCATTTAAGTTAAGAAGTTTTTTGTGTGAAATGCAACCCTGGTTACAAATTTCAGTATCGCAAATGTTCACAAGGCGAATGCCTTGTATACAATAATATACTGCAGTTTATATGGTGAGTCCAATATATAGAAGACATACATGTAGAGGGAATGACGGTATTTTACCTCTGTAATAAGCCTTCAGGGTAACTGATTA
The DNA here is from genome assembly GCA_029582155.1 of Panopea generosa. Taxonomy (NCBI): domain Eukaryota; kingdom Metazoa; phylum Mollusca; class Bivalvia; order Adapedonta; family Hiatellidae; genus Panopea; species Panopea generosa. The sequence continues at coordinate 62,532,493 of CM055909.1, forward strand.
CACTTAATTATGCTTAGATGGTTCTTTGTGCATTTTTTTTACAAATTTAAATTCATTTGTCTCTTATACAGCCCAATGGCAATTATTAGTTTGATTTTTAGTAAACGGTTAGATCATTGTAACATTTATTTATATATATCTACAATAGTCCACCATCTTCCAGCCTTACACATCTTTGAAATAGCTCCAACATTTCCTTTAGCCCTACGCTGATTTTCCACCATAAAACCGTCACTTAATCATGTTTACACCAGTAGAAGACCAACTAGGGTGAAACTATAACGTTGAGGAGGACGATATTTAACAAAGGATATGCTATATCAAATTATGTTCGGTAACAAGACAGTTTTCGCACGTTTAAAACACTCGTTCCGATGTTTCCACAGAAATGTCCATGTATTTCCCGAAGGATAAAAAGAACCGTTACATTCTGTACATGCTCGGTTACTGCCGAGTGATCATAAATGTTACGACATCATCTTGCTCGACGAAGATTTTCCAAAAATTACCAACAAAAGTTCAAATAGTTATTCAGCGTTATTCCACCGTTATACAACGTTACCTCCACCGCCTCCTCCAGAAACGATTGGACACGGTGTATTTGTTATATGTGAACTTATTTTTGTAAGAATCTAGAATACCATGTTAAACCACATAGTAATCGCAGCATCTGTCCGTCCTTCCGTTTGTCCGTCCGGTATTTCGTTTCTGGCCTGTAACTTTGGCATGCATATATGGATTGTGTTGATACTTGCTACAAATGATCAACATAACATGATGACGTGTCATGAGTAAGACTTACACCCGTACTTCAAAGGTAAAGGTCACAATTTGAGTTTGTTTGACAACACTGAGTTTGTGTGAGATTTCTTGTCCGATCTATAACTTTGTCATCTATGGATATATTTTAAAAAAACACTTGGCTCAGTTGATAAACATGACATAATTTAGTGTCGCATGTAAGACCCAGAACCTTTCCTCAAAGGTCAAGGTCACACTTTCAATTTGTTTGATATTGCGTGTCTGGTCTGTGACTTTGTCTTTAACTTGGCTAAATTTATCAAGATCACATGACGACGTGTCATAAGTAAAACCTAGACACGGTCAAACTTTGAGTATGTATGACAACACTTTGAATTTGTTTGAGATTTCAAGTCTGTCCTTTAACTTTATCATACATGGATGGATTTCAAAAACACTTGGCTCAATTTATCAAATGATCAACCATTGATCTGTAACTTACATTTAGGGATTTTAAAATAGCTTGACACAAATGATCAGCATGTCATGATAATGTTTCACCTGCATTTAAAAGTTGGAATACCCAAACCATTACATCAGATGTCAAGGTCAAGGTTATACAAAGGTCAATGTCATGCTTTAATGTAAACAAAACATGAAATTGCATGTCAAGTCTTAAACATTAGTCCATTACTCTTGATATTCATGGATACATCGCTACCTATTATATCATATATTGTTATTTTTCACAGACCATTTGGGGGGCATGTGACACTTAACAGTGACATTTCTTGTTTTATATATTATATCGTAACAATATCAATGATTTTGAAACATAATTTGCGCATTTAAGTCAAGTTTTGCCTACATCTCTAAAATTGTGTGATAGTAGGTCATTTTCCGGAAATAAACACTTTTTAAAATCTTAAACAAAATGTAAAGCCTTCAGTAGTTCATTACACGTCGAACAAGGAGGGCCTCATAGAAAAACTCCTCGTTTTAAATAAAAACTTTATTATAATTCTGATAATCAATAAACACTAAAACATATATGGCCCAACCGGAGACGTTACGTTCATGGTCACGGCTACCACAACAGTACAAATTCAGAAACGGTTCTGATAAGGACAGCACACACATATGAAGACGTGTCAACAGAGGTTTCACCCTTGGAACGGTCAATTTCAAGTTTGCTATGAGTACTCAACCAAACCTTGCTCTTTCCGCGTCATCACATTTTAAACCTTAACGCTTAACTATTTTTACCGTTTGGACAGTGATGACAGCATTCGCCTTCCCGCTTAACTGCATCGACGCACTGGACATCACATACAACTGGATTGCAAACGGTTTTACCCTTTCTGCATGTACAGTTTTTGCATTTGTCACCAACCGGCGTACCTTAAAACAACACCAATATAAATGCATTTTAACATAATTAATATAAAACTATGCACAGTACTGCATATATCATGGACACCCAAAAAAAACAGTCTGATTCATTTCCATCCCTCCAGATTGGGTCTGTTAAAGAGCAATGTTTGGGAAAGCCATATCAAGCACGTTGATTGGTCTGTTGCATCAACTGTTTGAATGTCGTCACGGTTAAGTAAGCGTTCAATTGCTATGAATTATGGGACAGGCATAGAATTTCCTGCACAGGTATATTGCATTGTCTGTCACACAATTGTATTATGTAACTTATCCTCATTGCCTTTAAAGACTTTTCGGAATTTGTTAAATAAACGTGAATCGTTATGATATAAAGAATGTATTAATGACCTCAGCCACTATCGGGGCGTCAGAGGTTTTGCATTTTCCACTACAATTCATGAAAACAGGAACTTATATAGAAGGATAGGACAATTGTATCTCTCCACTAAATGTTGATAAAATAACATGCAAAAAATTAATAATTTGGCAAACTGATCATTCAAATTTCACAGGTAACTGCTTTCTTTTCTTGATTCCTTGATTATTTAGTTGCAGTAAACCGATTTTTGTAATCATAACTATGTTAGCAATATTAAACACAATTTATTGGGGGATGATTTCGTTTTGTAGAGCGAGATTTGAAAGAAATTTGATTAGTTTTTATGAGACTTTATGATTTTTTGCGTGAATATGCCAGCGTGCATAACATCTCAACTGTTTTATTTCCTTCTCTATATAAGTAAATAAAAGCCTCTTGTCAGAAAGAAACTATTTACAACGTTTTGCTTACCGTCTTTTTGTTTTGCACATTCGTCTTTCTTCTTCTTCTTCTGTGAGCTCAAACCAATGCTGCAGCATATTGTAAACAATATCACCAAGTTGCGAAACCTGTAGCAATAAAAAAGACGTCATCAAAGATTGTATGTTTGGTGGGGGGGGGGGGGGCGGCGGGGGGGTATTGTTATTACAAAAGTCAATTATTATTTGATATATTAAACATTATGTTTGTGAAATGTTAAATTTTGCTCTGTAAAATAAGGTCTAGGATTCCTATTCTGTAAATAAAATGCCATATAGACAAAGACAAGTATTTTTACCATAGCATGAATTTTGATCTGCTCATAAAATGGACAATAACTGGTGGTTTGACCAGCTTGTTGTTAAAGGTATTAAAATCACACCATAAGTTTTTTTTCTTGAAAGAAATATCCTCAAACGTTCTAAAATGCACATATCTGTTTAAATCCAAAATAAGTCATTTTTAACACCATTGATGTCTTATTGCAATTGTTATGCGGGTTTGCTCTACTCATCTACAGCAAAATATCACAGTCTGTATGAATCGTTTTAGAACTATTTCAAACCAAATAACATTGGACTACTTTTTGCTGAAGAATTGTGTTATCGTCGCTATAAAGGCCCGCAACTGTGTGGTGAGACGTTTAATATTCATGAACTACTTTCAGCTATAAAACTTAATTAACGTTTCAAAATAAGTTATTGTCTTCATTTTCGTTATAAAACAAAAGTTTTTTGTAAAGCATGTAACTGATAACTTTCCAACTTAAATCAACGGTGAGAGACAAATGATAATGAGACACAATGTCGTATATCAATCATCACAGAGACTGTTGCCGGGCGTAGATCCGAACTCACGATCCCTAGATTGACAGTCAGACGCGTTAACGACTGAGATAATCGGACCCGGCTCCGGACTTTTGAATTGTAGTAGAAAGTTAAATGTATTTTTATATTCATCATGCAACTTTTAACTGTACTAACATAATACATCTGACTGCTACTAGCATACTATTTTCCAAGCTGTCATATGCTAGTAGCAGGAATTATATATTTTTAGATTTGTAGTTTTCTAAACTAATCTATTTATATCAACTGTGACGAGTAAATAAATGATAAAAATAAATTAAATAAAAACAAATAATGCATTTTTTCAATTGTTATATTTATTTGAGAAAACATATCGTAAATTCTGGTGTAAATAATAGTAAATGAAATTGAAAAAAAGAGAAAGTATCTGAAACTAAAAGAAAGTCTGCTTAACTTCCAAAGATGGAAGAATTTCCAGACTTTGAGTTACTGTTTAGATCCCACTTTTTTGAAGAAATAACAACCCAAAGTGGCTCCGATGATGATGATCGGATCCATCAAGTAGATGAGAAAACTTTTCAGCCTTTAAAAGGTATTGTTGAGTTTATTATATTCATATTTAGTTATTATAACAGATCTGTTGTTGAGAGGGTGTGTGTGAGCTCTGTCGTCTATCAACATTTGTTCTTGTCACTGAATGTTCCGCATGAAAGTGCGAGCTTTTAACTTTTTTCCCATTAATCAGTTGAATGTCTTTTCACTTCACACATGTCATTTTTTCTTTTAAACTTCAGCTGAAGATATCACACAGCAGTACGATGATAGCCAAACTAAAGGTGTTACTGTCGGCATGTCTCAACATGACACAGGGGATGTTAACATGACTCCTGAAAAAGAAGATGAATGAAAATAAGCAGTTCAGATCAGTGACAAATGATGAAGTTCTAAAATTCATCAATCAAATGGGAAATAAAAACACTCAACAAAAAACATTTAGGGAAACAAACATATTTCAGAACTTTCTGGAAATTAAAGGAGAAAAAAAGACATGTGGAGAAAACATCGCCCATAGAATTGGATCCATTGTTAGCAAATTATGTTTGCTCTGTCTAGAAAAAAAATGGTGAAGAATATGAACCTACAACAATACGCCAAATCATAGGTTCAGTAGATCGTAAGCTGAAGCAACATAAATATAGGCATGTAATCATATATGACAACAGTGATGATTTTATATTAACGAAAGATGCACTCAAGTCAAAGGTGACGCATCTTAAAAAGCCAAAAAAGGCCGCGTGCTTTACTGATGATGAAATTGATATTTTGTATGGAAAAAAATGCTAGTTGATGACACTTCTGAAAGTGTATTAAATACACTTAGGTTAAATAATGCAGTTCTCTTTGAAATGGGAAGGTGTTGATGAACAATCAGAATTAAAATGTGGTGATGTAATGTTAAAATGTACAGCTTTGGGCACCAAATACTTAGAACTTAATGAAAACTCACAAAGACGAACACTGGGGAAAAGAGAATTGTAAGAGGTACTGTTCCTAAAACTTTTGAGAATGCTGCAGATCCTGTGCGCTATCCAGTCCGTCTGTATAAGAAATATGCCACACTAAGACCAGCCGGTTTCAGTTATCCAGATGACCAATTTTACTTGGCAAACCGGACCATCCCAAACTGAAAACAAAGAAAATGAAATGTGGATTAACCCTTTACTTCATAAAGACGCCTTTGGACACCTCTAATATAGACGCCTTTGGACACTAAATATAGAAGGCTTTTGAATTATTGGGTGAAATATGTTTATATTAACTGACAGAGTGGAAAACATTGCAGGAAGTGTTCAGATTGCTCGTAACGAGCAATCTGAACTCTTCTTGCACTATTTTCAAAGGCCTTCTGTGATTGGTGCGGGAAAACGCATATCTATGGAGTTAAGGGTTAAGAAACAATAGGTTGGTGAAAGGAAATTGTCGCAACTCATGAAAACAATGGCCACAAAAGCAGATTTGAACCAAAACAAGAAAAACTGACAAATCACAGTTGCCTGAAGAGACCAGTCCAGAAGTTGCGAGACAGCAACATTGAGACTAGAGACATAATGCAAATTACCGGACACAAGAGCGAAAATTCATAATGAACAACAGCGACCTATCCGAGTCCCGCCATGAAGAACTTTCTCATCTCTTACAAAACAAACCGTCTGTATCTGCTGTTGCAACATACCCCAATCCAGCATCGTCTGATGCAGAACTATCGGATCAAAGTGCGTGCAATTTCAATGTATTTCATTCACAAGGTGTTGCTAAGCAATTTAACGCATTGTTTTATGGAGCAACTCTTAACATTCAAAACTTTAATGTGCAGATGCATACTTCATCATAAGAAAACAAAACCAGAGTTTGAAAACAGTGCGTATGCGCCTTATTTACAATAATAAGACAATTATTGCTGTTTTTTACTTTGTTATTCTAGTTCTATGGTTAATTAAAAAACTAAATAGATACGTTGAATACAACGTCATCATTTTGCCCCGACATAACTAACTGCAATGCTTTGAATAGCGCCTTATATTTTTAATAGTCGACGTATCATGCTTAAATTTTCATAACATATCCAATATACATATATTTCAAATACAATAACACTATTATGCATTGTATTGTTGATATGAAAAAAATATGGCAAAGTCTACAAACTTTCTGATCCCCCCTCATATACATGTATATCTAATGTTTAAATAAATATATATCTAATGTTCACATTCTCGCCCAAAACCTTTAATGCAATACCATTACTGAATTTACTAATATTAATAAGAAAAATAAACATGATTTCCCATGTATTTACAAGTTTGTCAACGCAATTTCTCTTAACCACACCCTACCACAATATTTACACATTTGAATCGACGCTTATTTTATAAAATGGAAAAAAAGAATATGAGTGAGAAACTGGAAACACAACACTTACCAGATAAACAGTTTAATCCCAAACAGTTTCTGCAGACAATTATGTAAACTTTACACACATCTTTTTCAGTCTGTGTGTAAAGTTTACAACTCCACGTGTCATTGTATCAAAGTCATGAAACTTTGATACGTTCCCATTCTAATATCAGTGTAAAAATACGATAATAAAGAAACACAAACATCGTTAGTAATCCATTGACACTTGTTTCTAAATATCATGTACGAATTAGAAACACAATCACCAAAACACACCAAGCTTTGTCGTCCGAAGCACATGTCTACTTGTAAGGTCAGTGTGTAAACACACTCATATATAATGGCGACATGTATGAAATTTCAATCGACGGGGTTAATACGATAATTGCAATGAATAAATGTGATTCAGTCATTAAGTAAAAACCTATAGTTTAGTTAAAAAACACAAGATACCCATAGCAAATAAAAAAAATTGTATATTTGTTTTGATTATTGAACTATTTCTTGCTATAGGTAATTCTCCAGCACGTCATGACATTCTTAAAATTCATCCGCTAACTGCCGTATATTTTGTTAAAGGGGAAGTGCAATGACAAAATGTGAATTTATTTTCGCCTTTTAAACAAAAATTAGCAGAAAAAAATAGTGTTTAATAATAAATAAATACATGGTTAGTAGCTTAGAATGGCAGCTGTATTTTGGCGAGTGACAATGTAACTACTATTTATTATGTAACTAGTGTAAAGATTATAATGAACATTGTGTTTGTAGTTGAACATGAACTTTTGAATTGAGCATGGAACACAGTTTTATACTCTCGGTCCCGCTGTCAGATTATATCTTCACCCCACCCACCTACATAATATTATAATATTTTCATCTAACCCCAAATTATAATTTTTTGGCCAAAATTTAACACAACTGCTGGTTATGATAAAGAAAGTATAAAATCTTGCATTTTTGATGAAGAAATTATAAAAAAAATAACAGAGCGGGATGAAATTAGCATAGCCATTATATCTTCATCCCATCCCCTAATGTTTTAAAAGTAAACACAACTTATGGCACCGGTTCTCAATTCAGAGTATGCGTAATAACTTATAGATTTATTGTGGGTTTTGCCATCAAACTCGCCTAGTTCACATATACATCAAAATGAACCTTACTGAACAGTCCTTGTGGTGTGAATATATTCATATGCAGTCCTAAATACAACTTCTGTATGTCCACTTCTGATATTACTGGATAATACACAACTTCACCTTTCCCTGCTCTTTTCAATTCAACCAGAACAGCTTAAACTGGAAGCCATTTTATCACTGTTTTCGTCTGACGACAATTTGACAGGTCAAGGTCGGCAAGGGGAATGCACTCGCGTTGTACTTGACTATTGTCACGGTCGCCGTGTCAATACAGACAGGCCAGCTAAACCAAATTTACAGTTGTAATATTGGTAGTGATTTCCGTGAATTGGTATAAAAAAAAAGTGATTTTGAAGGAAGAATCGATGAATGGCGGCCATTTTGTCGACAATGACTTCAAACTGACCCACTATAGAAATTTAGGGGGTCACCACGTGACTGCTCTTATCCAATGAAATCGCTAGTTTCTAGTGGGAGGTGAAATAAGAATTGTTGGGCAGACGCATAAGTGTGCTATGAATTGCTGGTCAGACGCATTACTGTGCTATGAATAGTGGGACAAACGCATTAGTGTGCGATATGTACTAATTGAAGAGTAGACATATAAGTGTGCTATGGATTGTAGGCTAGACGCATAAACGTGCTATGAATTGTGTGGCGGCCGTTATATGAATCATGTCACATTTTGGTAAACGCATCAGTGTGCTTTGTATTGTAGGGTAGACGCATCAGTGTGTTATGGAGTGTAAGGCAGACGCATTAATTATTGTGCAATGACTTGTAGGGGCTGTTGGAGTGTGAATTACGTCACATTTCAGTAGACGCATCTGTGTACTGTGAATTTGTAGGGTAGGAGGAATATGAGTCACGTCACATAATTATAGACGCATCATTATGCTATATATTGTAGGGCAGAGGCAGCAGTGTACTATGGATTGTGGGGCGGGCGGAATGTGAATCAGGTCACATTTTGGTAGACGCATCAGTGCGCTATGTATTGTAGGACAGACGCATCAGTGTGCGTTGTATTGTAGGACAGACGCATCAGTGTGCGTTGTATTGTAGGGTAGACGCATCAGTGTGCATTGTATTGTAGGGCAGACGCATTAGTTTGCTATTAATGGTGGGGCAGGCGAAATGTGAATCACGTCACATTATGGCAGACGCATCAGTGTGCTATGAATTGTGGGATAGGCGGAATGCGAATCGCGTCACGTTTTAGTAGACGCGTTAGCGTGCTATTAATTATGGAGCAGGCGAAATGTGAATCACATCACGTTTTGGTAGACGCATTAGTGTGCTATGTGTTATGGGGCGGGCAGAATGTGAATCACGTCACGTTTAGGTAGACGCATTAGTGTACTATGTACTCGGGCGGGCGGAATGTGAATCACGTCACGTTTTAGTAGACGCATCAGTATGCTATGAAGTGTGGGGTAGGCGGAATGTGAATTACATCACGTTTTGGTAGACGCATCAGTGTGCAATGTATTTTAGGGCAGACGCATCAGTGTACTATGAATAGTGGGACAGGCGGAATGTGAATCACGTCACGTTTTGGTAGACGCATCAGTGTGCTATAATTTATGGGGTGAATTATATGTGAAACAGTTTTATTATTAGGGTATAACAGGCATAACACTGCAGGTATAAGGTACTGAGATGACAGAGTAGATATATGTAATTCATTAATTTTAGTTAACTTCGTTGATCTAGTCACTCCAATACCACTTTAAATGCAGTAGAACGGTGGTTCTTCTCAGATCATTCTGAAGTTCTAGTATTTCTCTACAAATAAAAATGGATATACCATATATTACATGACGGTGGTGTTGGAAATGGCGTCAGATCCCATTCATTTAAATGGCAATTTCGGCATAGCTTAAGAGTTAAGTGATTTGTCCTATGTACAAAACTTCATTTGGTCAGATATTTATTGTTTTAATTATGCCAAAAATCAGAATTGAACTAATGCGCTTATAGTGCATTTTTTTTAGGAGTTGTTTTAATTATATGTTTGATATGTCAGAAATGGCCCTTGTATTTTATAATCTATTCTATATATGTAAATAATAAAAATCAAGAATCACCGACATGTACATAGCCGCAACAAACCATTGTTATTAGAACGGCTTGTTTATAATGGAAACATGTAGTATTTACAAACACATTGATTAAAAGTATGTTATAACTGTAATAGAAAGAGCAGTTCCCAGGAACAGTTTAATCACTGACCGTTTGTTCCTAGGTGACCACTATTGTCACTGTATGCAGCGTGTCTACTAATAATTTCTGATTTGCAGTAAATAAAAATATAATCACGTTGGTTTAAACATATTTATTCATAAATTATGTACAGCATATTCCACAACATATTTAGTAAAAGGATTGAAACGAAAGAAAATATTTCTTATATAGTTTCTCTCCTCAGTAACTTATACAAACATTTGTGTAAGGTGGAAATCACGTTGACAGTAATTACAGTATTAGATTGCCATTCGATGGCATAATTTATTCATGCGGCATACTCGTTTGTAGTCCTAAAATATTAGATATTTAATAACGCATTTAAAATTAAATATAGTAAAACCTCACCGTGTGGTATCCATCCCTTTTGCCGAGACTCCCCTGTTTGTTCAGTAGTTATCGCTTTTTGTATTGTATTGTAGAGTTTGGAGTTCCTGTGATGTTGTTATATGCGAATTGTTTTTCAATTATGACGTATTCATAATCCATCCTTTACGTAACAGTAAATTGTATTGGAGGCCCGTATACAACTTTTAATTCGGTACAAAATTGTTTTTCAGATACTTATAAAGCTGCAATTGATACATTTATGGGCAGGATGCATATAATAATTCTGAAAAAAAATTTGTTACAATCACCGAGACGAAGTCAAGAAGATAAAATTAAACTGTCTGAGGATTCGGATAACAGGGGCACCAAACCTCTATCTTTTCCCTAGATACGATATCTTACTGTCACATATCATAACATATCATCACATCATTAAGCCAAAATGATTCATTAACTTGCACTGTTTAAAACTGTCAAGGAAGGAAACTATTCAGAAATAAACAATAAATCAGGATTTGTTTTATTTGATTCTCAAAATGACCCCTGCTGTAACCAACTTAATCTTCAAAACGGTCCTCCGACCAAGGCATTTAAGTAGGTGAAATGACAATCATCTCACAAACACACCTTAACAGATGTTAGTGGCAGTTCTCAGGTCTTCTTATCATATCCGCACTTAATTGGTAAATAATGAGAAATGTATTGATTCATATCTGCCTACCGTTTTACAACATTCACATGTCCATGCTCTCGTATTTGCAAGATAATAATCTGACGAGGAAACTTTATATTACATCGTCTTGTGTTATGATATGACGACGGAAAAGGCGAGTTTGCGTTCACCCGTTAACCAGATTTGATACTGAACAATCCATTGCTAGTTTAAACATATTGTATTTCAAATATTTTGAACTGGTCACAAGTTCTTCCAACTTAGATTCGGCACAAAAAAAACATAGTGTGACTGACGAAATGCTTTGGTTAATGAATCTTGGACTTATAACGGAGAAATTATTGAAGTTGTTGATGATTTTAATTATCTTGGAACAATATTTAATTATACTGGTAATTTTAATTTAAATCAGGAACATTTGGTTGGCAAATCTTTGAAAGCTTTTAATACCCTCTTATTTAATTGTAAAAAATTCCATTTAAAGCCAAAACTACTATGCCAGTTGTTTGATGCATTCGTTGGTTCTATCTTAAGTTATGCGAGTGAAATTTGGGGATATACCAAGTCGAAAGTAATCGAAAGAATACATTAAAGTTCTGTAAACGTTTATTGAATGTTAGATTAAATACTTGTACAGTGGGTGTGTATGGAGAGCTTGGGAGATATCCATTATATATATCACGATATGTAAGAATCATAAGCTATTGGTGTAAAGTTATTTATACGGAAAATATATTGATAAAAAAACTATATGAACAGGGGCTATATGACTGTAATAGAGGTTGTAAGAACTGGGTATCAAATATTAAAACCATGTTAAATGATTATGGATTCACCTATATGTTTGAGAATAATCGTTTTGTTAATCCCAAAGTATTTCCAAATATTTTTAAACAAAAGGTTATCGACAATTTCATCCAACAATGGTTTGGATCAGTAGAAAAAAGTCCAGTGCTCGAATTTTATAAACTTGTCAAACATCAATTTAAGTACGAGAATTATCTCGATATATTGCCCTGTAATCTTAGATTATTTTACACTAGATTAAGACTATCTGTTAATCCTCTTAGGATACAAACTGGACGATATGACAGAAATAGAATTCCAAAAAATGAAAGATATTGTTTATGTTGCAATTCAAGGGATATAGAAGATGAGTTTCATTTCTTATGTATATGTCCCTGTTTTAATAATTTACGAAAACAGTATTTGAAAAAGTATTACTATCAAAGACCTTCTGTGTTCAAATTTTTAGAGTTACTTAATTCACATAATAAAACCATATTATATAATATTTCAAGATATATAAAAGAGGCATTAGAAATTAGAAAAACAGTGCTAACTGTTTAAGCATAGTGTTCATCCTCATTTCATTTATTAACATTCATTAAATATTTTGTTATATACTCTAATGAATTTAATCATTGCTGTTAAGTGACTATATGTTTATATTGATTGTATATTGTATATAGTATGATGATGTACTTTGTACAAATCCTAATAAAATATATGTTCTGTTCTGTTCTGTTCTGTTAATACATGTATATATAGCGATGCTATAGACAGATATTCGTAAAGACTTTGCAGAAGGCCAGACAGCAACAGAATAATAACTGACCTGGCACGTGAACGACCATCGCTCCGCCCACTGACCACGTGACATTGTTTGTCCAAGTAAATACAATGTAATGTTTTAGGCATAACACGTTCTGTAAAGTTTATATATTATAGTGAGAGTAATCCAGAACTTTGATTGAGTCATATATGTTTAATTGTAGTAAATCGAACTGTGTCATAACCTCTGAGTGTTATTTAGGGTTAAAAACGCTTTGTTAATTCAGTAACATTGTTGTTTCATTTACTTTTTACAAATATATGGGTATGACGTATTTAAAATGAATAGTGTTCCATAATTATTTAGGATCACTTAAATGCATGCTTTCATAACATGTATAAATATTAACTATTGTCCAGAATCACTAAAATGCATGCTTATGTAACATGCATACAATATTAACTATTGTCCCAAATCACTGAAATGCATGCTTATATTACATGCATACAATATTTACTGTTGTCCCGAATCACTGAAATGCATGCTTATATAACATGCATAAATATTTACTATTGTACAGAACCACTGAAATGCATGCTTAAATAACATGCATAAATATTAACTATTGTCCATAATCACTTAAATGCATGCTTATATAACATGCATAAATATTAACTATTGTCCAGAATCACTGAAATGCATGCTTATATAACATACATAGAGAAACAGTGAGATACACATGCATATAAAATGCACGCAATAGCAAATATGATCCGGAAACCTTGACATACACATAACACATACATAATAATACGGTGTCCCGCTGGGGCCATCAATAACAACTATTGATCGTTTTGGTGTTTCTGTATCTTTTTTTTATTTGGTTTATTTGTGGTAATATATATATATATATATGTCATAAACACAACAATGCACCAAGCATATTAATATACAATATTACAGAAGTATTAACATGTATTTTAAATAATATATCAAAATAGTTAACTATTTATTATAATATATATCAGCATTCACAGATTTAATATTTTGTTTTGTTACACAAGTATTCAATTTAGCTAAAATATTGATTAATAATTTTGAGACATACATATTTCACAGGTTAACCCATAACGTTTTACAACGTATCTCCAATGGAGATGAATGGTCCTTTATCACCAACTGGATCGATGCAAATATTAGAAAATTGCCAGTAACTTGCGAAAGGTCGATGGTTCTACTCAGATCAGCGTACATATTTCTAGTATTTTATTACAACGATAAAACTGGATGGTGCCATATATAAACACACTGAGCTAGCATGTAAGGTGTTAAAAATGCAGTTTAAGCACACGGCAAATAACGTTAGATAGATAGATAGGTGCTCTTGGAAATACTGGGCAAAACCATTACTCCATTTGTACGATTATGAAATACTACGCACCAGAAAGAGTGAAAAAAGAACCGCAAACAACTTATTAAAATTTATATTGATATTGTGGAGCATTTTTCTCCATTTATTGTATAACTATTACAGAGTATATATTTCACTATGAAGTCTCTGCAGGGAAAATAGTAACACTATTTAATTTAATAATATAGCAATGTCTATAGATTGAGGACCTCATTGAAAGTAAGATTTATATTATATATAAAATTGAATGAGTTTATCCTCTATTAATAAAGAAAATATTATTATTATTACTATTATCCTTATTATTATTATCGTTACTATTATCATTTTTATTATTATTACTATTACTATTATTATTATTATTATTATTATTATTATTATTATTTATATTATTATTATTATAGCTAACTCTGTTTTCCATTATCTTTTTTAAAAAAAGGGAGAGTTAAATAATTATATGCATTGTTATTACATAGTTCTTCGGATTTATAACGGTCATTGAAACGTAAATATTAATGAGATGATAGTTTCTATAATAAAAGGGGATGCGATGAGATGAGAGAATGCGTAAACAAAGATACTATTAAGACCTAAACACAGGCATACAAAAAGGAAAATAAGATTTGATAAACGTTGTTTTTGAGAACTCAACAAATACTGTATACGTAACTCTAATCGCATGAACAAATATTCGGGATATCCAAAAAAATCAGAATTGCGGAAATGTTTGCGAAAATTTCTTTTCAATTGATATGACACTTTTACAATGTATATTTTACAAGTCAGTGGTCGTAGTAAATACATTAAGTAAGATATTAAAAATAGCTGTCATTTTAAAGGCATAAAAAAACTAGCACGAGTGTTTAATGATTATTTCTGGTAATATTTAGGGGTGATTTACGCTAAATTTACCGTTTTGTTATACAATATTATGTATAAAAGACTTAACTCCGTGTGGGTTTCTCTTCCCAATTGAAAGCATAGAATATATTTATCAACTGCCTAAATACATATTAATTTCTGCAAGAGTTTACGCTTATTTAGCAATAAACGTTTGCCTAATTAACCCTAAACAACTTAGATATTCATTAATGTTTGTCGGAAAATCAGTCCAAAAGAACTCGTGTATTGCAGGAATACAATATACTATAGCAATTGTTTATGATTAAACTCGATTTGTTTTCTCTCAATTTGGCAATAATTTATCTTGTTGATTATAAAACCATAGTTAACCTCAGTTAATAAAAGTATCTGAACATAGCGATTCACTACAATACTCAGCTACCCTTGCTGTAATTTGCTAACATTTAACATTTGTTTAGCTTTTTTCACGCTTTGAAAAATTTCGTTTTGGAATTTCCGTGTGGAATTGTCGTGGGTGATCATGTCACATTTCATACTGAACACTGATTGACATGTCCGATAATGATGGAGTAAAGCAACATTCGTCGGTACATGAAGAATATTGTAAAACTCTTCCTTAATTGGCTTACTTAGGTGATGAATCCCTAGTTCAAACACTTTCAAAGGATCAACAATCAATTTAGTTCTTTTGTTGCATGTCGTTTCGGTTCGAGTAAATGTATTTAACACTCGGATCTGCCTCATTTCTTCAGAGATATTCATTAATGCATTACCATTGTTCGGTATGAAATGTGCCATTTGAAATTTATATGCTGCAAGGTTGGAAACATTGAAATAGTTATTGTTCAGGCTCTGTATCATTGTGATCCACGACTGATGTTGCCGTGGAACAATGAATTCGTCGATATCTTGGAATGCGATATATTTATAGTAATACATATTTCTAAATAAACAATCCCACACGCAAACTGCTTGTCCTTTATACCAAATCATTTTTGAGTCAATCGGGAGTTCCCATGATATCAAAGATACGTCGCCAAGTTCTCTATACATTTTCAGAAGCGATTTTACTTCCATAGATATATTGTTATCATAAAAAGTAACATGATTAGCTCCGAATGCTTTGCAAACCTCGATGAACTCTATCAGCTGCTCCGGCTTCAACGTGCCAAAGAGAGGCGGAACGCAAACATTAAATTGTCCAATCATTTTCTTTTGTTTGTTTGATACCACTTTGATGTGCACACTTTTAGATTTTGCATCATGTTGGCTCTTCGTTATAAAAATACCTCCATCTAAAAGTTGGTTGTAATTCACAACGTCCGGAACCCTGCAGGAAATCATAAAAGCTGCATACGGTTTCGTGTGATCTTCACACGTTTTGTAAAATTCGGTAGGTGTAGCTATTGACAAATTCATCCCATATCTGCACCATAAACTCTTCTCAGCACGGCCTATAAGTCGTCGTGCAACAGCGACCATTCTTACAAACCTACCGTGCCTGTCATCAAAGTAGGCCGAAAAGCAATAAACATCTTGTTCTATCAGCTTAAATTTTAAATGTTCTTCAGGTGGCTGGCTGTCCATTGCTAGTGTAACTTGTGCTGGTGTTAGTATGTTCTTTTTCAAAGGTACTGGATTTATCCATTTAGCCCATCTTTTCATAACGTCCATATTAATGCCAGCAGTTTGTTCAGGTATGTCTTCATAATCCAGTGACGATATATTGATATCGTCTTTAGTTAAAAGTAAAAGAAAACTTAACGCAAAAAAGAGATAAAGGAACAACACGATCATAAAACAAGTCTTCGCGAAGGCTCTCCTGACTAACAACATACTTGAAGAGTGTTTATATATCTATATCTTGTTAGTTATGCTTATCTATAATTCCCACCGAACGTTGTAATTGGTATCGATTTTGCATGTTTTTAATCAAAAGAGTTAACGTATGGTACAGCCGCAGGTGCATACATTAATAACTAAAGAATCTAGATCCTAGCAAGTGACATTTCATTAATTTCTCTGATCGATTTCATTGGCTACTCAAATAAAATACAAGTATACGTTCATGAACATGAACAAAACATTCTTGAGTGGACAAATTATCTTTTTTTTATTTAGACTACACACTGCGATAAAAGTAAGAAAATAATTACAGTATTACAGTCAAACATGTGTAAGCGGTCATCTCTATTGAGCAGCCAACCACTTGACTTGAGCAGCTACATTTCCTATTTTCTACGTCTGTTTTTGAAAGCAAATTAACCTGTATTACACAACATATCTTAAGATGCAACTTTTACTCTTTCGATTGACTGGCTGCTTAAGACAGGTTTGACCGTATAAACTATCACTCTCATTGACATGAATGAAATTGTTATTGTGGTACTGATGTTACATATGTACATGTTACCGCAGTTGTAAGAGAATCGTCCGGCGGGGGTATTTTTACATACACTGTCTCTTTTTATGATATGACGATGGTGTGTGTGGGTGGGGGTGGGTGGGGGGGGGGGGGGGGGGGGGGTTGTGTCTGCGAACCGTGATTAAGCTCCCCAAGATGGTGACCTATGTTGCAAAAATATTCATTTGTAAAGTTTTATGTAATTGAACATCTTCTTAAAGTTTAAAACGTTAGTTAAAATGTCATTGAGATTGCTAACAGTATGAACGCAAAGCAAACACTGTTTCGAAATCATAATATATTTAGTTTATACTAATTTATTTTAGCTCGATTGCGATAAATTCTTAGAGCTTATATAAACCGCTCTATAGTCCGCTTCTTTGGTAGAATCAGTACTGACGGTGTTGTTTTATGAAACGCATCGGATTGTTGGTCTGGATTGTTGGTCTGGATCGTTGGTCTGGATCGTTGTCTGGATCGTTGGTCTAGATCGTTGGTCTGGATCGTTGGTCTGGATCGTTGATCTGGATCGTTGGTCTGGATCGTTGTCTGGATCGTTAGTCTGGATCGATGGTCTAGATCGTTGGTCTTGATCGTTGGTCTGGATCGTTGGTCTGGATCGTTGGTCTGGATCGTTGGTCTGGATCGTTGGTCTAGATCGTTGGTCTGGATCGTTGTTCTGGATAGTTGGTCTGGATCGTTGGTCTAGATCGTTGGTCTGGATCGTTGGTCTAGATCGTTGGTCTGGATCGTTGTTCTGGATCGTTGGTCTGGATCGTTGGTCTAGAAGTCTAACTTTTGCACATTATAGCTTACCTGGCATAATCTGGTCCAAATATTTGATGTCAGTGTTTATGCTTCTGTGTCACCAACATTTTTCTTAAGTTTTACTTAAATACTTAAAAGTTAACTCACTTTTGACTGGTTAACTTTCTATTAAATAATCCATACCAAATAAACCATATGCAGTTGTAACGGAACCAGTATAAAACCATGACCACCTGGTTCCTCCTCTATATCGAAGTGTTTAGTTTTGTATAGTCGAAAATAGTGGTTAACGACAATTTGTTATTTCCTGCCCTCCATGAACATCTACTGACCCTCTATATAAATATAGGGACGCGCTATGTGACCGCTCTCATCCAATGAAAAGGCAGGATACTTGTTGGACGTGAATAAATTTGCATAGTACTATGAAAAGTATCTTACAGATTTGTTGTCGTTCCTTGTTGCGATGATCTGAAAAAAAATTGCTTATGTTACGTGATAAAAGAAATTTCATAAACGTGTTAATGTATTATGAAATTCATTAAACTCGTTGGCAAACAAGATTTTATTCCGTTAGAGCCCCCTCTCTCTCTCTCTCTCTCTCTCTCTCTCTCTCTCTCTCTCTCTCTCTCTCTTTCTCTCTCTCTCTCTCTCTCTCTCTCTCTCTCTCTCTCTCTCTCTCTCTAATTATATGTATTACAAACATAGAAACATGTAGCAAGCTGACACACAGAGAGACGAGAGTGTTATACATTTGTAAAACTAATTTGGTTGCTTCGGTAATATTGGTATCATAAAACGTAAAGTGATATACATTTTGTTAACTTCGTTTGACTCAGTCAGCTAGTCAGGATTGCTATCTGTCAATGATATAAGCGAATTATTTATCATAAAACACATAATCAACTATTCAATATTAAGGCACATGGAAAGTTAACCATTATAACGATTTGCATTCACTATACAAAATGCACAACCAATTTATTCGATGTCTATTCATTATCTATTTTTGTTGAATACTGGTTCGATATTGTACAAAAGGGTTTTAAAAGTTTTTGTAGAGAAATTTGATCACCTTCTTTTATTATACAATAACGGTTTGAAAACTCCATTCATATCATCGTTGATATTTTATAATATGTTATTATATACTACGATTTTATATTACAATAAGCAGTCCTATATAAAAAATATATGTGTTGTTAGTGTGATCCATAAGATTAACCAGGCATATCAGTAGATACTTTTAAATATCTACATATTAGTGATAAACTGGCCATGTACCTTTATACATTCGGATTGTTATTTATTTTGCTGCTTTTTCCGACTGATTCAGGTATTTATAGTGAATTTTATCAAACACGAGTCTAGTGATTGTATGTCTATTCGTCGCTATCGGAGTTCTTACGCCTTTATGTTACTTCTCCCATAGAAATAGTTGATTGATTGATTGATTAAATATTTAGCGTCATTTTTATGCCATCGAGGGCTAACAGACGATCAGTTAACCTAACCACTGTTTCCTGGGATTAACCAATACTCGAGCACACCCCATCTCCGCAAGAAACTGATAACTTTCCCAATTGAATCAGTGATGAGATACGAACGATAATGAGACACATAAAGCGTAAGAACTCCATAGAAATAGATAATTGTGATAAATATACTCATTCTTACATATATGTAATGTTTTCTTTCTGTACGTGACTATTTCCTTGCCCATTTTGGATTGACATCTGTTTTGCTTCTTTCATATAAAAACACAAAATCATATTTTATATATGTTTTATCCAACATTAAATCGGTGTCGTGCGTTTGTTTGTTTGATTATTTAGCGTCATTTTATGCCATCTTATACACAACCATTGGAATTCTTAAGTATTTTTATTGTCGTGTCTGTATCTTTACGTAACTATTTGAATTCCTACGAATTTAAGAGTTTCATTTATTTTTCTACTTTCAAATGAAGCGAGTAACTTTCAGTGAAAATAGATATATATATACACAAATGTGTACTCATTTGAGATAAGGATATTCCATTATGAGGTTTCGGTTTTATTGATTTGTTTTGTTTTGACATTTAGCGACATTTTACACCATCGAGGGCTAACAGACGAACCTAACCACTCTTTCCTGTGACAAGAAGGTTAACCAGTACTCAAGCACACCCAATCTCCGCAAGTAACTGATAAATTTCCCAATTGAATCATTGGAGAGACGAATGACAATGAGACGCAATGTCGTATATCATTCATCCCCGGAGAATGTGGCCCAGCAGGGATTCAAATTCACGCTTTTATTGAAACCGAAGTTATCCAAACAGTGATATCTCATCATCTCAACTTTGTATTCACAATTTTTGCAAACTGCTAAGATTCTTTCGATGTTATTTTGATTTACCGTTGTGTGCTTAAGCTGGGCTTTATGCCAAATGCAGAGCCCTGCTGGTGTAAAGATTTGCAGTGTTTATCACCGCCAAAATAATCATACTCAACTGGGACTATTTCGTATTCATCGAAGTTTTTGTCCATGTATTATATATATATATATATATATATATATATATATATATATATAATATATATGCAAGCAGCAACAAACCGAGCAAAAAAATGTAATATGGACTTTGTATTATACTTTCTTTAAAAATGTTGCATAAAAAACAATTGCTACAAAAACACCAATCAAATTAGAAAGGCGAATGCACGTTTTTGTTTAAGCGTGGCTATCAGTACTTTTGTTACTTTGATTTTAAAATAGAACGTGCATTGTAATAGCACGGCATTGTTATAGCACGTGCATTGTAATAACACGTGCATTGTAATAGCACGGCATTGTAATAGCATGGCATTGTAATAGCACGTGCATTGTATTAGCAAGGCATTGTAAAAGCACATGCATTAATGAGCCGAATGATTATCTAACAAATTATCCTAACTGTTGTTGTTTCAGCGTCTGGTATTGACTGTTACGTATGCAACTCAGCACAAGATGGATGTGGAGAAAGTGTGGATGGGGCCCTACTCCGATATAACGGTAACGTGGTCTCCGGGTGCGCTTCGTGCGTCAAAGCGTTCTCAGCACTGGGGACAAGTAAGAATAGTATTATTTGTGCATTGTAGTGCATACTAATGTTATTTTGGCAGTGCGTCCTCAGTGATCGAGTGGTGGCTGAGGCCGTCACAGTACCTTGCATACCTCTTACCATTGAGGTAGTTAGTTCAAGCCTATAAATAATAATAATAATAGTAATAATAGAGACTTTTATTAACGAGATACCTCATGTGAATAAATTCAATCTTCCATGAGGCCCTCAACATATTTACAAAGTACAACGTTAGTTTAACATATAAATAAAACAATAAACTAAATAAATCAGACGGTGTGTAACGTGCTTTAATAATTAACAAAGCATTATTTCCAATATCAGTTCAATACAGATCTGTACGTCTAGTATACTAAGCACATCGCATTACCGACCATTGAAGTCAATCTGCATAATCATATTGCTAACATAAAGGCATAGTACCACCATTGGAAAATGGAAG
Organism: Panopea generosa; assembly: GCA_029582155.1. Taxonomy (NCBI): domain Eukaryota; kingdom Metazoa; phylum Mollusca; class Bivalvia; order Adapedonta; family Hiatellidae; genus Panopea; species Panopea generosa. Next base: position 62,554,173 of record CM055909.1, read on the forward strand.
TGCTTCCGAAGGGTAATCGCCTAATGGCGGTTATAAATAATCCTTGTGTTTTCTTCAGTAAAAACGCATTTTCCTTATTTTAATGCTCATTTATTTATTTGAATGGCCTTATTGATGTATTTTGAACATTTTGACAGCATTGTCATGTTTGAATTGTGAAGTTAGAAAAATATTGATGCTTGGAAATTTGGGTATGAATACATGATTTCGGAAGTCTACTTTTACTTTGTCAACAGTGTACACACTCAGCAGGAAAAAATATCTTATATGACACATGACCCCTACTTCTCTCATCGTATTTCAGTAGTGCAGAGGTTGACAAACAATAAAATGAAAGTTTCACTTCTTTCATTTGCGTCTCTCTATGAATGACAATCCTTCAAACTTTTATTATTTACTATGGAATAAAGAACAAACAATCAAGGGTGTGCTTGCACATAAAAAAATCAATTTTTACTCCGTGGTCAAGTTGTCTAAGGCTCCGTATCAAAACCCCTTACATCTCACTGCTGAGGTTATGGATCGAACCCAGCTCGGATCAAACACTTTATGTGAGAAAGTTTTCCAGTTCAGTAGTCACAGAAAGATGGTTCAACTCTGAGTAAGCCCGTGTGGTTCCGGCTAAGAATAGAATCACTGCCGACCTCTGCAGAGGGGAAGGAATCCTCCGAATGGTTGTCATGTTCATTTTATCATTTTTGTCATGTTCATTATTGCGGTTAAATTACCAACCCCTGTGTGGTTTCAGGGAGCCATATGAGTGATGGCAAGAATAGGATCACTGTGGTTCATGTATGTCGTAAGAGGCGACATTTTGAGTAATTTGATAGAAATTGCAGTTTTGCAGGTATCAAGGTTCTAGGTTCATTCTGCATATTCATTTTTTGATGTATTTTTATATCTGTATGTTAATTTGTTGTTTTTGTACATGTAGAGTGAACCTGGAATATTCCTTCCTGTTGGCGTCAAATAACCTATCATGTGTTGGAAGGCCGTAAAACACTATTCATTCTACTGGGAGTCATGCATATGCTTCTAATGCCTTCCTTCACCAGTGAAGTATGTTGGCATACATAGCTTTGTGTTATGGTGAAAATACCAAAATATGTAAATAGAAACTAAGCGATATAATAAACGTATGAAAACGCGTACGCATATACAAATGCCTGAACGAAATGACGTGTATTGCTATTTTATACATGTAATCTTCGTTTGACCAGTGTATTAAACTATAGTTATCTTATTGCAGTTTGGTCATCCGTGACGAGATGGTGCCAACACACGGCTGAGGACAGATGCACTAATATTCTCGGATACGGCAAGTGCACGTGTTCTACGACATTCTGCAACAGTGCCACGATCACGTATGGCTACCTTCCCGCTACAATACTTGCTACTTTGATGACTGTTGTTTTGTTTTGATCTGTTTTAATTTAAAACAAAATATCACCTATCATTATTGGTTACATTGATGACATCACATGTATAACATAAATATTTAAAAGCTTTTTTAAAACAGCGTTCACGTTTATTTATCATTTATTTTTTCTTTATAAAACAACAAGACATATGTGGGTATCACGTGAATTGTTAACTTTTTTTTTTGCGTGAACGCTTATTATTTAACGTCACGGGATTGCCACACGTGACAAAACTTAAATTGTGCGTTAAAATTTACCTGGCACTCGTGGATATTCCGTGCATATCCGTAAATTAATTTTCGATGTCCGAACGTTTGATTGATTGATTGAATATTTAGCGTATTTTTTATGTCCGACGTAAATAGTGATATATCTGCCGATAAACCAATACCAATACACCAATCGGTATCATGCCGCACTCACGAATGGCTGCACGGATAGGTCTGAACATATTGGCGAATGTTCATGGATTTACCTTGCACTCATGAATATTCCGTGTTTATCCGTTAATTAATGTTCGGTGTCCGAATTTAAATACTGATATTACTGTTAATAAACAAACCAGTTCATTATTAAATCGAGTGTCGGCACAGACAAGCCGTTTAAACGCTCGAACAGTGGACGAACACATTACAAGACTAATGGGTGTCAGGTAAATGTTTACGGACACTTATGTTTTCAAAATAATCTGTAAATGATTAAGAGTAACAAAGATTTGGTAAAAGATAAACAGCACCAGGCAAAATTTATTACTTTTGTTATATTTGTATTGTTGTAACAGACTTGTCGAACCGCCAATTACACATGTATAGCATAACGTGACGTTTATCATTAATAAACTAATATATATATATATCATTATAGTTCTCGTCTTATGTTGAAGGAATGTAAACTTTAAATTTAAATTTGCATTTATGGTAATTAAAAATTAAAGAGAACCTTATATCTAAGCAACAAATGTTTCAGAAGAGAGATTTTGTACAAGCTAGAAATAGCTCTCTTCTCAAGTATATTGTTATATATCGCTGTATATGTATAATGAATAACCAGACATAAATGTACAGACCCGACTACGGCGAGCGCGCCTAGCTACAATGCAAACCATAGACACGATATCAAGGCATTTGCTAAACCATAATTTGGTGTCAACACATCTGGACTAGACGGTCAGTTTACATACGTGAACTGATAGATTTATGTGAATAGGATCCAGTTAAAGACTCACATGCTTTATAGGTGTAAACCCACCATTGATTTTTGTTCTTTATTCTATAGTAAATAATAAAAGTTTGAATGATTTTCATTCATAGAGAAACCCAAATGAAAGAAGTGAAACCTACATTTTACTGTTTGTCAACCCCTGCACTATCAAAAATGATGAGAAAAGTAGGGGTCATGTGTCACATTAGAGATTTTTTCTGCTCAGTGTGTACACTGGTGACAAAGTGAAAGTAGACTTCTGAAATCATGTATTCATACCCCAATTTCCAAGCATCATTTTTTTTCTAAATTCACAATTCAAACATGACAATGCTATCAAAATGTTCAAAATACATAAAAAATGCCATTCAAATAAAATAAATGAACATTAAAATAAGGAAAATGCATTTTTAAAGAAGAAGAAATGAGGATTATTTATAACCGCCATTATGCGACTACCCCACGGAAGCACGTTCTTTTTGCAATGGTGGTACTATGCCTATAATGGACATATTTAGAAACCCATTTTGATCATGAATATACAGAGAAATCATATGTATTTTATTTCATAAAAGGAGATAATTGAAATTACAACAACGGAATTTCCGATTTTTCGGATTTTTTCATATGCACATTCACAATGTATAAGCTACAATGCAATTCTAAGACACAATATCAAGGCATCAATTTGGTGCCAGCAATGACTTATATACTCTGGTCTTACATGCAATACATCTGGACTAGACGGACAATTTACATACATGAACTGACAGCTTTATAAGAGTAGGACATCACACAAAGTCATGGCGGAGGATCGAACCAACGACCCACCGATCCTGGGTCCGATGTTTTACTACTTGACCACGCGCTCAACTGACAATTTACTATTAGTTATGACACTTCACATACAGTAGTTTTTTAATAAGGACATTTACTGCAGAATGTGCGTACTTTCTACTTTTAGACTGATACATTCCGTTGTTCAGTCATCATTCAGCCAGTAGATACAGATCGTATTTTCCGTATGCACCTATTCTGTAGTTCGCATGTACGCTGCCGTGGTCCCAGTCCACCATCACCTGCCGGGAATTTCTGTCACCTTTGTACCATTCAGTAACTGTACCTGGCCCATAGCCGTCCTGGTAAATAATACATCTAACATTTCAAAAAACTGAAAATAGTTACCTAACAGCAAACGTAAAACTATGACATAAAGGATACAAGTATAAACATTGCAAAGACCACTCCATTTGTAATGCAATTCAGTGCAAATGAAGACATGTGTGTAATGTCAATGAACTAGCGTATTAAGAGGAAAGAATTCAGATCTTCTGACAATAAAACGTAAGCTTTGTTTATTAAGTTCGTATGTACTAGTTGCATTTGCTAGTTTAGCCAGCGATAAGTTTGATAGATCGAAAGTTCCCAAAGACGATCCTTGGATACACTGCGGGAAATTCAATGCTGTCTGCATCACTGTGGTTGCATATAATGCAATATTGTCACAGATTTACCGTAAAACTAAACTTTAAAAGGTAAGGAAATCATACTGACACAGCGAAATTTAATACTAATATACACATAAGCAGTAAAATGTGTTCGAGCGAGCGAGTATGCGTGCGTGCGTGCGTGCGTGCGTGCGTGCGTGTGTGTGTAAAACATGTTTTTTGGCTGTTTATGGATTTGGTATATCAGAGAACATGTGATGATATAAATGATTATTTTTATCGTATTTATACAAGGGCAGTAACAAGGTTTCTACTTAATATCCAAAATATCCAATTAATGTACGCGTTGTCTCCCTTAGAAACATACAAAACTCTGGATACCATTTCTAATGTATTGTGTTAAAAATGGCGTTGAACCAATGGACTGCATGGTGTAATGGTGAAAATCAGACCAGGGATCGAATGGTCATGAGTTCGATTCCCCGCCACAGCCACGTGTGTTGTCTTTGAGCAAGACACCTCAGTAGCATAATAGAAAAGTATACACAGGACCCATGAAGACTTCGAGCGTCATTTGTCTTAAAATCATAAATCACAATCATTTTAAAAACAATATGCTCAAACAACTTTACATCAGATAATTAAAATAATAATACATATACTAAATAACAAACAATACCTGATCATTCCAAGCCCAATCCTTGCCCCTGACCACCCTCGAACCAATAGTTATTCTACGGACAAGTTCTTCTCCGTACATCGGGTATATTCTCGGACCGCCCGGCTTCAGTGTGACTGCGAGACCTACTGCAGTAGGTTTATTTGGTGTACCAGTGGGACTACTACTGGTAATGGGCACCGTGACAGTCGTGTGCTTAGATACGGAACCGGCACAGTCCTCTGTAAATTACAATACATACAATACGTAACAATGAACTATCAAGGGGAATAACTTTGTTAGATAATAGATAAGGTGTGCATGTGTATTAATTCTTTATCATGTTGAGCGATTATGTACACAACATAGTATCATATTTGTCATAATTGGTTCCTATACTCCATTGATTACTACTACTTTTACTACTACTACTACTACTACTACTACTACTACCACTACCACTACTACTACTACTACTACTACTACTACTACTACTACTACTACTACTACCACTACTACTACTACTACTTCTACTACTATTACTTATAATTATACTTATACTACTACTACTACTACTTTTACTACTATTACTACTACTACTACTACTACTACTACTTCTACTTCTACTTCTACTTCTACTACTACTACTACTACTACTACTACGACTACTACTACTACTACTACTACTACTACTACTTCTACTTCTACTACTACCGAAAAATATATAAATATATTGTATAATACTCAAATATAAAACTTACTTAAACACCGAGTACTGTTGAGTATACGTAGTTGACGACGATTCCTCAGTAATTCCTCCCTGAGCGCCTGAGTCTTTATTTCTGAATTGTTCAGCCGCTGTTCAATACGAATAATGGCCATTTTGGTGGAATCAGGATTACCATCGGACATCGACTCGATCACCGAAGAGATGTTTTTTTGAAACGCTCTGAGCTCTGCCTTTTCGTCAAAGAATGAATGCGTAATAATCTTAGCAAATTTTTTAAAAATGGCTGTAACATTGTCAATTTCGACATAGAATTGCGTGTTGAAAACGGCATATTTATCTTTGATATCATTAGCAGACTCTGTGGACAATTTCAAATTGGTGTTGACGTCAGTAATGTGTTGTTTTATATCATTTATGCGACGTTCATGCCGCCGTGTGACCTCTCGAGTGTCGTTGATAGCATCAGCCATTGGTCTAACTTGTGCCGCTACTTCTTTGATTGTGTTTAGTTCTTCAGCCAGTTTCAGAACCGTTTTCTTTTCATCTTCAACGTAACTTTTTAACTCTTTAATTATATCGCCAGAATCTGAATAAAAAACATGCTGTAACATTTGACCACGTAATTTGCGATTTTTATTGAAATATGTATTACCAAATACTTGAAAATTGGCTTCCTTGCTTGGCGCTTGAGTATTTAGATGATAGTTCTAGGTTCGGTCGGCCGGTGTCGGTATAATGTGATTGTATGGCGTATAATACCATGTGTCTGATACTCCATTATGGCAGTGTTTAGAAAACTGTCTCAAGTAGACAGTACTAGACACCCTCGTGATATAACTGAGAAATTGATGAAACACCGCTAAACACCGTACAACGTATATCTTGATGGCGTAGAATACAACGTCTTAGCTTCTGTTTCAATTGTATTTGTTTTACTCATTAAACTATAAAAAATTGAGAAATATCATATATAACTTACTTGCATCGTGAGACTGTTTTCCTTCCTCGCAACCTGTATCATTTAGCAGGCTTTCTAAACGCGCAGTTCTCATCTTCTCGTTGTCCAATTCGTATTTAAGATCCAAAATTTCGAATTTTAAAGTATCAATTTCGCGTAATAGCGATGTTCTTAAAAGGGACACCGCTTTATTCAAAGTACGGTATTGTCTTATCGACTGAGCCGATGCTTGTTGTATAATCAATGAAGATATGACAAAAACAACTGCTGCATACAATTTAAGCATTGTGCCTTTTTAATCTGCGATAATTTCTAAACTTTCTTTGTGATTGTTTTTCTACATGTAATGTTAATGCAATGCTGCATGTCACACCAACAGAACTAAACACGACACGAGGCAAAATATTGATTTTAAACCATGTTCACTGCTTTAAAAATGAAAATTCAGTAAAATTAAACTTTACAAATCAAAAGTCAATGCGTATTTAATGTCCATCAAAATTCCTCTGGCCCTTTATGTAATAAAACCACTTAGAAACTGCATCTGTCATGAGTAATAATTGGCATTTTGGAACCTTATACATCATTTCCACTCGCGTAAACAACGAATTCATCTTGTTAAAGAGAGTCACGACACTTTTCACTCACCATACTTTGTGAAAGTATATTTGTTCATGATGGAAATATAAAAATAAAATACCCTATTGTGTACTTACTCCGTCTTAATTTTAGTTTATTTTGCAATGGGGCATAACTCTGGTAAATGCTTGAACGGCATCCCTCTTCACGGATAAGTGGTCCCATGTCCAAAAATAGCGTTACTTGACAAAGTTTATAAAAACTGTTGATAATGTCTTAAATATGATTTGTCAGATAGAAATGGGAGACGGTTATATCTGCATGGGGTGAAAGTTAATACAATTCTATTTCAACATTGGCGTTTATCCCTTTAAATATAATTAAAATATCCCAAAGCTAAGACATACTTAAAATGTCCACTTATAGCCTGTGTTAGTAAGTACTGCGAACCACAAGTTAATTACCAATTACTGTTAGACTCGTGCGTTTTGTCACATGAGAGCCATTGGAAAATGAATTGAATGATATCAAGAGTCCATATTGTATTAGCATAAACCAGAGACATATAAACGTATACTTGTTACTAAGCGAGCTCTACTAAATAAACACTACTAAGTGAGCTCTACTAGATGAGCTCTACTAAGTGAGCTCTACTAAATTAGAACTACTAAATTAGCACCACAAAGTGAGCACTACTAAATGAGCACTACTAAGTATGCACTACAAAATGAGCTATACTTAGTGAGCTCTACTAAATAAGCACTACTAAATGAGCTCTACTAAGTGAGCACTACTAAATGAGCTCAATTTAGTGAGCACTACTTAGTGAGCTCTATGAAATGAGCACTACTGAGTATGCACTACTAAATGAGCTCTACTTAGTGAGCTCTTATTAAATGAGCATCACTAAGTTAGCACTACTAAATGCGCTCTACTGAGTGAGCACTACCAAATGAGCACTACAAAATTAACTCTACTGAGTGAGCACTACAAAATGAACTCTACTGAGTGAGCACTACTAAATGACCTCTACTGAGTGAGCACTACTAAATGCGTTCTACTGAGTGAGCACTACTAAATGAACTCTACTGAGTAAGAACTACAAAATGAACTCTACTGAGTGAGCACTACAAAATGAACTCTACTGAGTGAGCACTACTAAATGAGCTCTACTTAGTGAGCACTACAAAATGAACTCTACTGAGTGAGCACTACTAAATGAGCTCTACTGAGTGAGCACTACTAAATGAGTTTTACTTAGTGAGAACTACTAAATGAGCACTACTAAATGAGCTCTACTAAGTAAGCACTACTAAATTATCTCTATGATTCCAACATATCTGATGACATTTAGGTTGAACGTGTATAAAATGTGAAAACATTGAACATCAGTGGCGTAACTTCTGGAAGCACGTGCCTACACTTTTTCTGAGATATCGAAAAATAAAAATGCCAAAAAAATGCAATAAAATCTGCACCTATGACACTTCATTTTTCCTTTTATTCAAGTGAAGTGAACAAACCTTAAAACATTACATTTATTGGTTATAAAACGGTGAATTCAATGTTTATATTAAGGATAACTAGGGTCTTAAAAAAAAGAAATATATGCCAAAACACACGTACACACCTACGACAGTTTAGCTGAATTTGTATTCGAAAGAACCGGTCCCCGGCCAAGCTACGCCCCCTGTGTAACAAGGTTTTAAGTGTTAAAACCTTGTTACACGGGAGTGATGATATCTCAGATGATGAAACGTTGATGATATTGTTATATTTAACAGTGTCCAATCTTAGATTAAAGACACTAAACGTTTTGATTAACAACAGAGTAGTTTTTACCTCGACGAGGAGCCGCTCATTTAAGGTCAGCATAAGGAAACGTTTATTTAAACAATGTTCCCTTTTTCATTTTTTCTTCCTTCTTTATATATGAATATGTTTTATTGCCATCTTGATTGTTTTTTTGGAAATAATTTGTTGTTTGGAAAGGCCGATTTTAATGTTGGATAACGTTTGCTACTACATGTAAACAAAAAGCAATACAATATGTTTTAAAGTAAAAGCTAAGCCACCGAACATATTAGACTGCTGACACTGCTGTCACGTGGTTCACGGAGGGGGGGGGGGTCATTTATATTTTACTGTTACAAAAAAAGCACGCCCGAAAACAGTTTCATGTCAGTGATATTATCCAATATAAATTCCTGGACAATTAATTCTCTTCCACTCCTGTCAAAATGAGCCTTTTCGGTAATAGTCTGGCTTTTTCGGTAACTGATTGATAATCGCAGCATTTCGAACTCATACATGCGGTTATCCTCTAGTGTTAATAATGTAAACACTGGCGGCTCAAAGTGCACTCAGCTTTATCAGATAAAATTATGTTTGATATTTTGTCAGTTATGGGTAACTCACTTGTAAAAGCAGCATCTGTCGACTTCGGTATACAATGGTCATGCTGGGCAGTCGCAGCCTTGCTTCAAACGGAGAAATTTTATGACTTGGCAGGTAAGAACATTAACCAGTTAACTGTTTAAAGAGAAATTTAGTTACGTAACACTAAAATGCGTGTACTTCTGCTTCAGTAGAGAATGTGCATTATTGAAACTTGACGTGTACTGGTAACTAACAAACAATAGCTGTCATGGAAAACTATATTTTCTGAATTTTAATTTGAACCTTGCATTAAAGGATAAAATACACGTGCATTATATAAGCTATAGATGCTGAAATAACAAAGGGGAGTAACAATGCTTCTACTTATCTTGTATATTATGTACGCGTTATCTCCCTTCAGTTATAAAACCGTCCAATTTTGTTTGTTGAAATCTTGTGAATCAAGGGTGGGAACCTACACCACAGATACCACTAAATACTGTGCCAGAACATTGTTCCAAAAGCTGGTTTAAGTGATTTTTCTTGTTAATTTTTGGGTACATGTGTAGATTTTATTGTTCCCACTGACGTCTGGGTATTAGAGGAATCTATTTCACTGATATACAATTCAGTGTGACCTACAAAATTCCAGATTACCTCAAAACAGTTGAGCGTCATGTTTAGTAACATTGACATTTAGAATGAAGCGCAATTATTTTGAGGTAATCATATCCATCCCAGATTTCACATCGATCTACAACTTGTATAAATCAAACTTGAAGTCTTCCTTGGAAGAATCAGTACTTAGTGTATGTAGAGAGTGAAGGCTAAAGATGTTAGTAACTTTAATAACTGTTTAAATACAGCTTGGACAAATAATTATTTTAAAATTGAAAGAGCTGTTTCATGGATCATTGAGCAGCATACTGGAATTCAGAATTAGTGGAAAATTCACTCATGTGTATAATGAATAACCAAGAAGAAAAATACAGACTATTGTTTGCCTCAACAAGCACTATATACTTTCAACATGATGAGGAATCAAAGGTAAATCAAAGGTAAATCAGAAGTAAATAAAAGGTAAATCAGAGGTAAATCAAAGGTAAATCAGAAGTAAATCAAAGGTAAATCAGAGGTAAATCAAAAGTAAATTAGAGGTAAATCAAAGGTAAATTAGAGGTAAATCAAAATAGATCAAAGGTAAATCAGAGGTAAATCAAAGGTAAATCAAATGTAAATCAAAGGTAAATCAGAGGTTAATCAAAGGTAAATCAGCGGTAAATCAAAAGTAAATTAGAGGTAAATCAGAGATAAATCAAAGGTAAATCAAAAGAAACTTAAAGGTAAATAAGAGGTAAATCAAAAGTAAATCAGAGGGAAATCAAAGGTAAATCAGAGGTAAATCAAAGGTTAATCAGAGGTAAATCAAAGGTTAATCAGAGGTAAATCAAAGATAAATCAGAGGTAAATCAAAAGTAAATTAGAGGTAAATCAAACGTAAATCAGAGGTAAATCAAACATAAATCAGAGGTAAATCAGAGGTAAATCAGAGGTAAATCAAAAGTAAATCAGAGGTAAATCAGAGGTAAATCAAAGGTAAGTCAGAGGTAAATCAAAGATAAATTAGAGGTAAATCAGAAGTTAATCAAAGGTAGATTAATCAGAGGTAAATCAAAGGTAAATCAGAGGTAAATGAAAGGTAAATCAGAGTTTTATCAAAGGTAAATCAGAAGTAAATCAAAGGTAAATCAGAGGTAAATCAGAGGTAAATCAAAGGTAAATCAAAGGTAAATCAAAGGTAAATCAGAGGTAAATCAAAAGTAAATCAGAGGTAAATCAAAGGTAAATCAAAGGTAAATCAGAGGTAAATCAAAAGTAAATCAGAGGTAAATCAAAGGTAAATCAGAGGTAAATCAAAGGTAAATCAAAGGTAAATCAGAGGTAAATCAAAAGTATATCAGAGGTAAATCAAAGGTAAATCAAAGGTAAATCAGAGGTAAATCAAAAGTAAATCAGAGGTAAATCAGAGGTAAATCAAAGGTAAGTCAGAGGTAAATCAAAGATAAATTAGAGGTAAATCAGAAGTTAATCAAAGGTAGATTAATCAGAGGTAAATCAAAGGTAAATCAGAGGTAAATGAAAGGTAAATCAGAGTTTTATCAAAGGTAAATCAGAAGTAAATCAAAGGTAAATCAGAGGTAAATCAGAGGTAAATCAAAGGTAAATCAAAGGTAAATCAAAGGTAAATCAGAGGTAAATCAAAAGTAAATCAGAGGTAAATCAAAGGTAAATCAAAGGTAAATCAGAGGTAAATCAAAAGTAAATCAGAGGTAAATCAAAGGTAAATCAGAGGTAAATCAAAGGTAAATCAAAGGTAAATCAGAGGTAAATCAAAAGTATATCAGAGGTAAATCAAAGGTAAATCAAAGGTAAATCAGAGGTAAATCAAAAGTAAATCAGAGGTAAATCAAAGGTAAATCAAATTGAAGCGGGACGGTAGTCTAATGGATAGAGTGTTGGCTGCTTACGCCAGAGGTTGTGGGCTAAGTCCCCAGCTCAACCTGATGCCTCTCATAAAACAACACTCAGTACTGGTTCTACCCAGGAAGCGGACTCGAGAACAGTTCATATAAGCTCTGAGCTTTCATCACAATCAAGCTAAACTGAATTATTATAAACTAAAGGTAATAGCAAAGGTAAATAAAAAATAAAGTGTCTTGCTCAAGGAAAAAAACATATAACCATGGTGGAGGATCAAACCCTTGATACCAGGATCCAGGGTCCGATACTCTATCACTGAACCATGCGCTCCGTTGTTCTGTCATATATATTCGTCTGTATTGTACTTTTACGGAGCACATGGTCTAGTGGTAGAGCATCAAAGCCCATGATTGGGTGGTTGTGGGTTCGATCCTCCATCACGGCTATGTGTGGTGTCATTGTGCAAGACACCTTTTTCTGCATATGTTTAGTACTGGTACTACCCAGGAAGACTTCAAGCATGATTTGTCTAAGTTGTAAAAACTTGTTTCACAATCTAAAGTAAAAAAAAAATAAGTTTAAAACAAAAACTGTATTTTTGTGTAGCAAAATAATGTCTATAAGTGATCAGTATTTAGCAGTGTTTAGTATGTTTAGTATATTGACTTTATAAATAAATTTATTCAAATAAAAAATGATGTATTTTTTTTCTCTCAGGATCCGGTACGTTTTTGTTGTTGGCCTACCAAAGCCTGAAATGGGGCGGAACTTACTTCACCCGACAGAAGGTTCAAACAGGTCTGGTAATGACATGGGCAACAAGGTAAACAAAACTACTGGTGGTTGATAAAATGGGGAATAATAATTCAACTTTTCTTATTTGGTCGATAATTTTAATTTTAAGTCTACCAGTGTCACCAGCAAAATGTCTCTGTCTCTCAGTCTTTTTAGCTCATCTTTGGCTCACAGGTGAGCTTTTGTGATCGCCCTGTGTCCATCATCATTAAATTTTGCTTTAATTGACTTTCTCTGAAACCAAATGTGGTCACGTGTGAAGCATTCTTATATAAAGCTGTCTCAAATTTTGGCTTATCTTTTTTCCTTCAAAATTTTAAAAGTCTTCTTGGACAGTACAGATTATGAGGCCCGACAGTACAGATTATGAGACCTGACAGTACAGATTATGAGACCTGACAGTACAGATTATGAGGCCTGACAGTACATATTATGAGGCCTGACAGTACATATTATGAGGCCTGACAGTACATATTATGAGGCCTGACAGTACATATTATGAGGCCTGACAGTACATATTATGAGACCTGACAGTACATATTATGAGACCTGACAGTACAGATTATGAGGCCTGACAGTACAGATTATGAGGCCTGACAGTACATATTATGAGGCCCGACAGTACATATTATGACGCCCGACAGTACATATTATGAGGCCTGACAGTACATATTATGAGGCCCGACAGTACATATTATGAGACCCGACAGTACATATTATGAGACCTGACAGTACATATTATGAGGCCTGACAGTACATATTATGAGGCCTGACAGTACATATTATGAGGCCTGGATCTTTGATATTTTGCATGTAGTATAATCTTACTAGTTTCTCTTAGATTTAATCAAGCCATGACCCTAGGGACAAAATAGTTCTGCCTGGAGACTTATCAGTTTAACATCTATAGAAGAAATTTTCAGTTAAAAATTGTGAAATTTCAAAAATCTTCCTGTGAAGAACTGACCAGCCAAATGTGTAAACCGGTATATTTTCTATAAATGATCCCTATGAGTAGGTGGTTCAAATGTATTCAAATAATGTGGCTAGTGTCCATTGGGGCCAAGTAAGATGACTGATTTTTACAATAGGAATACTTTAGGAAAACAGGAAATTATGTATCTCTCATCCATTTTTGGTATACCAATAATTCCAAACAACTTGATGTCTGAAGCATTGATTAGTCATAACAGTTGAGACTGGGTCCTTTAAAAGGGATTTAATATCGATAAGGGATCAGCAGTGACCCCAAAAAGGATAAAATTGTGAAAATATTTTTCAAATACTGATGAGCCAAATAATTTATATGTGGTATAAATGACCCCTGAGTAGGAGCTCCAACTTTGGTCAAATTAAGGGACCCAGGAAGGGGACTTTGAATTTTACTTAGGAATAATATGGGAAACAGTTACATCTCTTTTTATCATCTATTTTAGGAATTATTTTAATCATCATGAGGTCTTGGAGTAATGGCTAATGAAAGCATTTGAGACTTGGTCTTTAAAGTAGGATTTAATATAAATAAGGAACCAGGAGGGGCCAAAAAAGGTATAAAATTTTGAATTTTCAAAAAATCTTCTTCTAAGGAACTAAAGAACCAAATTTGTTTATATTTGGTTTAAATGATCTCTATGAATACGATTTTCAAGTCTGTTCAAATGAAGAGACTGAAGTCTATTGGGGCCCTGTAATGGGACTTTGATTTTTACATGGGAATTCTGTGGCATAAGCAGGAAATGTATTTTTCTTATCTTTTTTTGGTATTATTTCAAATATCATAATGTCTGGGGCATTGTTTAGTCATTATAGTGGATACTAGCTAGGTCCTGTAAAGGGGATTTAATACACATAAGGGTCATTGGGGACCCATAGAGTGATAAAAATGTAAATATCTTAATATCTTTGTCTTAAAAACAAAGCTGGGCCTAATAAGCTCAGTTGTTACAGTTAGTGCGGCTGGCTGTCAATCCAGGAGTCGTGAGTTCGAAACTCCGCTTGGCCACAATCTCCATGATGTTTGATATACGACATTGCATCTCATTATCATTTGTCCCTCACCACTGATTCAAGTGGAAGTTATCAGTTACTTGTGGAGATGGGGTGTGCTCAAGTACTGGTTAACCTTCCAGGAACCCAGGTAATAGTGGTTAGGATAACTGATCGTCTGTTAGCCCTCGATGGTGTGAAAATTCGCTAAATATTCAATCAATTAATCAATCTTATAAACTAATCAGCCAAATTTGTTCATACCATGGGTAGGAGTTTCAAGTTTGTTCAAATAGAGGGGCTGGTGTTCATTGGGGCCCAGTAAGGCGACTTTGATTTTTACATATTGGAACAAAGATAATTCTCAAGATTTAAAAAAAAAGTGACATGTTAAATAAGGTGAGCAACTTGTTGGAAATATATGCAAAGGTTTAGTTATTTGGCAAATAAATAATTCCGAAATCTTACTGCTTTCATGTACATGAACTGGCAGTGTGCAAATTTACAAATTGCTGAAATGTGGGATCATTTTAAAAGTTATCAATAGTTTTTAATAGGATGTAACTTTACTTTTAGTAAATAATTGTCAGAACCGGAAGAGGGAATGGAGAAATTTCTGGGGGATGTTTGAAGAGGGATTTGTGACAGCAAGATAGGCCAGAAGGGGACGTGTTATTCTGTGCAATATTACAGTAAGCTGGTCCAGTAGGAGAGGTGTATTTCTGTGCAATACTACATTCTGTTCATTCTTGTAAATAGCAATCTATAATACTGGTATTCACTCTAAAAATTGTGTAAAGTAAATACATTCTTCTTGCAGAATGTATTAAATTCTTAATTATAATTTTATTCTTGTAGATTAGGTCTCTATTTGTTTACACGGATCTTGAAGGATGGGAAGGACAGTCGTTTTGACAAGGTCCGTGGTAAACCAGGCGTGTTTTGGATATACTGGACAGTTCAAGGTTTGTCTTAATGTGCATGATGTTAGCTTACATTGCCAGATACAGGGAAACCTGTGTAAACAATCACATCTATTGGGCAGCCACTTGTCTTAAGCAGCCACATTTGTCATTTCTCAATTATAAGTTTCAGAGCAAATTATCCTGAATTAAGCAACAAGCTGTCAACACTCTTGCTCATTCATGACTGTCTAAGAATTTACAGTAAAGTAAGTGGGCAGCTCAAAATGCCTCATGAATATCAAAGAAAACAGCTGATTATGCGTGTTAAGGTGACATGTTCATGTTAGAACTGGTTAAGTGTGGTTTACCTGCGTCAGTAACAACTGTGACTTTAGATTGCTACTGCTGATTATTTTTATATTTATTTTATACTTATTTATTTAAGCTCAACTGCAAAGAAAGCTTTAAGCTTACAATTGCTCTTTAGTCAATTTCATTGGTAGAATCAAAGCTGAGTGGTGTTTTTGAGGGGTTCAAAACTGTGACCTCTAACATGTGAGGCCAACACTACCCACTTCACTGCTTCCCACATTGAACTCCCCATTACATGAAAATCTTGTATTTGCCAATGTAAACTGTTCCATATACATGTAATTTTATATGATCTGCATTTCAATGGCTTTCATATCACATGTTGCTTATCAATGTTCTCTCATAAAGTGAATACCAAAGGCTGATTTAGGATAACATATTTGTGGGGTTGGAAGTGGGGTCAGCTTTTTGACAAATTCTTAGTTTATATTAATTTATTTTACAAATAAAGCTCAGGGCTTATATGAACCGCTCTCGAGTCCACTTCTGAGTAAAATCAGTTGTGATTTTGAGAGGTATCTGATTAAACTCGCAGCCTCTGGCGTGACTACCAACACTCTATCCACTATACTACTGCCCGGCTCATGTATCAAACATTGTCTAATACTACTGTGTAATTTCTCAGATTGAAACAAAAACTTTGAAGTGTACATTTCAGGATTATGGGTATTCATCACACTTCTGCCAATCCTGATCTTGAACAACAAAAAGGAAGACAAGCCCCTGTGTAACAGAGACTACGTTGGCTGGGCATTGTGGGCAATTGGATTTCTTTTTGAAGCTATTGCTGATTACCAAAAATCTGCATTTAAAAGTAACCCAGACAATGCTGTAGGTATTTATTTTTTACGGGCAGCTCAGTCAGTAGTGCATCTGACTATTAATCCAATCCAATTTTTTTAAGGAAAATAAAAAGGGTTGGAGTGGCATGAAAATTAGGGGGCGGGTGGGGATGATAATCTAGTAATTAATTTATTATGGCCTAATCTGCATTCAGTATTCTAATAGAAATTTAACCATATTGTGGTTCCCTCATGCTGTCCCATATTTAGTATATGGCTGCCACGGCTAAAATCAGATAAACATTTTTTAAACAATTTATCCTCTGACATCAATTTATTAACCAAATATATCATGTGTTCTTTGGGTCAGCCTCTTTCAATGTTTTTTTTTCCTATTTTGTCTTTATAAAATATTCAAGATGGCTGACACAGGGATGTTAATTTTACACTGAAAAAGGGAAATGCATTATATATGTACCTAGTTCTTAATGCCTTTAAAAACGCAAGTATGGGTATCGAATATAGATATGACATGAATGATAAACCAACAAAACTTTCTTACTTTGTTTTTCAATTTTATTCCAATAATTTCATCACTTAAAACAGACATTTGACAAATTAATTAATTTTGTAACTGGTATGAACCGATAATTTTTTTTAATAAAGCAGATATTGGATGAAAAATATGTACAGTATTAAAAAACTTTTAAAAGGCATTGAGTATATAAATGACAGTCATTGTTTAAGTTTTAAGTTGGTGTCCTTGATCAAGGCACTTTTCCCGCATATGCTAAGTACTGGTTCTACCCAGGCAGACTTTGTGCGTCTAAGTTGTAAAAACTTGTTTTACAATCGAAGTAAAATAAGTTAAAAATTTAAACTATTGTTTGTCTTTATTAAGTAAATATTGTGATATAAGTGAACTACATTGCTCTTTGTCAGGAGCCACTTTTTTGTCACCACCAAATATCCAGTATGGCTGCCATTGCTAAAAATAGGCTAAAATTACAAAAACTAAATCAACCCTTCTCTGGAGCCCCGATTCATTGTTCATGTGCAGAATTCTTGGGTTAGTGTCTGTCAAGTGATATTTGTTCTCGTAAAATATACAAGGTTATAAGCCTATTCAATTTAACGTATAGAGGGAAATGTACAAAAAGGAGAGATACTAATCTTAAAATTGTTTTCAGTATTTGAATGAAAATGGAAAACACTATACTCAGGTGGTGTTCTCCATGTTCTTTTAACCTTGTCAAATTTCCAAATGGCCAAATTAATGACTATGCCAAAACAGGCCCAAATATATTTCAATTTGAAATGACTACCAATACATGGCCATTGTTTTGACTATTCTAGTACAGGGCCAGTTTATCTCAAGCTGGTTTTAATATTCCATTACCATGATTTTTTCTCAAGCTGATTTTCACTTTTCTTTTACAGGGCCAGTTTATCACAAGTGGTCTTTGGAGCATTTCCAGACACCCAAATTATTTTGGAGAGATCTGCATGTGGGCAGGCATTTTTATATCCTCAACGTCAGCCATGACCAGACCTGTGGAATACGGCTCGGTTATTTCTCCAATATTTGTCGCTTACTTACTTCTACGACTCAGTGGAATACCCCTCCTGGAAAAACAGGCAGTGAAGCGATGGGGAGATAACCCAGTGTTTAAGGAATACATGAAAAACACTGCAAAGTTAATACCCTTTATTTGGTAGTGACGATTTAATGATGTGCCAATTGACATGTGTATGTCATTATAAAAAGACAGAAACTATATCCAGGAACATAGGACTTATCTCCACAGGGTGCAATGTTTGTTTTCAAGGGCTGGAATTTCATCCCTGTATCTTATACTGCTGTTAGTGATTTTATTTTTCATGACGAGGCAAATTTTGAGTTGAGAATTTTGCTTGACTTTTCCTGTAGATTTGTTGTCCATCGTCTGCCATCCACCATTGCATATGACACCATATTTCTCAGTAACCATTAAACAGATGTTCATATTAGATGACAAGTTCAAAGTTCACATGACTTAATAAAAACAATTTAATTAAATGTTGTATGACTTTGTCATTATTATGATATCATCTAAAGATAGAAATTGTTGGAAATTGTTTTTTCGGACAATTCAATACCCGATTTTAGTGGCGGCACATATCTAGATTAATAAGTATCAGGAAATCAATCTGTTTAAGGGCTAAGCTGAGAATGATTTACTTTTAGAATCTGTTAAGAAAAACAAATTTTACAGCAAAGATTATCTAAATGCTCTTAAGTCAATGGAAATTTATGTTCAGTATTTCCAAAACCAGCAAATATCAAGATATTTTGCATTAACGTCTGATTGACCACAAATACCCCCACCACAGGACTTATAAGCACATTTTAAGTGAAACTTTAAAAATATTGTCTCTCAAATTTTATGGCCAAGATCTTAGATATTTTACATGTAACATTGCGTGGAAGTCCACTAAAAGATTTGTTAAAGTCGGGTCCCTGGGTTCATATTTTTGGGCCACCACAGAGGTCACTGTTTTACATAGTGTTATATAGGGAAAATATTGTAGAAGAGGCGGCACTTCCAATTTTTTGGGACTGCCACAGGGGTCACTGTTTTACATAGAGTTATATAGGGAAAATGTTCTTGAACCAGCATGATTCGACCACAAATGGCCCAAACCAAAGGGCTTATAAAGCACATTTTAAGTGAAACTTTGAAAAAAAAACTCTTTGAAAATTCAATGTTTTAGACCTTACAAATTTTATGTGTAGCATCGCAAGTTAGTCTCCTCAATGATTTTTTGAAGAGGAACGTACAAAAATCATTTCCTCTGAAATGTTTATCTGTCCATTTGTTCCAAGTGGAGCGATCCAGGTCCTCTCGGGCCTCTTGTTTTCTTTTCTAAATTTATTTTATTTTTCAGTTGTACTATTGATTTTGTAAACTTATCACCAACATGTTAAAAAAGTTTACATTATTGACTTTGACATACTTGATAGATTTGGAAAACAGACGAACGTCTGCACCCGCTCGCGATGCTTTTGTTACAATAGTTTGAACTAAATTAAACATTGTCAGTTTGTATAGTGTTTTATGCTTTTACCTATTCAGAATTTCTCACACTCGATTGGATGTCTCAGATTAACTGAAATAATATGAATGTGCACCTTGATCATTGACATGCTCCAAATGACTGGCTTAAAGCCCAAAAGTTGATGGCACAAGGTTGTATTCTTCTCATGGTTACAACATAAAAATACATAAACATAATCATTATATACAGAACCATGCCATTCTTTTTAGAATTACAAGAGATATTTGCTAAAACACGTTTTAGCTACTACACTGTAATCAAAATCATTATTTACATTACAAATAACGACATTATCTTGCTTAAGCTTCCATATTTACATGATAAAAATTGAGATGCAGGTGCTAAACTTGACAGATTGTCTAAAATGTATTATAATTTTATAATAAATAAATGCGAGGAGGAAAAGAATTGCTAACGCAACTGCTGTATCTGCTTAAAAAATGTCTTAAAAAATTAATAATACTTAAGAGCAGATCTGGAATGAACTGATTAGCATCGACTTCTCAACATAGTATCTAAGGAGAAAACACACATTAAAGAAACAATACATTATTTCTATAAAATATTATTACATTTCTGTAAAATATTAAAACAGGTTTTGGCATTTATCAGTATCATTTTCGTATTGGAAAACACAAACTTCACTGAAAGACGGCATTTATCTGTTTTATAGAATGCTATTTATTAGGATCTCGGTCTTGGCGTTTAATTGTTAAATCATATATTTTGGACTGTCCCGCTTTGGCGTTGATTGCTAACTATGACAACTGATAAAACTAATATATCAATGTATAATTACTAAAATACTATAATCATAATTAAGATCAAAGATGAAATAAGCCATATTTTGACATATTTTGTCATTTTTGCTACTATAATCTAAACAACAACAAAAATTTAGCAAAGTATTTGTAATTTTGGATCACCCCATGTGTGTGTAATATGAGGTGATATTAGAGACAGTATTAAATTTACTCTCTTCATGACAATTTCACTTCGCTTAAAAAATATATATGAAACTAAGAACTCTTGAAAAGTGAATATATAAATGGTAAATTGTAAACATTTGTGATATATTGATATATGTGATAGGGAAACGTGTTGGTATTTAGAAATAAAAATTTAATTCAATATTAGTAGATCTACTTGCAAATATGTTTAACACATCTGTCAAATACAATAAGTTCTATTTTTTTCTTTTAATTAAAATAAGAAAATAAAAAAAAATTAAATGAATATTAACTTTTAGAATAATAATTAAAAAAAATTAAATTATTTTCTGGAGTACTTATGATGTTTGTTTTGTTTTAAAAAATGTAAAGAAATATTTCTATTTGTGCTTCGGTGCGGCTGTACTGAGTTCACTGTCTTGCGCACTTTGTTTATTTGCTTGCATATTGAGCGTAAGTTTTATGCCATCGAGGGCTAACTAATTAATGTAGTTAGTTCATCGATGACGTTAAATACACGTTCCGATGTAATGGTAATGTCTAAACGATAAATTCTTCACTTAGCGATAATTGATATAGAAAAAAACAAAACAACATGCAAACATTTTAAATTTTATTTCTAAGAAAGATAATCAAAATTCAAAGCAAAATATTTACAATTTTAATTATTTAGTTATTTTGGGTAATAATTATGTATACATTATAGATAAAATATCATGTTCATGTGAAGGGATCATGTTACCAAAGTAACAACAAAAGTACCGTCGCACGTTAGCGCGAAACTTTGCACTGTTCATGCAATATAAATAAAAAATTAAAACTGCATTACAATTTGACAGCGTTTGAAACCATCCTACCAAAATGTTTTCGTTCAAAACACTTTGAAATTTTGCGTCATATGAAAGTGATGATATATCTATCGAATATAGTGTCAGCGGTGCCATAGTAACGAGGAATACAACATTTGATAGGACGACTGTAAGAGTCAACGTCAGTTTAGAACGTTGCTTTGTTTCGATGAATCTTACTCGGCGAGTTCTAATCAGGTGAAACACAATTATTGAGTTTCCACAAAGTATGGTTATAAATGGCACAGCAAAGGCCAACAGTAGATCGATACTTGGGAGGGCAAGGTATACCTGAAACAAGAAAGTCGAATCGTCTGGGCGACTGCCACATATGACGACATTTGAAGTGTCGTCTGCCCCCTTATCCTCAATAAAGACGAATGCATTAATACCGGCCAACACAATCCATATGGTGACTACGATGACTTTTGCTGTCCTTCGAGAGCAGCTGACGCGATTTTTGTTTGAACACACAACCTTCATAGCACGCGTTGTTGTCAGGACAACGAGAACCCATGAAGATGATTGGACACTCCAGTATATTAAAAACATGCTCATTTTACAAGCAAACGGTCCCAATGATGCTATGACAATACCTGTCTAAAAGCAAGCCAGATTCCAAGTGAGGAGTTGAGAAGAATGAAGGTGTCGGTTATTGCGAGGGCCGTCATATAAATAGACGTGGCGGAATAGCGTCTCTGGGATCTTTTCAGGACGACAATCGTTACGGCGTTCCCAAAACAGCCCAGTAAAAGCAGGAGTAGGTTGATATCTGCGATGATGTAGTACTTATCTATAGCCGTTAAAAATGTCAGAATATATTTTAAGTCTATGGTGGAATTGCCAGCAGGCACTGGTGGCCAGGAGCTGTCGTCAAGACTGGACTCGGTCATCATACCTGAAATAACGAGAAAAAATAACTGATTTTTTGGTTTTGGTTTTTTAGTGGTGGGGTGTGGATGGGACGTATTTTGACCACTTTAAAATATGGTAGCTATAGAATCAGGGGTTAATTTGAATGGTTTACATGGTGGTGTGTGTGTGTGTGTGTGGGGGGGGGGGGGGGTCAAGTTCGAGTTCGAGTTCAAGTTCATTTTTTGGGAACGTCAGTAACATTTTACAGGAGTTGTGGCCGTTTTTCGTATTAATTTTCAGTAATTTTGAGATATCAGGTTCTGGGATAGTCTATCAGCAGTGAGAGGTAGGTGACCTCGAGACGACGGCTCCGGCCACTTGGCCGTGGAGGATCCTATCTTTTATTTGATATACCTAGATATAATGATTTTTCTCCTTTTAAACTTTGATTTACGTTGGTGTCACAAAGTGCTATGTATAGACAATAGTTAACGACTAGAAACAATATATATACATGTATATAATTATAATAAACCACAGTTCGGTATGGGAGAATGATTTGTTTGAATATTTAGCGAAAGTTTTTCACCTTTAGGGCTAACAGTCTATCAGTTAATCTGGCCACTCTTTCCTGGAAGATTGACCAGTACTCGAGCACCAGGGGTCGTGAGTTCGAATCCCACCCGTCCACAGTCTCGGTGATGATTCATCTCTCACCGCTGATTTAAGTTTGAAATTATCAGTTACTTGCAAAGATAGATGTTGTCGAGAACTGGTTATTTTTTTATAATCCAAGAAAAGGGTGGTTAAGTTAGCCGATCATCTGGTAGCACTCGATGGCATATACATGGCGCTAAATTTTAAGCAAACAAAAGTCACCCTCCCGACACAACTCCTGTACCAACACAACTCAACACAACTCCTGTACCAACACAACTCAACACAACTCCTGTACCAACACAACTCCTGTACCAACACAACTCAACACAACTCCTGTACCAACACAACTCAACACAACTCCTGTGCCAACACAACTCCTGTACCAACACAACTCCTGTACCAACACAACTCAACACAACTCCTGTACCAACACAACTCCTGTACCAACACAACTCAACACAACTCCTGTACCAACACAACTCAACACAACTCCTGTACCAACACAACTCCTGTACCAACACAACTCAACACAACTCCTGTACCAACACAACTCCTGTACCAACACAACTCTTGTGTATATACCACTTAAGTAATCACTGGACAAAATAACAAGAATCGTTGTAGTTGAATATATCCGCAAGTGTCGTATATATATAACGATTTGTATAATAATTTGTAGTTTGAAATCTGAGTGTCTAGTCATAGTAAATTAAATTTGGTTTAATAAGGAAAGGTTTGAAAAATAAAATTGCATTTAATTTATGGACAAATCAGGTTTTGTTTTGTTGTTGAAACCTTAAAATAATTCCAAGATAAGATTGATTTTACATGCACCTCACAGCTGACTTAGAATAAGCAGCGAGGTGTTCCCAATTGATTCCGTATTCAAATAACGATTGTAAACGATATCAGAATCAGTTGTATTTAAAATATGTATTTCATTAAATATTTAATATTAGCTCACTCGATTTGAACTTTGATTGTCGTATGTGGGGTTAAAAGTTTCCAACTGTATTATTGTTATGTTTGATAGGCGGACGCGCTGCTAGCTACCTAAACGGGCCCGGCTTTAAATATTTTAAATATTAAATATGGACTCTTAACATTATAGGCTGGGTATGATTGTGATCCTCAATATTAGATTACGATTTTCACGTTTTCATTTTTTTTAGTTTCAACAGCACTATAAAATTATACTATAAAAGTAAAAGTAAAGATTTGTAAGTTAAACTTACCTCCTTTAAGAGGCATCACGAATCCAGTCAGAGAAAACACAACCTGCAAGAAACAAAACTCTCAAACTTATCGACATTCACCTTTAATGCATTGTCATAAATTCGCCATTGTTATTTCAGAAAGAAAACACAAATCTGGCATTGCTGGAATAACAATTCATTTTTTCAGTCATCAATAGCTTATTGGCCTTAACATATACAGTGACGTTTATTGCCTTGAACACGGCAGGTTACAACAGCCAATACTTGTATATTGTGACATTATTGAACTGTTACAACTGATGTTCCACGTAAAATTCATATAAGATATTTGATATCCTTCTCAACATCGTTCTTTGATTGCAGTTTACTGCTTTTGCAAATCACGTGTTAAGACTTGATGGCGTTCATACATGTATGCCTACACTATTGTTATATTGTAGCTCGCCTGTGCCATTCATATGTAGCTTTAGGAAAGATAGCAATATGTAAGAGAAAGGTGCATAATCTTCTACGACCGGTGATTTAAGCTCAAGTCAGAGAGCCAAATCAAACTGAAATTGGCTGACCTGACGTTAATGAGGATTTCAAATTAAGGTACTTCGCTTTAGTAGCAATTTGCCTAATGAAAATCAAGGATACAAATGCTTTTTTTTATAGATATATTTTATACTGCAGTAAAAACCTTTCGTTGGTCGCTAATATTTACATATACGACTATTCAACGTTTAAATAATTGTATTTCCGATGAACTAGAATGACGCCCCTTTCCCCAACTAACACCCTTAATAACGTATGTATTACTAGGACCAGCTTAGTTCAGCGGTCTACGCAATGAATTGTCAACCCAGAAGTCGTGGGTTTCAGCCGCAGTCAGGACAAAACAATAGAATTAAAAAATATAAATTATTCATTTTATAAAAATATTTATTTAAAATTGACCAAATTTACATGTATTAAAACAGTTTGACAGTTACACAATTGACAAGTGTTATATATACGGAGCCAAAAAAGAAAGTACCCATTTTTATTTTTTTAATTATTTCCTCAATATTAATACTTTTTCAAAATAAGCTATAAATAGTGCACATGTATTCGTTGGACTACTTGCAAAGTTGGTTTTATCAATAATCAGCTTAGCGCTTAGCAGAGAGGCCCGATTAAGTTGTTTTGCACGTGCGCTCTGTGCAGCGACGGCCGATATCCGGTGGTGGCATCTGACTGCACTTATTGGCCAGAAATTAGGCACAATACAAAAAGACCACATAAAATCACGTCAAATTGCAATGCCAAGACTAAATAACGACCAAAAAATCAGGAGATCTGATGCTGAATGCTGGCTCTACAGTAGCCGAAGTATCCCGGCCGTTCGGCTGCACGAGGAAGACAATTGAGCGTTTGCGAAGACGTTTCAAGATCAGAGGAAACGTTTGGGACCTACTATGTGACATTTTTTTCTTTTTCTGGTCTTATCTATTTCAATATATATCAAATGAAGTAAATATCATTATATATATTTTTCATTCTTTAGTATTCATATTTTCAGATCGTGTCTGATTGCATTAGTTTTATTAAAAAAGTTTATAGTTTATTAAATATGAAATTCCAGTTAATAAAACCTACTGGAGACTAAGAGTTCCATACGAGTACGAGTTCATGAATACAACGATGAATTTGATCGATGAACCTGAATAAAATTTCAATGTTATTGCAAAAATAGTATGACCAGAATGCATATAGGTATGAAATAAATATGAGAAAACAATGGTTATACATTAGAGAAAACAGCGGCAAAAGCAAATATTTGGACACGCAGCGCGAACAATAGATGCCAGCAAGAAAAAAGGTAGATAATTACCCAAAAGAGTAGTTAAGACCAATATTAAATAAGAAATAGAAAGACATAAAGTCTGTAAGACAGCGTTTAGCAGAAAACAAGACAAATTGTACGAATATCCGCAATAAAGTGTAGACTTAAGCAGTATCCATGCAAACGGAGAAGAGACAAAAAACACTGATATACAATCAAACCTGTCTTAAGCAGCCAGTAGAGGGAAGTAGCAAAAGTGGCATTTTAAGACAGTTGGTTGCTTAATACAGGTTAATTTGATCTGAAAACATAGAAATGGGAAATAGCAAATATGGCTGCTTAAGAAAGGTGGCTGCTTAGTATAGGTGGACACTTTCACAGATTTGGCTGTATATAGGAAAGATAGAGAAAGTGCTTAGTCCTCCACGACCTGTGTTTAAGCTGAAGTCAGACACCCACATCAGTATAGTCCATTCTTAATATTATCTCATGAATATGCAAATCTACACCAGAACGAGGTTGGGAGCACGTCCTATCTTACAGCAACACTAGCGTACATAGAGTTTACATGGCCATCTTAGATAATACTTGAGATATAAGTCTGACTACATCTGTTAATTTAGATTTCTTGACAGTTTAATTAATGTAAATGTCAAATACACTATTTAATTATTGATTTAAGTAGTTCATAATTAAGTTTTTATATCATTCAGCATGTGTATTTCTATACTGGTTAAACCGTGTTTTATGATCTGATAAATGAATTAATTTACAAATTCTCAGGGGTGTGGGGGATGGAGGAAAAGGTCTACTGTAAATCAATTCATTCACGACTGACCTGTGTAAACATTCCTGAAGATTAAGGCTAATTAACACCTCTCTTTGAAAGTGATTCAGAAGGGATACAAACCGTCTGTATAATGTCAGGTTCTACGAATATTTGTGCCTTACCATGTGTACTCATGTAAGTGTCCATTGTCTACAACACAACAGAACATTTAACCATTTTATTTTTGTTCAAATCCTTCTATTTTTTTTATAAAACAAAAGTAATATGGGGGAGGGGATATGACATAATAGGGGGTGTAACAGATCACAGAGAAATAATGAAAAAACATATAAAATAAAGGCAATTAACGTTTTATTAACCAATATACATGTTCGAACTCGTCTTAATACAAGCATGTCTCAAAACTATGTCTACATTTAAATAAACTTATAATTTACTTTACATATCAGTTGTACAGGCAGAAGCAGAGTAAAGCAATTGTTTCGGACGCTGATTGTTAGTGTATGTAGTCATATAGTGGGAGTAATACATTTTCCAGATTGCCAAGTGCAGTCCTGCAAATATATACTTTACAGTTGTAACAATTTATAGGGACTATATTTCTGACTTTTTTGTGTCTCTGTAACCATGTTTTCTCTATGTTCTCCAGCATATCAATATACTTTTGATTGGATTGGATTGTTCTGGTTTACAGTGCTGGTTTTATCTTCTGGTTTACAGTGATGGTTTTATCTTCTGGTTTACAGCGCTGGATTTATGCATACAGTCCATTCCTACCCTATAATGAAAGATACAAATATTATTCAATATTCTTAAATATTGACTATAAATTGTTATATATAATATTATGTTCACATGTCTATAAAATTATGTTTATAAGGCGTAATACGGTAACACAAATTGTTTCACTTCTATTTCTTTATATAACATAATATGTTGTTACGTGCTGCGGTTTATGCATATATTAAAGAAAAAAATAGATGTTTTTAAAGTTTGTATTTATTTCAAATAAAAAACAAACAATAATAATATATATAAAATTCATAACAATAATAGATAGATATGTAATCATGAGAACTTACATTGTAGTCCTCCATCTCACCTTATTTTGCTTTATACACTTTTTTTTATTACACATGTCCCATAATAATGTTATGAAAATCAAGGGAAGACTGATATCCAAAATGAAATAAAACAATTTTGTTCAGGTTTCAAAATATCACCCTAAGTTGATAGGGGTGAAGCCATTTTCCTATGTAGTTATAGTCGTCTGCTAATCAGCTGGTAGTGTGATGAGCTCCTAACATCGCTTTGATAATGGAATGTCTGGCACGCATATAATTTGAGAGAGGCCTATGAGATGGGCTGGCCTCACCTTAGTGATATTTCAAGCTAAGGTGATTACGTTCCTTATCGAATAACCGATGTGGAAACGATCTGTGAACTTATTTAGAAAGTTTTTTTAATAACGTTTGTATGGACTTCACCACATCGTTAACATAAATGGTAACATCGTTAATTACAATGACATTTCATTAAAACATTCGTTCGATAAATGTGCTGACAATCTTTCTCTGAATGATTCAATGCTATCTTCAGAAAAACGGTAAATCAGTTTTGTGTTATCCATAATTCACCGTTTATATTTACGTTTAAGTCATACTACTTTTTAATGATGTTCTTATTGGAAAGTTGGTCGACTCTCCGTTCAGCGACCTCAAAATTCTTGAGATGGGCTAGCATAATAGCATCACATATGAAATAGTCGATCCAGTGGGACCAATCAATCTGAAGCCAGATTCAAATCTGACTAGTCTACCGCTGATGTTGCATAACTATACACTGTAGGCAATTATATCAAAGTGTGTTTCGCCGATTTTAAGACCGCCTTTATGTCTTGCGTTTCGTTTCGGTAAGATATTGAACACTGGCAAATTATAAAGAAATGATGATATATAAAAGAATAATACTATTATACTGAATTCATACAGATAGTCTGTTATCATTATGATAATCATTATTTATTAATTATTATTATTATAACGTAAAATAAGTTTCTATCAATGAATGAATGAATGAATGAACGAACGAACGAACAAATTAATGAGTGTAATTAAACAATCAAATAAATGAATGTTTATAAAACTTGATGAATTAATGAGTAATGCATGATGAATATGATGATTATTAAATGATGTTAGGAATACATGTTAATTCAATATATCAAAATTTTATATTGTCATGTTATGTTTGTGTTATGCATATATGTGCATGTATATAAACAATAAAGATGTCTTTAATCTTGGCTCAAAAAAAAAAGACAAAAAAGACCGCCTTTGACGTTTTTGTCGAGGTGTCAAAGGTAAACAATATAAATCAATAATTCCAATCTCATTATCATATATGTATTTAAAGCATTTTTATTGAATAACGTCAATTTTTTAAAAAAAACTTTTATTTTTCAATAAAACCCTGGAACCGGACTACTTTTACGTTTCTCGCGTAAACAAAGAAGCATCGACATTTTCATGGTCGGTTTAACAATATACGAACTTAAATGACGTTCACTACGTTTCAACGCTTATTTTAATAATAAAATACAACAAAAACAAATGTTAGATCTAGTCCTAGCTGTTTTCATTGGTTTATTGTTTTATATATTTCTTTGGTTCAGCGATTTAACCGGGCGTCACCGTCAATCAGACCACAAGTTGTTTTGAGAAACAATGAAGTAGGTCATAAAATGTTCACATTTGAGACATGTATAGTATACCATTGAACACAACCCTGGTTTACCAAACGTGAATACTTGTCGTTGACAAAAGTTTCAGCAGATCAATTTATTCTACAGGAAAAATGAAACGAAAACATGTACATGTAGTTGAAGTTCAGAAGCAGACGATCGTGAGACAATGTAAATACACAAACCTTGCACGTAGGCCTAAAAGTAGTTTAAATCGTTCCAAATTCGGATTCTCCGTCAATGAGCGTGGATTTATATGACCGTCGTAAATACCGACACATTTTTTTAAAAACAAGCGTGTAGACAAAAACTAAACAATGACGTCAGCGTCTACACTGTGTGGGTATTTCCTGAAATTATTGATTTTTTATTTGTCGAGAGATAAAAGGCGGGTGTTTAATTTTTTCACCGCAAAATATTTCGTCATTTTACAATAAACCAACTGATGTTACGTTACGATATTTTTGTATATTAGATCTCGAGAATTTGATGTCAACCAGGACAGAGGTGATGTGTTCTTACGCGTTTACTTTGCAGCGTATAGTTTTTTTTGTTTTTTTCCCATTCACTTGAGGAGTCTCAAATTAAATATAATCATCAGGATTGGAATTATAAGGTTTAAATTTTTTCTGTTTTTTTATGCATGTGTTAGGAATGTCGAATCACGCACAAATCTGACATAAAGTCCTTTGCAAATCAGCCAGCTGCTGTCAGAATACACCACTCTCTCGAAAGTAAACATCACACCCAAGTATGTTAGAAGCACACATACATTTCCGTAACAGTCACGTGTCAACTAAAAACTAACGTAAACGTGCATTAGAATCTTGTTAGCAAGCACCAAGTTCACTTTTTTAATTAAAAAGGCGTCAAACTATGCTTTATGTGCATCACAGATGACCATGTCTCTCACCCACATATGCATGCATCACAATCACGTAACCATTTCTCACACCCATGTAATTATACATCCAATCACGTAACCATGTCTCACACCCACTTAACTATACATCACACTCACGCAACCGTGTCTCATACCCACGTATGTAAACATCATAATCACGTAACCATGTCTCACATTCACGTTCTTATGCATAACAATCACGTAACCATTTCTTACCCCAGGTAATTATGCATCACAATCAAGTAACAATGTCTCATACCCACGTAATTATACATCACGATCAAGTAACCATGTCTCACACCCACGTAATTATGCATCACAATCACATAACCATTCCTCTCACCCACGTAATTACTAGTATGCATCACAATCACGTAACCATTTATCACACCAATGTAATTATGCATCACAATCACGTAACATGTATCTAGCCCACGTAATTATGCATCACAATCACGTAACCATGTCTCTCTTCCACGTAATTATGCATCACAATCACATAACCATTCCTCTCACCCACGTAATTACTAGTATGCATCACAATCACGTAACCATGTCTCACACTCACGTAATTATGCATTACAATCACGTAACCATGTCTCTCGCCCACGTAATTATGCATCACAATCACATAACCATTCCTCTCACCCACGTAATTACTAGTATGCATCACAATCACGTAACCATGTCTCACACTCACGTAATTATGCATTACAATCACGTAACCATGTCTCTCGCCCACGTAATTATGCATCATAATCACATAACCATTCCTCTCACCCACGTAATTACTAGTATGCATCACAATCACGTAACCATGTCTCACACTCACGTAATTATGCATCACAATCACGTAACCATGTCTCTTGCCCACGTAATTATGCATCACAATCACATAACCATTCCTCTCACCCACGTAATTACTAGTATGCATCACAATCACGTAACCATGTCTCACACTCACGTAATTATGCATCACAATCACGTAACCATGTCTCTTGCCCACGTAATTATGCATCACAATCACATAACCATTCCTCTCACCCACGTAATTACTAGTATGCATCACAATCACGTAACCATGTCTCACACTCACATAATTATGCATCACAATCACGTAACCATGTCTCTTGCCCATGTAATTATGCATCACAATCACATAACCATTCCTCTCACCCACGTAATTACTAGTATGCATCAGAATTACGTAATCATTTCTCACACCCACGTAAGTATGCATCACCCTACCACAGAGTTCCCTCGACCACAGAGTTCCCATTTTCATTATGCATATTTTTGTTGATTACACAACATCACGACAAGTTGACTTATACTCTGTTTACATTTTAACTGCTTCATATACATTCATCCTGTTGTTGTTTTTAAGAAATAAAACTTTAATAGGAGGATTTTTGCGAAAATATAAGACATTCTGTTACCATAGCAACATGAGTAAATGCCACAATTGATTGAGATTGGTTATGCTATATTATCTTTTATAGCTTCACCTATATCAATTTTGACAAAATAACTTCTAATTTCACTCGAAAAATAAAACAAGTAAGTTTGATATGGTAATAAAACAGCAAAACATTTCTTTATGGCAACAAGAAATAAAAAGTCAATATCATGTGAAGGCTTCGATTACAATGACAGCATCATCAAAATCGGATAGCATGTTAATGTTGGCTATTCAAAAAATAAAACTATCAGGCAGCATGCTGTTACATGCTATATCTCAATGTACGAAAGATAATGAAAGAAATTTGTTAGATCTGGCATGCAGACACATAACTTCCGTTTCTGGCATGTCAACACATAAATGATACTTTTGTGCATGCAAAGTTAAGGAATGAGAATATGACAATATTATTTTAAAAGATATTTTTCACAAAATAGTTAAAAACTTCCTGTAAAAACAAACCATATGTTATACAAGGCATGTTTAAATAAATGGTTCTTATGTTTATCCACTCCGACCCTGACTGTATCGCAACCATTTAATATTAAGTAGAACTGTGTCTGTTGACACGAATGTCCCTGTTACTGAGTGGAAATCAATGTTTTACCAGAAATTTAGAAGGGGCCACAACTCCTGTAAAATTTTACCGATGTTGACAAATATCAACTTTGCCCTATATTATATAAGTATACTGGTAAATACAATCATAATAGCAGGGCTGTAGTCTAATGGATAATGTGTTGGTCGCTAATGCCAGAGGTTGCGGGTTCGATCCCCAGCTTGAACTGATGCCTCTCATAAAACATTACTCAGTACTGGTTCTACCCAGGAAGCCAACTCGAAAGGGGTTCACGTAAGCTCTGAGCTTTCATCAAGCTTTAATAAATAAGTGTAAACTAATCATAATACAAGTTAAATATGTAGACCCCCTTCAGAAGTTATTGATTGGGAAGAATATTTTATGTATGTATATGATAATTAATGCTATAGGTATCTGTATGCGATACTTAATGCTATTGGTAACTGTATGTGAAAATTATTATATAGGTAACTGTATCTGATAATTAACATTGAAGGTAACTGTATGTGACAATTAATGCTGTAACTGTATGTGGTAATGAATACTATAGGTAACTGTATGTGGTAATGAATACTATAGGTAACTGTATGTGATACTTTATGCTATAAGTAACTGTATATGATAATTGATACTATAGGTAACTGTATGTGGTAATTAATACTATAAGTAACTGTATGTGATAATTAATACCATAGGTAACTGTATGTGATAATTAATGCTGTAGGTAACTGTATGTGATAATTAAATGCTGTAGGTAACTGTATGTGATAATTAATACTATAGGTAACTGTATGTGATAATTAATGCTGTAGGTAACTGTATGTGATAATTGATACTATAGGTTACGTAACTGTATGTGATAATTAATACTATAGGTAACTGTATGTGATAATTAATGCTGTAGGTAACTGTATGTGATAATTGATACTATAGGTAACTGTATGTGATAATTGATACTATAGGTAACTGTATGTGATAATTAATGCTGTAGGTAACTGTATGTGGCAATTAATACTATAGGTAACTGTATGTGATAGTTAATACTATAGGTAACTGTATGTGATAATTGATACTATAGGTAACTGTATGTGATAATTGATACTATAGGTAACTGTATGTGGTAATTAATACTATAGGTAACTGTATGTGATAATTGATACTATAGGTAACTGTATGTGATAATTGATATTATAAGTAACTGTATGTGATAATTAATACTATAGATAACTGTATGTGATAATTAATGCTGTAGGTAACTGAATGTGATAATTGATACTATAAGTAACTGTATGTGATAATTGATACTATAGGTAACTGTATGTGATAATTAATGCTGTAGGTAACTGTATGTGGCAATTAATACTATAGGTAACTGTATGTGATAGTTAATACTATAGGTAACTGTATGTGATAATTGATACTATAGGTAACTGTATGTGATAATTGATACTATAGGTAACTGTATGTGATAATTAATGCTGTAGGTAACTGTATGTGGTAATTAATACTATAGGTAACTGTATGTGATAACTGATACTATAGGTAACTGTATGTGATAATTGATATTATAGGTAACTGTATGTGATAATTAATACTATAGATAACTGTATGTGATAATTAATGCTGTAGGTAACTGAATGTGATAATTGATACTACAGGTAACTGTATGTGATAATTGATGTTATAGGTAACTGTATGTGATAATTAATACTATAGGTAACTGTATGTGATAATTAATGCTATAGGTAACTGTATGCGACAATTAATGCTTTATGTAACTGTATGTGATAATTAATACTATAGGTAACTGTATGTGATAATTAATGCTATAGGTAACTGTATGCGACAATTAATGCTTTATGTAACTGTATGTGATAATTAATACTATAGGTAACTGTATGTGATAATTAATGCTATAGGTAACTGTATGCGACAATTAATGCTTTATGTAACTGTATGTGATAATTAATGCTATAGGTAACTGTATGTGATAATGCTTTGAACCGCTAATCTGGCCCAAGGCTGAATTCTTATTTCGATGTCTATACATGTACAAGTATTGTATGATGACTTGGTTCGAACAACCCTTAACTCCCAATTATTTTGTCTAGTCCCGTCTGATTTGAGCCATAGAAGTTCTACTGTAAACACAAATTAATGTTATAGATAACTGAATATACCTGTATATATGATAATTAATGTTATGTGTAACTGAAAATATCTGTATATGCCATGATTAATGCATTATAGGTAACTTAATACATCTATAAATGTGATAATTAATGTAAAAGGTAACTGAATACACCTGTATATGTGATAATTAATGCTATAGGTAGCTGAATATACCTGTATATAAGATGATAAATGAACTATAGGTACTGAATATATATAAAAATTTATGTTATAAGAACTATATACACCTAAATATATGATGAGTAACGTTGTAGGTAACTAAATACACCTATATATGTGATAATTAATGGATTATAAGTAATGGAATACACTTATGTACATGATAATTAATGTTAAAGGTAACTGCATACACCTATATATGTGATAATTAATGAATTATAGGTAATGGAATACACCTATGTACATGATAATTAATGTTAAAGGTAACTGAATACACACACTATATGATAATTGTAAGATGGCATACATAATCTGTACAATGAATAGGTAATAGTGACAATGGAGTATATAAAGATTAAGTGTTTGTTTTATAGCCATCTTTAAATAAATGCCATTTACATAATTATGAAATAGGCCCAGAATATGGCACAAATTGACATAAATTGCTAACTACATACAGAGATATTAATATTTCAATTATTCGCATTCATGGAACAGGGGCTAAATTCCAATGCTATAATGAAAAGAGAAAATTGACATAAATTCCTCACCTTATTTCTCGTCCATTTCAAATTTTGTATGGACAAAGCATATGAAGAACTAAAAATATAGATGATTAAACTAATACCTAAAAAAGATCATACAAGAATTTCCTGCTTTCCCATAGTATTCCTATGTAAAAATCGAAGTCCCTTTACTGGGCCTCTTTGTGTTCTAACCCATTCATCGAAACAAACATAAAACCCCTACTCATAGGGATCATTTATTCCAAATATGAACAAATTTGGCTGGTCGAGTTCTTGAGAAAAAGATTTTTAATTTTCACAATTTAATCTCTCTTTGGGCCCCCCATGGATATTAAATGATGCAGTCTCAACTGCTATGACAACAATACTCCATATCTAAAGACAACAGGCCCATGGGCCTTAATGGTCACCTGATTATCTTTGATGACATTAAGCTATATGAATCTGTTTTTCAACTTTTGTCTTATATAGATTTAGTAAGGAAGTACCCACCCCAAGGGTCAAACCACGAGACCCAGAGGCATGAAATTCACAATTTTTTGACAGACTCTTAGGCCTTATGCTTACATTTTCCTCCCAGTACTTCCTATAAGAAGATTTTTAAAGTTAACCTTACAATTGGCCCAGTTACAGTGGCGTGTGTGTGTGTGTGTGTGTGGGGGGGGGGGGGGGGGGGAGCACTAAATAAAACATGTCAGCAACAACAAATCACACCAAAAACCATTCAAATGAGTCTATTTAGTTATAAGAAATGAGTTATTGTCATTTTTCTGTTATATAAATTTAATAAAGAAGGCCCCAAGGACAAGAAATTCATACTTTTCAAGAACCAATAGCTGTCAATAATCTTACTCACCAATTGTTTTTGAGTGCTTCTGATAGTGATAAGAAGATTTTTTAATTTTCTCTTGAATTTGACTGCCGCTAAGACCTCCTGGGGTTGGGGACCATGAAATTCACATAGGTATTATCCATCATGTAAGCAACAACAAATCACACCAAAAAACAGTCACATAAATCTATTCAGTCATAAGAAAGAATTTTTTTTGTCATTTTCTCTTATACGGATTAAGTAAAGTAGGCTCAACCCCCAGGGTCAAACCGTGAGACTAAGGGGCATAAAATTCACAAATTTGATAAAGGACCCATAGGCGTCAATAATCATCTCACAATTTGTTTCTTAGTGCTCTTTTTAATAACAAGAAGATTTTTAAAGTTTACCTTTAATTTTTTTAGGCCCTATCCCCCAGGGACATGCAATTCAATAATTTTATAAAGCACCCATATGCATCCATAATCATGGTCCCCAGTGCTTCCGATAGTAAGATTTACCTCGAATTTGACTGTTTTGGCCCTGCCCCAAGGCTCCAAGGGGGTGCAATTCACAATTTTGATTCACACTAAGCTACCAAAGCTACATTCAAGATTTCATTATGTTTGAGCTGAAGGTTTTTGAGAAGACGTCGAAAATGTGAATTGTTTAAGACACACAATGGACACCACACGATGACAGATAACAAGAGGCCCAAGAGGGCCTGAGGATGCTCTACCGACTCAAAGTGGCCATAGCACTTTTTGAAATTCCCCTATGCAATAGAATTATCGGGGCGGGGTCATTTTTAACTCTAGGGACACCATTTGAACAAATCTAACAAAACTATAGCTGGTCATCATTACTACATAAACATTTGGAAAATCTGTTGGGCCGTTCATAAGAAGAAGATTTTTTAAGTTTTGGACTATTATTAGCAACAGTGGCCATCTTGAATTTTAGATAGAAAAATAAATCTTCTGTCTCCTATGCAATAGAAACATCCATGTGAAGTTTCAGTTTAATTTGCCTAGTGGTTTCAGAATAAATGAAAAAAAAAAGAGAATTTTCTGTTTCCCCATAGTATCCCTTTGTAAAAGTCCCCTTACAAGGCCCCTATAATTTTTAGCCCCTAAATTCTTATCTGCAATCAAACCCCTACACATAGGGATAATTTATATCAAATATGTGCAAATCTGACATACCGGTTCTTGAGAAAAAGATTTTAGTAATTCCCAATTTGTACCCTTTTGGGACTCCTCCTGACCCCTTAAGACATAGGAACCTAGTCATTTTTACAAATCTGAACCTCCTTCACCTTAGAATGCTTTTGTGAAGATATAGTCAAAATCATTTCCATTTAAAAAAAAAAAAAAAAAATATACTGACATGTGTCCCCTAATTGAACACTCTAGGCAGGGTCATTTTTAACCCTAGGGACGCCATTTGAACAAATCTAACAAAACTATAGTTGGTCATCATTACTACATAAACATTTTGAAAATCTGTTTCGCTGTTCATGAGAAGAAGGTTTTTAAGTTTTGGACTATTTTTAGTTGGTGGCCATTTTGAATTTCAGATCGAAAAAAAAAAATCTTCTGTATAGTCTCCTATGCAACAGAATCATCCAGGTGAAGTTTCAGTTTAATTGGCCTTGTAGTTTCAGAGAAAGTGCTGCTAACAGACGACAGAAGACGGACAACGTGCCATCGCATAAGCACTTCTGGCCTTTGGCCTGTAGAGCTAAAAAGCGATCACAAACGGTCCCTTAAGACAAAGTCTCCTGTGACCTAACAATTGAAATAATTCCTAAAATAGATGAAAAACAGGGTTTTCCCATAACAATTCAATGTAAAATCCCCTTACTTGGCTTAAATTGATCCTAGTCCCTTTATTGAGCCAAACCTTAAACCCCTACTCAAAGGGATAACTAACATCAAATATGGACAAATTAGACTGATCGGTTTGTGAGAAGATTTTTAAATTAAAATTCCCCCATTAAACTTGCAAGTCCTCGAGACCCCAGGGTCATGTCTTGATTAATTCAGAGTGAATATTATTAGTTGATATTACATGCAAAATCTCACAGCTAGACAGTCACCATTCTGGCAGGCCTGTTGTTGCAGCAAAAAAGCAAACGAAAGTTTTAAAAAATATGGACATAGTTTGTCAATAACGGAAAACTATGACAATCTGTTTTAGCCAAGTGATCAGAAATATTCAGGAAATAATAGCGGACATATATTGTTGGACTTTCCTGTTACTCTTTCAAACACTTGTATACAACTATTATAACTACTATTCAACCTTTTCTTTATACTTTCATATTTGAGCAAAGTAAGTTACAAGATGTAATCTACGTGATCATGATTTCATGTTTAAACCATTCTATGCTTTTTTCAATAAAGAACAAAGCTGTTCCTTCTACTTTTAAGCCTCCAATTCACTTTACAGTACTTGAAAGTTTGTTTTTTTCCACTTCATTTTGAAAAGGTTGTTTTATCTGCAAATGACTTTAAAGGAACATATGCACTTTTGAAAACTTATTGAAAATTGCATTACTTTATTGTTGGCAGTTTTGATACCATCTAAATAAAGATTACTGCTATACATGTGACTTGATTATGGGGCATGCATTTCTTAATACTCGTATAATCAGCCCAAATTGTGAAGAGCTGTCGGAGGGACAGCACAATCGACTATTTCAGAAAATTAGTACAAAAGGGAAGACAATATAAAAATTCAGGGGTGGTAAAAATTAAGCTAATTATTGCTTGTCTGTTGAAAATAAATTAGCAAAATAATTCAACAATATATATTTACTTTTCAACAGTTTTTTTGTTGACAACAATGAAGTGAATGAATGGCTCATATTTCTGTTATATTATTTAACTTAGCGTTTAGTTACATTTGTTCAAACTTTAAAACTATTGCTGACAAATAACCTGATAGGTGTGCCAATACTCAACTTAAGGTACATCATGTATGCTCAAGCCTTCAAAATTTGTAGAAAAATGTTGTTTAAGTTTTCTCTATATAACACTATGTAAAAATCTGACCCCTTAGGGCAGGCCAATTTTGACCCAGAGGGTCATGATTTTGAACTAATTTGAGAAAATACCACAAACTGACCCTATTTGTAAAATATCTAAGCTCAAGGCCTTGTACTTGTACCACAAACTTCAACCTACTAAAAGACTTACACAATTTCTAAGCATAAAAGGTGAACAAAAAATTGAAGATTCATTCATGTCCAATGATAGGTTGATGAAATATGTACCAACTCAAAAACTTTAACCTGCTAAAAACTCAAACCAAATTTTCTAAGTCAAAAGGGCAACAACTCTGTCAAAGGGCAATCAAAGGTTATGGTTCTTGTTACTATGAGTTTCCTAGATGATGTTGAGCACACATGTGAGGTTTCATTATATCAAATGATAGTTAACTAATCAGCAATATTTACCTGCTCAAAAACTTAAAACCAAATTTTCTAAGTACAAAATGACCATAATTCCGCCAAAATGCAACCCAGAGTTATGGTTCTTGTATCTGTGTAGTCCATTGATGATGCTGAACACACATGCAAAGTCGTATTTATATCAAATGATTGGTTGATGAAATATGCACTAGCTCAAAAACTTTAACCAAATTTTCTTAGTTTATCAATGTTTTATATACGCAATATATGCAATACCTTCAAATCATATGGAAATATACCAGTTCTTGTCATGGATCTATAGTCCAGTCTTATACCAATACATACAGTTAATCAATGCTAGATATCCTTCCATATTTCCAGGTTGTTTCAGCTATTTACGTATGCGATATAATGTACTAACTTCACATCATAGGACAGTATATCGGTACCAGTTCATGAAAATGGATGTATAGTTGGTTTTGAACAAATTTGAGAGAGGGCCACAAACGGATCTATAGTTGAAATAATCTTGTACCAGCAGGCACAGTTTATCACAGCTGGATACTCTTTTAAATTCTATGTTGTTTCAATGTTTTACATAATAAACAATATATACACAGTAACTTCACAACATAGGGCAATATATCGGTACCAGTTCATGAAAATGGATATATAGTTGAAATAATCTTGTAAAAGCATGCACAGTTGATCACATTCATGAAAATGGAAAACATATTTTTTTAAAAAAACTCTTATCCAATGATAGGTTGCTTAATAGTATCTACTCAAAAACTTTAACCAAATGTTCCAAGTCCAGAATGCCCATAATTCTGTAAAAATGCAACCCAGAGTTATGTTTCTTGTCTCTGTGTGTTCCGTTGATGATGAACGCACATATGAAACTTTCATATCATATCCAATGAGTGGTTGCATAGATATTTTACCTTATAAAAAAACTGTGAAAATAACAATATATTTTAAAATAGGTAGCAATGTATCCATGAATATCAAGAGTCATGGACTGACGTTACAGATTAGACACGCAATTTCATGGTTTTTTTTATATTAAAGTGTAATATTGACCTTTGTGTAACCTTTACATCTGATGTAAAGGTCTGGGTATCTCTACAGGTAAATGCAGGTGACACATCATCACGACATGTTATTCACTTGTGTCAAGCTATTTTAAAATCCCTCCATGTTAAACAAAGTTACAAACCAGACATGAAATATCAAACAAATTGAAAGTGTGACCTTAACTTTTGAGGAAAGATTCTGGGTCTTGCACCAGACACTTCATCATGTCATGTTGATCAACTGAGCCGGACACTAAATCTCAAATAGACTGAAAGTGTCATCAAACAAAGTTAAATTGAAGTGGGTGTGTGGGTTTACACGCGACATGGCGTCATATCATGTCGATCATTTGTAGGAAATATTTATAAGATCCATCTATGTATGACAAAGTA
This sequence comes from Panopea generosa, assembly GCA_029582155.1. Lineage (NCBI taxonomy): Eukaryota > Metazoa > Mollusca > Bivalvia > Adapedonta > Hiatellidae > Panopea > Panopea generosa. The sequence goes on from CM055909.1 coordinate 62,595,359, forward strand.
ACAGGCCAGACACAAAATCTCACACAGACTTAGTGCTGTCAAACAAACTCAGTGTGACCTTAACCTTTTAGGTACAGGTGTGGGTCTTATGCATGACACGTCATCATCTAATGATTATGAATTGAGCCAAGTGTTTTTTGAAATTTATTCATTCATATATGACAAAGTTCCAAACCAGAAATGAAATCTCAAGCAGACTAAAAGTGTCGTCAAAAAAAATTAAATTATGGCATAAAAAGCTGTCTTTTTGCAAAACAACGAAGGGAGATAGAACGGTTGAAAGAGGAAAGAGATTACATCCAAAAAGGCTGTAAATGATTGTCAAAACGTTACGAACGCTTAGAGATAAAGACATCTTTCAATCAGGAGTACCTGCAGACATAAACAAAGTAACACAGACTAGGTGTCCACCCCCTTACAAGACATCAACACCAAGGAAACGTTTTACACATAGTGACAATATTAGGAATAACACCACCAAAAGTTCCTATATTAAGGATAACTTACTGCTAGGTCATGTTATAACAGTTTAAATTAAAAGGCGAGAAAGAAATGGCCAAAAAAAGGAAGACTTTCATAGTGAGAGTGCTATTTGCTAAATTGATTTAAACTCCAGTCACGAATTAGTAAAGTAACAGGGTTTTGCAGAGAAGTCCAAATGAAAAGCAGCAAAGAAAATAGGTAAATTTCTTCACTGACAAAGCTTTGAAGAAGTGGTCGTAGTTTCAAAATAAGAGATGATCAAATCACAGCCTTTAAACATTGATGAGTGATGCATAAAAATAAATATGTAGTTTGCGTTACATGGATATATCGAAACTTAAATACAGGCAAAAAAACAACAAAATGTTACTATCATAAAAAACTATTTGCGTTTGGTAGCTATTACCTTGAAACATTCAAATAAGTTACACATTCTGTTGTGTTCGTTTGACGTTAATTTCCAAGTTTATATGTGTTGTAATCAATGTTACAATTTTGGTAATCTATAATAATAGTATCAGAACAACTGTACAGATTATTGAGTGTGTACACTGATCCTAAAGACATTATCCAGAAACATAAAATTTATTTGTAAATTTCTTACTATACTAAATTTTTATTCAAATTAAACATTTGAACAAAAACTTATTCTGATAACAGACAATCCATGTGAACAAATGTACAATTATTACTAAAATTAAACATGTTTCCATTTATTCAAAATATATAGTTTCATCAATAAAAAAAACATTGTTTTGATTGAAAATATTAATGCTTAATAAATAAAATATTTTATTTCACAACCTAAATTATAATGAAATAGTCACCGCTACCTTGTACCGAGTGATTAACTCAAGATTAGATCAAGTTCTAAAAATTTTCATGAATAGTCTTAAAATGTATGTAAATAATTTAACCCTTTACTTCATATAGACACCTTTGGACACCTCTAATATAGACGCCTTTGGATACCTCTAATGGAGAAGGCTTTTGAATTATTGTGTGAATTATGTTTATATTAACTGACTGAGTGGAAAACAGTGCAGGAAGTGTTTAGATTGCTCGTTACGAGCAATCTGAACTCTTCCTGCACTGTTTTCAAATGCCTTCTGCGATTGGTATCTATAGAGTAAAAGGTTAAAAAGGAAATAAAGGCATTTCTTTCAATTTTTTTCAATTCTATCCCCTTAAATGTATCTCTATTTTGAGAATAGGTGACTGTACACATACCAAACAAACACTTGATAGAACTGATATTAGTGCAGGTCCTACACAAATGGCAAACTTGAAATTTGGCAGACCTCATTTAAATGCAATTTTGATAAACTGAACAGAACAGCTGAGCCGTTTTATATACCCGACATTTTATGTATTTTCACAACAAGTATTAAAGCAATTTCCTTGAAATTTGGGCTTGAATAAGAAAGAACATTTCAACTGTCGAAAATACTTTAGCGACTGTAAATGTCATATACAAATTCTAAAAGCGTTAATTCATATTTTGAGGAAGATATTGGAAATACAAAAGTGGGGGATTAGCTATTCTGTTTAGTACAAATGTGTCAAACTATAAATTTGCCAAAATTCATTTAAATGCAGATAAAACTTATATGCCAAATCTGAAAAGAAATAAAATCTATTAAAATTAAATTAAAGTGCAAATTCTTGCAGTTGGCAGAATCTGTTATTAATGGCAAATAATTTAAATCATATCTGTGTGCCAACTTTAATGTTTGACAATATTCATAACTATCAGTACGATGTGTGAAATATCTGTTCACATATATAAACTGTACACTATGAACTCTTAACAAATACATAATTAATATATAACATAACTTTCGTAGCAGCATCACATTACTCATCGAGTGTAAAATGAAACTTTAAAATACTGTTTAACTAAAATTATAATACAAAATTCGAGAGTTAGTAAAACCTTCACAATTACACAAACTCACACAGAACTAGCTGCAAATGGTTCTGTGTTATTAAGATATGTGTACACATTTAAACAGCTGCTACAGTTTATCTGGCAAGAGATAAATTGACCAGCTTGGTCAAGATAATTGTTTAAATCGTTATGAATACATGTAAAATACACATTTTCAAAGAATTAAAAACACATAAAAAGAAACAGTCAAACTCTTTAGAACACCTTTAATTGTACAGTTTTACATAAGACATGGCTATGACATAATTTTTTATCAAAGTAATACAGTAAAAATTAATTAAAAATAGCCTTCATATTGTCATATTTTCAAAGGCTTCACATCTGGAGTTAATTGCTCCAACTTAACATCAATATAGAAGTTATATACAGTAAAGCCTGTGTAAGCGATCACCTCTATTAAACAGCCACTTGGCTTTAAATAGCCACATTTGCTATTTCCCATTGCTATGCCTTCATAGCAAATTAACCTGTATCAAGCAACAATCTGTCTTAAAATGTCACTTTTACTTCTTCCCTTGACTGGCCACTTTAGACAGGTTTGGCAGTAACTAAGTTGAAACAGGCACAACTCATATTAATCATATATTAAATGTTATTTATGAATCATAAATTCAAATGAAATTTATTGCATATGAAATTGATATGCATTCATATTCAACATATACATTCAGATGAAAAGCTGTTTTCTTATGGAAAGTGTACCTTTACTAAAAGTTATATATTCCCATTGATATTAACCTTCAATGACAATTATATATTCCAAAAGAAAGCAATATACATAAATACTTAAAAATATAGATCCACGGACAGTTTACATTCATTGAAAGTTATATACACGTATTCCCATTGAAAATTATATCGACAAATCTGTTTGCATTGTAAATTATTTATTCTAACCAGAAGTTACCTTTACATTCAATGAAAAATATATTTCCATGGCAAATATACACTCATTGAACATATTTGCATGCATATTTCTGTGGAACTTGTACATTCATTGAAAATTGTGTTTCCATAGAAAGTAAATATTCACAGAAAGTTATATATATTTCCATGGACATTATACTATAATTGCAAATTATATGCATACACTGCACATATATAAATATATATTTCCATGGAACTTATATCTTCTTTGAAATGATAAGACAACTGTTTCATTGTGATCTTTGTGATGTTTTTCTCTGTTTGGGATCCTAATGAATGATTGAATTGGTTTTACGGCACCTCGGTACATAAATATGTCACTTTGCGTGCATAATCCTATAATGCTATATCGGATACAATTCCTTATTTTCTCTGGTGCAATACAATCACCTGTGTAGCTTTCAACTCCACTAGGGACAGTTGCATAGTAGTGACATATGAGCTTCCTGATTGGTCAGTTGCTTTAAAGGAAAGTGAATCATGTGACAATTTGGTATATGCATAAGATTGCTATGAATTGTGGGACTGGCAGGGAATTCCGTGCTTTTACATTAGGGTGTGCCAGACCTTAACTGGGAACAGTCTGGTACTGGGATAGACTAGACTCCTAGTATTATTACAGGTGAATGCAAACCTGCTTTCTAACTGAAGACGGAAAAATAAACAAAAGCTTGGTAATGTTAATGAACATTTATCAGCACATGATAATTAAGAAATTTGATTCTTAAATAACAGAATTCAATGTTAACACATTGTTACAAGTCGTGAAATCTGTTGAAATGTACATCACACTTGATACTAATAGTGCTAGACTTGTTTACACTTCAAGTGAATTCATACAACAATGTTGTAGAACTATATAAATATCTTGCTTTATTATTTATTTTAGATTTCTTTTCATTAATTAAGTTGAGGAGGAATACTTTCCAAGGATATAACTCAGACACCTTGTTGAAATTGTTGTTTAAATATATGAACAAATTGCTCTCTATTTTCTTTGGATTTTGTTTCATTAATCCAGTTCCAGATAAACTTTTTCAATATTTCTAGACACTACCAGTTTTTATTCACTGCTGTTCTGTAATATCCTAAAATGTGTCTTTACTTATCAATAACAAGTTTCATATGACAGGTTGACAAGATTAATAATCATTACCCATGATGCATCCTGTTTATACCAACAAGTACGAGAAACCATGCGACGTCCATGATACAATGTGTCGCCACACAACTTTTTTCTTTACCAAGACCTGATTCAGTGAAAAAAACATGTTAACAACTCTTTCAACAGTGTATTAATTTTGATGAAAGCAACATAAAACCAATAAATGTCTTGTCGGAAGTCATCAATATAACAATAGAAGAACAGCTCATAAACAATTAATGCTTGACTACTGCCGACTTTCATGGGTTTCACACAGCTTTCCAATTTAAAATAAACACAGTTATGAATGAGTGATTAACAGTTTTCTTACCTTAATTAATCAGGCAGAAAATTTATGTGGCACATTCATATTAGTCAGGACTTCTTGTTCACTTCCCATCATGATAAAAAAAATGTCATGTACATGATGGTAATATTTCTAAATCTGTAATATATATCAATTAAACAGATATACCAATTATCCATGTGCAATATAAACACATTGTGAACATACTAAATGTAACAAGGAATGTAAACATGACAAAGTCGCTCATATTTTAACAACATAAACTGAGCAAACTTTTCAACATCATAATATCAACTCCCATGTCAATATACTATCTCTAAATAATACAAATTCTTGATTCAACATCATAATATAGACTTTTTTTGTGAACGGATGCCAACTTTTTAACATCATAATATTGACTCCCATGTCAATATAATATCATCATCATACCAATTTTTAAATCAAAATCATATATAGATTCAATCTATAAACAGATGTCATTTTTCAACGTTAACATACACAGACTCTAGCCTCACATGATAGTTTAAATAATGTTGATTCTTTTTTTAACATTCTACATTCATTGATGTTAACATTTTTACAAATCATGCTTTTCAATCAGGTGAATGTATTCATTTATTGATAGATTACACACTGCAATAGTTTTTGTATCATGATTTAAACACCATTAAATAATGGCTCTTTTTTAAAATTAAACATATTGCTATATGTTATTCATTGTTAACAGTATTGTCTACTCAGATGTTAGTACATTTTTCTTTCATAATTGACTCACATGCCTTTGTATTTTCTGAAATCTAAGAGCAGTCTGGAATATCAAACACCGGCTCAATTTTGTATCATCAATTACCGACTTAAATGTCAATATGTTAACACAAAACATTGATTTAAAGTTATTGTTTAACATCAAATATTGACTCAAATGTCAGTGTTTTAACATCAATATATTGACCCAATTTACTTGGCTCACATGCCAGTATGTAAATTAGTACATTAAATGTATATCGACTCAACATCAAACATTTACTCTGATGTCAATACATTAACATCATACATAGGCTCAATTTTTTAACATCAAATGCTGACTGAAATGTAAATATGTGAGCATCTACATAGACTCACTTCTATTTTTTAACATCAAACATCATCTGTAATGTAAATACATGTATTTTTACATCATGAATGTAGCTGGTTTCCATATTTCCAATATCATACATTTCTGACATTATGACCTTGTAATCGTACATTTCTATAATTACAATATGTCTGACATACATGTAGTACATTTTTGATATTACTGCATTCCTGACATTGTAATCTTAATTATTGTAATGACATTATAATTCATGTATGTCTGACATTGTACATTCCTGACATTTTAATATCAATGGCATCGTACATTTCTGTAATTATATGTCTGACATAATACATTTTTGATATTGCTACATTCCTGACATTGTAATATAATGACATTGTACAGTTACATAATTATAATTCATGTATGTCTGACATCGTACATTCCTGACATTGTAATATAATGACATTGTACAGTTACATAATTATAATTCATGTATGTCTGACATCGTAAATTCCTGACACTGTAATATAATGACATTGTACAGTTATATAATTATAATTCATGTATGTCTGACATCGTACATTCCTGACATTGTAATATCAATGACATCATACATTTCTGTAATTATAATATGTCTGATATAGTACATTTCTGATACTGCTGCATTCCTGACATTGTTATATCAATGACATAATATATTTCTGATCATTGTGCATTTTGGGCATAGTTATATTTCTGACATTGTAACATTTCTAACTTTATCCACATTTTACATTTCTATAATTCTACACATATGATACTTTTTTTCTTCTGACATTGTACAGTTATGACAATGTTTATTTCTGACAATGTAACAATTATGACATTGCATTAATTTATGACATACAATACCGACATAGAACATTGTAATACAGACATAGTAATACATTGTGACATTATACAATTCTGAAATAGAATGTTTCTGACACTGTTTATTTTCAACATTGTAACATTGTACATACTTGATACTGTAATATTTTCTGACATAGTACATTGTAGACAGTTACATTTCTTATATAGTAATATTTTTGAAATAATACCAACACTGACATTGTACATTTTTGTCATTGTCACATCACTGATATTGTAAGTTTGTTGACATTGCAAATGCTTAGTCTAATATATTAACAGTGTTCAGTTCTGATATTTAGTATTTCTGACATTAAACATTTTTAATATTGTAACATTTCTGACATTGTACATTTCTGCTATTGTATTTATGACATTGTACATTTCTGATATTGTATTTATGACATTGTACATTTCTGATATTGTATTCCTGACATTGTACATTTCTGATATTGTATTCCTGACATTGTACATTTCTGATATTGTATTTCTGACATTGTACATTTCTGATATTGTTATATTTATGACATAATACATTTCTGATATTGTAATATTTGACATTGTACGTGTACATTTCTGCTATTGTAATATTTGACATTGTACATTTCTGCTATTGTATTTCTGACATTGTACATTTCTGATATTGTAATATTTCTGATATAATACATTTCTGATATTGTAATATTTATGACATAACACATTTCTGATTTTGTATTTATGACATTATACATTTCTGATACTGTACCAATAGCATTTGCTGACATTGTGCAAATCTGACATTGTACTTACAATGTATATTTTGACATCGCATACATTACTGACAAAGCAATATTTCTGACATTGTACTTTCTGGTCCTTTCCTGACATAAAATATGTCTCCATGTGAACATTGAAACAAGCAGATTATTCAATAGAAGACACTGATCATTCTTATTGTTTAACAACTTGTCAATCTGCCATTTCTACAACATGCTGTTTTTGTCTAACAAAACATATAAGTACCAACTGCCATATAAAACCAAGACTGCTCTTGGGCAGGTTTTATATAATTACATTCATGATTCAAATCAGAGAGCGCTTTTTTAAAGTTTTATTGTCACCATTGTATTGTTTTTGCTATAATTTTGTATACTATCAGAATATTTTTAATACATATAATTGGCAATTCTTTTTCCAAAAAGTGTTTGTTAAATAAAGTTTGAAAAGTTTTTTTTAACTCCTACCACTAAACAAATGGAAATTCTAAGGAGGAGCTTGTGAGTTCATGCACTCTAAACTATAAAACATGCACATGAATCTATGTTTATACACCTTCAGCAGGATTAAAGCAGCCATTTAATTATGTATTTTTAGCACAGTGAAACCTAACTGACACGTAAAAAAAGACGTTATACAATAACCACTCCTACAATTTCTCCTGTGAGGGCAGAGAGAGTTGGGACTTACACATAAAGCTTTACGCAAATTCTCAAAATTTCTTGTTCAATGTATGTTTCCTCTTTTCAGACCAGCAAGTTTTTTCATTCATTGCAATAATGTTTATCTTACTAACTGATTCAATTTTGATACTGGACACCATTGGTTGTATGTGCCAACAATTGTGATAACCAGTAAGTTAAACTCAAACCACTCACCAGCAGATTACAGGTCAGGCCCAAGTATTATCTGGGTTTCTCTTTCACCAAAATTTTCTTCTGTTTTACATATTAAATACCTAAGAAACTTAACTTATCCGACTGGTTACATAACCATTCTTTAATCAATGTGAATGAAACCAAATGCATTTTTTCTGGAACCAGTCTAAAATCATGATCCACCGAATGCTTTTCTTTAATTTAAGTATATAACTTTGTGAAACATGAGCCTGAAAAAATTTATAGGCTTAACCAGTAACATGCTCAATTTCTATACAAGACTTGTTTTCATTCTTGTTTTTAGATTATTCATAGGATAGTTTAAACTTATTTATTTTACTTCAATTATGAAAAAGTTATTACAACTTAGACAAATCACGCTTGTAGTAATCTTCCTGTGTAGAACCAGTACTAAATATAAACAGAAAAAAATCAGACAATCGAACCCATGACCCTCTGATCCATGTGTCAATGCTCTACCACTTGACCATGTGCTCCATAAGAAGGAATGTTACTAAGAATGAACTGACTGTGAGGCTAATAACAAAGACCCTTTTTAACTTGCAGGCTTATATGAAATTAAATCTAAGACAAGCATCCAGGAGATCCAGGGTTTAGACTGGTTCCAGTTAAAATGCATATGGTTTCTTTGATATTGATTATATTATAAACAAATAACCAGTCAAAATTTAATTGAGTTTTAAGTATTTAAGTAAAAATGTCGGTGAAACAGAAGCCAGGTTGAATTAAATGGGCATTGTATACTTATGTATCTCTGACTTGAATGGCTAAAAGTTGAACTTCTTTTTTTTACAGAAAACTCAAGTCTACTCTACTGTACATGTAGCAAAAGGTTTGAAATATAGTGTACATGAAATTCAAAACATGTTACATGATAAATATTGGTTAATAGGAAACTGTTATTTGGGGCACTTGTTTCTATTAATAAATATTTTAATACTTTTGATGACCTCATTTATTTTAGAAGTACATATTAGGCATCAGACATAAATAAAACATCACTTATGAAATTTCTTTAAATAAAAAATAATTTGAATTGCCAAATTACATGCAAAAATTGAGTTGATGTGAAAATAATAATTATGATTTCTGAAATAACTTTTTATTGCCACAATAAAATTGAAATTTTAGGTCTTTCCTGATATAGACATTCCCTGAACATAGCTAAAGTTTTAATACAAAATTATTTTAAGAAATCAATATTTTTGTTTTGCATTGATTCATGTATTAAACTCTATTTTTCAGAAATACATAGCAAAATGAAATAAATTATTTTTCATTACCAGTTTAAAAGATTGCTCTGCTGTAAAGTATATTGTACAGTTTCCTAAATATACATCTACAAAAGCTTAACCACCTTTTGCTAAAACATGTACCCAGTACAATAGGTGAATGCAAAACTAAATTTAGTACCCTGAAGACATAGAAAAATCAGCAAATGCAAAATTAAGATTCTGTTGCGTAGCGTTGGCAGTTATTGAAAGACTAAGAAAATGTCAGAATCACTATATAAGTAAAGTTGTAGATAACCGATTTTGATTTACAGTCAAACCTGTCTTAAGCAGCCACTTAAGGTAAATAGCTAATAAGACCTCTGAATGCAGGTGACTGCTTAATACAAGTTGATAAAAAAAATAAAATTATAAATAGGGTAAATAGAAAATGTGGCTGTTTAAATAAAAGATGGTTTAATAGGTGACCACTAATACAGGTTTGACTGTAATTAAATGTTTAAACACATATCAGGTCATGCATGCATAGCGTCTGATTTTACTGGTGGAAGAGAACCTCGGGTACACATGAACCTGTGCAGAACCGCCATCAGTTCACATCTAACTCACAAACTGTCACAGTTGCCCACTTGGGACCTAAAACCTGTAGAAGCGGTCACCTCTCTATAGCGGTCCTTTCCTTATCACAACCACTATTTCCTACCAATTAATTTTCCTTTATATGGCTTCTTATCAAACTTATTTGTTTTACATCACTTGTGAACGAGCTTCTTACAAATGAGACAAATCATACTCAAAATCATCCCAAGTAGAACAAGTACTATAAAGAAGAGGGCGCTAATGGGCTCTTATAGATCGGTCACTAGCTTAACACTACAAACATTCATCAATATTTCATTTATTCCCTTCAGAGGCCACTTTCCACAGGTGAGTGACTCTGCATGACTTAAACTTTGTATTACTATTCTCCCTTTAATATCAAACCATTAATTATGACTGTCATTCAAATTTAAGTCATAATTATACATTGTGAAAGCTTTTTTCATTCATTTTTGCTCCATTTATTATTATATTGCTATTCATATTTGATGCTTTTTTTCAGTTATCTCCTCTATTTATTCTATAAATTGTACTTTAGACAGGATTGACTGGTACACTTTTTCCACATTTATTAACTTCTTTCAATATATTATTTAATGAGTTTTAATCAATGGAACATTTCCTTCATCAAGCATCAACTTATGGACTAAGTAATTTCCGTTTCATGGCATACGGACACTAAAACGTTATACAATGCCAACAAGAAGAAAGATTCCTGGCTCATTCTCCATGTACAAAACCAACAAATTAACAGATGGGGAAAAAATCAATGAATCGACTAACATATTTATTTGATCGTCAGTTAGGCCTTGATGGCATAAAAATGATGCTAAATATTCAAACAGATCGGTATATGAATAATAAGCAAACCCACGTATCTGCTAGTGATACACATGTAGATACAAGACTTCTCTCTGATTAGATATCAATGTTTATCGGCAGTGGCACAAATGGATGAGACAATGTTTCAACATGTTACAGCATTTGTGAAAGTAAACATGTTTTGATACATTAAGTCAAAATAATTATTATTTCACAATTTCACAAATAAAACGCCCACTTAACATTGGACTGAAGTATTTTAAATTCAACTTAATTTCAAAATATCTATTTTAAAAAAAACCTGTTACACTAAATATCAGTTTAACAATAAGCACCATAATATTTTCTACTCAAATTCATTTTAACATAGCCAAGTAATTACCACTAAGTGTTTTAATGGCAAATTGTAGTATTTCTTAACACAAGTTGTTCCATATAATCCATCATCTGGTGTCAATGTCCAATCTTTTATACAATAACTGTTATCCAATCTTAACACTAAAACCTGCCAAACAAACCAAAGCTGTCTGCAAGCATCTCCAAAGTTAAATTCTCATAAACAATTAAATCAAATTTAAATTTTTTTTACAAAATCACCTTGCTTATTCTACAGAAGAATACATGTGAATGTTCTTTGATCTTCACTCATCAACAAAATGAAAACTGAACATTAAATAACTGAATAATAACTTCTCTGAGAAGATACAGATCAATTTAATATACAAAACATCCATAATTGGATTAAATCATATAACCCATCGTCTTGTCATCCCATAGTCTTTGCCTTTCTCTTCTTTACTTGTTCCTGCTGACTTGACAAGTAGTTGGGCCACATCCATGGTATTAGCCCTTCACATCCTTACTAGTTTCAGCCAACCTGACTATCACAATCTGAAGACAGTCAAGTATCTGTGCCCCTGCCACGGTCTTAAGACTTTCTCAACCTTGTAAGTTCCAGCTGACTTGACTACCAATCTGAAGACAGTCAAGTATCTTTGCCCCTGCCACGGTCTTAACACTTTCTTCATCCTTGCTAGTTCCAGCTGACTTGAACACCAATCTGAAAACAGTCAAGTATCTGTGCCCCTGCCACGGTCTTTAGACTTTCTCATCCTTGCTAGTTCCAGCTGACTTGTTAGTCCTTCCATCATCTTTTATGTTCATTCACCCAAGGCAAAACACATTTTTCAACTCATTATTGAAGTATAATAAAACTATCCAGATGTGGCATCAACCAAGGATCAGACTGATGTCCTCAAACATTTACAGTCCACATGTTGCAGCCAGGTGTCAAAGCTAAAAGTCAGAACTGTGTACTGTTCCTCAGACATTTCTCGTTTATATGCTTAGCTATTTGTAGCCTGCTACAAAACAGAACCATGTACTGTTTCTCAGACACATACAGTTCAAATGTTAAAACCAGGTGTTACAACTAATAACTAAACCTGTTAACTGCTCCTATGACATTTACACTTCATATGCTACAGCCAGGTGTTGCATATAAAACCAGGCACATGTAGTGTTCCTTGGACATTTACAGTGTACATGCTGTAGCTACAAATAAACACATTCATCCTCAGACAGCCTCTGTTGGGCAATATGAGAACAAGTCCGGCCAAAATGTTTAGCTGGAACAGGAACCAGTTCAAAAGTCTGGTATTAGTTTTGAAGAGATAAGTGTCAGGTCCAGCATGAATCTGAAATATATTAAGGTATATTTTAATATTTCAACATGAGATTAAATACAGTTTTTAACACACAACCAGTTATGAAGTCCAAATGTATCATTGGAGACTGGAGAAAGACATTAGAATAAATCTATGTAGCACCTCCTTTCCATAGAAAGTAACAGGCAAGTTTTCAAAGTTTTTAGTAGACCGAGCCTGAAATCCGGACTTGTTAAGACACAAGTGATCCATAGACCTCCCAGCCAGATAGTAAAACTAGGTAAACTTTGTATTTCCATTTTTAAATTTATCAATGTGACTATTAAAAATCCACAGTGTTCCTTTTCAGCATTTTAGAAATGGGGTAGAGGAACATGGAATTGTGGATTTAAAAATTGAAGAAAAAAATATATGCAAAATGCTAGTCAACTTTTCATTTATTAGACAAAACAATGCTATATCAGTACATGTGCATGTATGACGTTCTGTTAATTTATTATTTTTTTAATTATTTTTCTCCAACTGAAATTGTCTACTTTTTAAAAATTGGCATCAGGATTGAGGCACTAAGGGTCAAATTCAAATTAACAAAAACAATGGTCAAATACATGTACAGTAACACCTGTGTAAGGGGTAAACTCTATTAAGTGCTATTCCATTTAAACATACAACCCACCCATGGAAGGCACTTTGAAATTGGACCATCCCTCTTTATATTTCTAATTCATTTTATCAGGCTCCCCATTTTGAAAACCCCTCCCACCTTAGAAGTTTATTATTTTGCCATCCATGGATGTATGTTTAAATGGAACAGCCCTAAACAGTCACTTGCCTCAAACAGCCACATTTTTTATTTCCCATTTCTATGCTTATAGAGCAAATTAAACTGTATTAAGCAACAACCTGTCTTAAAAGGCATCCTTCCTTTGACTGGCTGCTAAAGACAAGCTTGACTGTACATGTACATTCACATTTACTCTAACATTACATCTAAAAATAAACATTTTGAAATATCTGAAATATTTGAATAATTGATGCACCTACCTGTTATATTTTTTGATAAACTTTGCGGCTCCGGCCGGGTCTCCAAACTTGACCAACACCCGCCTCTCCTCTGCCTTGTAGTTGAACACCTGAATAAAAAAACATGACAGTGAAGTAATGCAAACTTCAACACCTCCTTAAAATGATATCAATAGAATGTCCAAAAACAAGCTAATAATAGTTTTTATGGATACATATCAAGTTTAGATATAAATTTTCTCAATGCCAATCAGTTTCTCTGTCCTCCAACTTCTGAAATTAATAAAACTTCTGATACAAGATTGAAATGTACCTTAATTTCTCCCATACTGGAACAGAACTTGTTAATCTTGCCCAAGTCTGCGTTTGCAGACAATCCTTCAATAGAAACGCATGACCTTTCTGGACCTCCCGATGAGTTAAGAACTATCCGCTGAAATATGAAATGAAAAATTACAAGTTTATGTTCACAAACATGTACATAAAAAAGAAGAGAAACTGGCATAATTTGTGTTAAAATGTGCATGACTCGCTGCATGTGAGCAGTTGCCATAAAACAATGCACTTGTACGAAATTAATAGCTATTTTAAATAATTGTTATTTCATAACAAGAGCCGTCCATAAGACAGTGTGCTCAACTATTCCAATCACTTATCACAAAGTACAAAGTTTGATTGAGACTGATGACCAATCCAAGTAAACAAGATATCTCACTTATTAAATTGAGTAGGTCTTAAAACTGCAAAAACTTGTATGAAGTTTCAATCTAATACACGCAATGGCTGCTGAGGTATAGACTTAAAATAGAATTTCTTAGTAAAACAAGGTCAATTATTTGCTATATATTTATAGAAGAGTTATCCAACTTGGTTTATGTAGTTTGATGATTGGAAAGTCTTGTAAGAACTTTCAATCAAATACATTGAGTAGTTGGTGAGATATGGCCTTGTAATCATTACATTAAAACAAGACTTACCCGCTGAGCACTAGTATTGGCAACAACAGTTCTACCGGTATTCTGGTTTCCAGTCTCCGCCGGATTATGGGCAATCACTGTTCTTTCAGGTTCTTTTCCTACTTGGGAGGCTGCACCCTTTCCATTTAACCCTGTGTTTGTCGGTTTTGCACCTTGTGATTTTTGTTTCACAGGCATGACAGTTCTATTACTAGGAGGGGTCGTGACCTCTTCAATGTCTGTATTCTCCTGTATATTAACTTGCTGCAACTGACCAATATTTTGCCAATTTTTACCTCCAAGACCCCTACCATTACCTCTGACATTACCACGGCCCCGTGACTGACCTCCACCTCGACCTCTATTTTGATTCCCACTACTATGACCATGACCTCTCATTTGACCTCTGCCATGACCTTGCTGAACTTGAACCTGCGGTAATTGGCCAAGTACACTGATAGGTTGACCTTGCATTTGAGAATATTGTTTATTTATACCACGACCTCTATTTCCACCTCGCTGGTTGCCTCTTTGCTGATTAAATTTTCCCTGTTGACTGGGCTGCCCAGAATTTTGACTTAGTTGTCTGGTAAACTGCCCTTGACCTTGGTGTTGAGCTGGTTGCTGCTGCTGTTTATAAACTTTCTCTTGATTTTGTTGAATTTCAGCACCAGCCTCATCTACATTTAAGTCAGCCATTGATTGGCCTGAAAAATCAAAACGGAATTACAGAATATCAGTTAGCTATATTTTGTTCCCAAACATTTGGGAAATTCAGCGTAAAACATTACAATGAATGAGCAAGTGATAAAGATATTAAAACTGAAAATGTGTCTGTCCGTACAAATGCCCGCGCTATTGTTAAAAAAACAAACTTTTTACTGAAAATCAAACAGAAAATACTCCTGTAAAATTTGACCGACAAATATTGAACTTAACTTGGCTAGAATTTTGCAATTATACAAATACACACCAAATATTAAGTAAATACAAAAAACCCTTAAAAAGATAGTGATTGGATTTTTATTTTATCTCGAATAGACAAAAGGACACGCGTTCTAACAAATGGGGCTAGAAATAGCTACACAATTTTTTTAACTGTCAAAAAAATGACTAACCCTAAACCCCAGACACTAAATACCCATTTGTGCGTGTGAATGAACGCCATATAGCGGCAACACTCTCCTAAATTCACATCCACAAAAGCCAAAACTCTTAAAATGGCGGAGACATAAGAAAAACCAAGGAAATCAATCACCAGGGACAGACTACTTATTTTAGCTTCAATAGTTAAAATCAGTTCAATAGAACGGAATTTCATTACCCAACAGGTTATACATGTATATGGCATATCCAGTATTACTGGTAGAAGAAGACCTCAGAATAAATCTCATTAGAACCACCGTCCTTCTAGAAGCAACTAACAAACTTTCTCACATAAAATATTTAGAACAAGTTGGGCTTGAACCCACATTCTCAGCAGCGGGAGGTAAAAGGTCAATAGACGGCAGTCCTTGGACAAACCTTAATATGTGTAAACCAGTCTTTCAGCAAATAACTGTAAACTGTCTCTTAGCCCTTTACTTCATATACAATGTAGACGCCTTTGGATACCTCTAATATACAAGACTTTTGAATTATTGGGTGAATTATGTTTATATTAACTGACAGAGTGGAAAACAGTGCAGGAAGAGTTCAGATCGCTCGTAACTAGCAATCTGAACAGTTCCTGCACTGTTTTCAAAGGCCTTCTATGATTGGTGCGGGAAAACGCATATCTATGGAGTAGAGGGTTAAGTTTTTTATGGAACTTGGCTTGAGTGCTGAACCCCATTGATGAGACAGACAACACCTCAGACCACTCGGCTGGAGGACTAACAAATATATTGCTCCTACATGTACCTCCTCACTCAAAATTACAGCTACCCAAACAATTTTATTGACTTTCAAAGCATTTAATTTTTTTTCATTATTTCTGTCCATTTTTCTTTCAAATGACTATGAAAAATCAAAATCTAATAAATAAACAAAAATAGCTACCTACCCACATGAAAAATACTGGGTGAGAGCACAGCAAACAAATATATTTTTAAGGATGGCCTAAGTGACAGTAAGTAAGTAGTATTTTATACATTTTAATATTGTGTTAAACCTTATATTCTTTTTAGCATTCATAATATTAATCTATTTAAATCATAATCTCATTTTCATCCATCATTATACCTTGTGCAGCTAACTTCTCACTAAGTTGCTTTCGTCTCTTATTTGCATCTGCCATTCTCTTGGCCTCCTTTATCTTCTGTACAAGCTCTCTTTGTCTTTTCTGCTCTTCTAGAGCAGCATGAAGTTTAGCATCGACATCCTAGTAATATAAAAATGATTGATTAATTGATTAATTGAATATTTAGCGTAATTTTTATGCCATGGGATCCTGGAAGGTAAACCAGTACTGAAAGCAAACACATCTTGCAACTGATAACTTTCCCACTTGTACAGTGATGGGAGACAAATGACAACATGAGATGCAATGTTGTTTATCAATCATCATGGAGACTGCGGCCAGGCAGGGAGTCAAACTCATGACCCCTGGATTGATAGTCAGACCTGCTACCAACTGAGCTAATGTGGCCTGTCAATACAAAATAGAAGAAATACATCAGCTTGTATCCTCATCCTATGTACAAACTGAATGTTAGGACAAGGCTAACATATTAGACACCATATTCACAGGTCAACCCCTTCAGAGCATCAATGTGTTATATGTATATGAAGCATGGAGCACATAGCACCTTGATGCTCCTAGTGGCAGAGGTATTAATTGTTCAATCAGAAAAACAATCATCAATACTAGTTCTGCCCAGGAAACGGCTTATAATAACAGCATAATATGAAGAAAAATATTGACAAAACAATCTTAAAACAATTGTATAACAGAATATTTTCAGAATCCCTATTAAAATTTTTTTATCCTTAATTGAACCAATAAAGAAATTTGTCTTTCAATTCCGATGAACACACATACATGTATGTGAACTGTCATTTTAAGCTTTGGACATATTTTGTAACAAAAAAGTGTAACGATATGAAATCAGAAAAATCACACAAAAATATGAAATCAACACAAAGTAATTGCCCAAAATGCACCACTTTTATTGTACTATTTATTCTACTGATATTTGATGCTTTAAAGGTGCAAAAAATTGATAAATGGGACATGTTGGTATAAATTGGACATGTTGGTATAAATTGGACATGTTGGTATAAATTGGGTGCACTAATGAAGATAAAAACTATACTTTATGAGATATTAAAATGTATGTAACAAGTTTGCGAAATCTCTTTACTGTACATGTATGACACATTCTATGAACACCCAACAAATAAAAGTTTATATATTTTATTTTTACCCATCTGGGCTCAAGCTCATGACCTCAGCTGTGAAGGGTTAGAGGTCATTAGAAGGCAGTGTGTACCTTAGTGCCACTTACCATTGGCTCTTCTTTTTTCAATTCAGTTTTAACTACTCTTGTCATCTCGGTCAATGTCTTTAAATCAGTTTTTAAAGCTTTTGGAGGAGAAGACTCATAGGTCTCAGTCGATGGACGTTTGGTTGGTTTAATACCAGTAAGGACTTTGAGGTTGCTGGGGCTAGCGGTGCTTGGGGTCACTGTAGTGTTGTCAGAAAATCGCTCCATTCTGAAATAAATGTTTAAAATGGTTAATTTTTCAAAGCAGTTTTCAACATATAACTGGTTATATATGGCACATTTAATGTTATAGGTGGAGGAAGACCTCAGAAAGAATCTAAGTAGAACCATTTTCTTTCAGCTAGTAACTGGCAATTTTTCTCGCATAAATATTTTTGGACAAGCACAGTCAACAGGGCTTGAACCTAAAAATTGAGAGGCAAGTGACCTCAATATGGCGCCTTAGACCCCTCAGTCACGGAAGCTCCCAAAGATCTTGTATAATACAAATGACATTTTAAAAAATCACACAGATGTGTCTGATGGAATTTTTAATACAATGAAACCATTTGAGTTGTTTTAATGAAAAATCAAGTTTTTATTTACCTTCGCACTTTGAACAAGTCAATGTGTGGTCCAGTGTAAGAGCACCAGACCCATGAACAAGTCAATGTGTGGTCCAGTGTAAGAGCACCAGACCCATGAATAAGTCAATGTGTGGTCCAGTGTAAGAGCACCAGACCCATGAATAAGTCAATGTGTGGTCCAGTGTAAGAGCACCAGACCCATGAATAAGTCAATGTGTGGTCCAGTGTAAGAGCACCATACCCATGAACAAGTCAATGTGTGGTCCAGTGTAAGAGCACCAGACCCATGAACAAGTCAATGTGTGGTCCAGTGTAAGAGCACCAGACCCATGAACAGGTGGGTTGTGAGTTCGATCCTACACCATGGCTATGTGCAGCATCATTGAGCAAGACACTTTAGGCAATCATTAAAAAAGTATTTGTTTGCTGTGCTCTGGCCCAGTATTTTTCTTGTGGGTAGGTAGGTAGCTAACTATTTTTTGCCAAATTTTGAATTTGCATAGTCATTTGAAAGAAAAATGGACAGAAAACATGCTTTGAAAGTTAATAAAACTAGACCTATCACTGTAGTGATGAATACCCCCGAACGCCGCCATGACAGAAAATGGTTAACCATTGTATGAAGTTTTATTAAAAAATGGTTAACCATTGTATGAAGTTTTATTAAATTATATCCAATAGTTTTAAAGTTATGCTCCAGACAAAAAAAATTCTTAATAAAAGAGAATGTTATGGATTGAGTTTTTTGTATTGTTAATTTTTTTATGGTTTTGTTAAAATTAAAAACGGTCTTTTCAATTATTGTGCAGTGTACAAACTTTCATGGCAATCAATTAATGTTATACTTTTTCGAGTTATGTTGAGGGACAACAATTTTATGGATAAGAAACAAACATGAGCACTAGGAATACAATATCGAACCTGCTTTGCTCGAACTCCATGTATTCATCAACTTGGTTCTTTCATGAACTTTATTAAACTGTTATCACTGATGGCTTTAAAAGTACTTTAAAAGTACTGCACCAGACAAGGGAAATATATCAAAGGGCAATAACTCTGTAATTAGCAAGAATAGAGTTATGTTTCTTGTACACTGCACTTCCTGTCATTATATTCTACCATTGTATGAAGTCTGATGAAATTCCATCCAGTACTTTAAAAGTAATGCTCCGGACAAGGGAAATATATCAAAGGGCAATAACTCTGTAATTAGCAAGAATAGAGTTATGTTTCCTGTACACTGCACTTCCTGTCATTATATTCTACCGTTGTATGAAGTTTGATGAAATTCCATCCAGTACTTTAAAAGTAATGCTCCGGACAAGGGAAATATATCAAAGGGCAATAACTCTGTAATTAGCAAGAATAGAGTTATGTTTCTTGTACACTGCACTTTCTCTCATTATATTCTACCATTGTATGAAGCTTGATGAAATTCCATCAGGTACTTTTCAAGTTATGCTCCGGACAAGAAAAAATATCAAAGGGCAATAACTCTGTAATTAGCAATAATAGAGTTATGTTTCTTGTACACTGCACTTCCTCTCATTATATTCTACCATTGTATGAAGTTTGATGAAATTCCATCCAGTACTTTAAAAGTAATGCTCCAGACAAGGGAAATATATCAAAGGGCAATAACTCTGTAATTAGCAAGAATAGAGTTATGTTTCTTGTACACTGCACTTCCTGTCATTACATTCTACCATTGTATGAAGTTTGATGAAATTCCATCCAGTACTTTAAAAGTAATGCTCCGGACAAGGGAAATATATCAAAGGGCAATAACTCTGTAATTAGCAAGAATAGAGTTATGTTTCCTGTACACTGCACTTCCTCTCATTATATTCTACCATTGTATGAAGCTTGATGAAATTCCATCCGGTACTTTTCAAGTTATGCTCCGGACAAGAAAAAATATCAAAGGGAAATATATCAAAGGGCAATAACTCTGTAATTAGCAAGAATACAGTTATGTTTCCTGTACACTGCACTTCCTCTCATTATATTCTACCATTGTATGAGGCTTGATGAAATTCCATCTGGTACTTTTCAAGTGATGCTCCGGACAAGGAAAATTGCAACGGACAGACGGACCGACAGACAGACAGACGGACCAACAGACTGACGGACCGACAGACCGACCTCAGGGTGACTCCAATATACCCCCTCCAAACTTCGTTTGTCGGGGGTATAAAAATTTGGGTAGCGGCAATTTTGAGTGAGTAGGTAGGAGCATGACAAACAATTCATTTTTTAAAGACAGCCTTACCTGAATATGTTTAGTACTAGTTCTACCCTGTAGCATTATTTGTCTAAGTTGTAAGAATTTATTTCCGAATTGATGCAACATAAACAGATTTTTGGTGTTAAAAAAAGTCTTACTAAGACACATCGAACAAACTGTTATCACAAATCTGGTGTAGTTTTCATTATACAAACAAATGAAATATCTGACACCCTGTGAAGTCAAGTAATTCTGGCACAGTATCATAATGTATGCCAATGGTTTGAACAAAATGTTGAAATTCTGGGTTAGAAACAAACCTTTTCTTTAATGTCTCTGCTTGAATCCTCTGTTTTTCAAGAAGTTCAGGATTTTGCTGCACCGGGGTGTTGGCGGTTTTGTTTTGTAGTTGCAGGTCTTGGGCATTTGGGTTATATCCCCTCGGATGTTGTTGCTGTGGCACCTGCTGCCGTGAACCGTTGTGGGGATTCTGAAATAATTTCATATCACAATGTCATGAGCATGTAGATTTGGATAATCTTTCAGTCGAATCATGATGAATTTCACTAAGGCACTATAGGATTGTCAAAGTGAATTATTCAACACAGATTACCCCCCAAAGATTGTTTAATCTGGAAAAAGGAAAAACTGTCAGCCAATAGTGCATTGGACTTACAAATCTAGGGGTCATAAGTTCGAATCCCTGCACAAGCATAGTCTCTGGATGACTGGTATATAGCACTGAGTCTCACTGCCATATGTCTCTCACTAGTGATTAAAGTAAGAAAGTTGAGCTCGAGTAACCTTAAAGGATCCAAGGAAAGAAGGTTAAGTTAACTTATAGTCTTTTAGCCCTCGATGACATAAAATGATGTTAAATATTCATATCAACATAATTTAGGGTTGTCACACTGAAATTACAACATTCCCTGCCAAACATGGTCAAATTTGGAAAGGGGAATAACTCCAGTAAAAGTTGTCAAATCAGAATGGGAATATGCATGTCTGCATAATCTTGTCAATTATTCCCAAGTTTTTATTGAAATGCATCCAATATACTGTAGTACAAGTTGTAATGAACAGACAGAAAAACAACCATTATTCTGTCACTCTGCTTACCTTGAAAAGACGAGGGGACAATAGACTGCCACTAGTATCTTATTAAAAGTGTTCCTGTGCAAAGGACATCACAAGTAAGTATGTACTATTAAACTCGGAACACAATCCTTAATTGACACAATTGACTTTGATACATATTGCCCAAAGTTGTACTACATGTACATACATATATATAGCATATACTTGAAATAATTTCTATATTATGGTTACATGTCAAAATCAAGGCTTATTACCTGGAATCTCTGGGGTCTACCCCGGGGTGTAAATTCTGGTCGAGGAGCCCTCTGCATCATCAGAGGTCTGACTTGTTGATTTGGTCCTTGTGGCCCTGCTGGTCTCTGTGGCTGGTTGCCATGCAGGGGACGCTGAGGTCGTGAACCCATACCCGCGGTATGACCATGGGGCCCAGGTAAGTTACCCATGAACTGTGGTCCTTGCTGGTGGCCCTGGGGACGGGGGCCGTGTCCCATGCTGTTTGGAGGGTACATATGCTGTGGCTGTTGACCTGTGTCATAAAAATAAATTCATATATGTTAAACAAGACTTTACTTAACAATGACCTTTAAATAAAAAAAACTTTGTCAAAAGTATTTGAAAAGATAAAATGTATCCCTTACTTTAATGTATCCATTTTTTTAAAATAATTTTTAGAGAGAGGATCAGAAACATTTTTTTGCGCCAAATATGATTTCTGTGTAGATCTGATTGAATGACTAGTTATATGTGCTGTATCCAGTTTTATTGGCAGAGAAAGTCCTCAGAATAAAACAGAGTAAAACCACTGTCCTTCTACAAGTAACTGACACAATTTCTCACAAAATTTTTGGACTGAGTATGACTTGAACCCATGACCTCAGCAGTGAGAGATAAGTGGTCATAAAATCACAGCGCCTCAGACCATTCTGCCATGGTGGACCAGGATCATATCAACAAACAACACCATTCTCCCATTTACAACATGAAAGCTGTCAACTGATACATATACCAGATATGAGCCTAATGTTTAACCTTTCTGTACATAAATCAAACAAGAGGGCAACAATTACATAACTCGATCCACACTTTACAACCCCTGTGCCAACCAACTTAAAAATGTACAAATAGGAAAAAGCTAAAAAAGATTGACCTAAGGATTGTGCACATGGAAATTGATCATCATTAAATATGGGAATTCATTACAGAAGTTTTTGAAATTTCTCAATTTTGTTCTAATTTAAATATTGACAGCCATATTGCAATACATACCGGCCTGATGATGCATTGGATTTCTGGGCTGATGAGGTTGCCTTGGACCCTCAAACCTTCCAGGTCTTGGCGTACCCATAAATGGTCTTGCGGGTTCCATTAAGGGCCTAGGAGGGATTTGCATCAGGGGTCTTGGGGGCTCCATTCGGGGTCTAATTTGTCCATGGGGCTGCATCATTCCTGGAGGTCTTGGTGAGTCGAGGAGGCCTGGTTGAGGATTGTTCATTTGGCCGAGGTGTGGAGGTTCTAAATGTGGTCTTGGTGGTTGCATGATACCAGGTTGCTGCTGATGATGATGCTGATAACTCACAGGAACTGGTGATGAATGAGGGGGCTGTGATTCCCAATTCATTTGGGGACTTTGAAAATGCTGAATAAAAATATATAATTTTTGTAAAATAAACAATGCAACTGTTCTACTGATCAATTTTTTCTTCAAATGCATATTTTACCCCTTAAATTAGTATACAATGCTTATTTTAACAAGAGTTGTCAGAAGACCATCAAAGCTCGCCTCTGGGTGTCTAAGTCTAAAAGGGCCATAACTGTGCCAAAATGCAATCCAGAGTTATGGTTCTTGTCTCTGTGTGTTCCACTGATGATGGTGAACACACATGCAAAGTTTCAATCACATCCAATGAGTGGTTGCATAGATATCTTAAACTTAAACGCAAAAGTTTAACTTGGGTGTCTACAAACGATGCCGACAACGACGATGCCGAGGTCATGACAAAAGCTCTCCTTGGCTTTCGTCCCGGCAAGCTAAAAATGTTAAGGGTAAAAATGAACATTCTTATCAAATTAACAAAGTAGTTAACACTGAAATTTAGAAAAGCAATGCTTATTTTACCCCTTAATTTAAATTTCAATGCTTTATTCAAAAACTTCAATTCTTAAATACCCCCAAATAGTGCTTATCTGGAGCACTGAAGCAATAACAGTAGCATATGCATTTATTCTTATTATTTCTATTTAGAAATATGCATTAATACATGTATAAACAAAAGCGTGCAAAACTTCAATGTGTCATTGAAGCCACCTGTAAGATTTTTGTTATATATTTCTTATCTTTTGTGCCTTTTCAAGTTATTATTGATTTAAACAAAAAATTTCACTGGTAAGTGTCACATGCCCCCACAAATACATGTAGTTTGTGAAAATAGCTGTATATTTTATAATAGGTAAGGATTTATATGTAACCGTGAATATCAAGAATAATGGACTGATGTTTCAGACTACACTTGCAATTTCATGCTTTTTACATTAAAGTATGACCTTGACCTTTGTGTAATCTTGACCATGACATCTGATGTAAAGGTCTAGGTATTTCTACAGGTAAATGCAGGTGACACATCATCATAATATGTTGATCACTTGTGTCAGGCTATTTTAAAATCCCTCCATGTAAGACAAAGTTACAGACAAGACATGAAATATCAAACCAAATTGAAAGTGTGACCTTGACCTTTCAGGGCTGGAAAATTCCACTCGTCATGACGAGTCAAAATTTAGTCAGGAGGAGTAAGATTTGAGACAGTGACCTGAATATTTCTTTTATTTAAAGCATTCGTTAAAAAAAAATGTTGGAATGAGAGGCCTGCCTTTGAGGTAAGGTTCTGGGTCTTATACACAACATGTTGTCATGTTACATGTATAATGATCAATTGATAAATTGAGCCAAGTATTTTTAAAATCCATCCATGTATGACAATGTTACAGACTGGACTTGAAATCTTAAACAGGTTCAAAGTGTTGTCAAACAAACTCAAAATATGACCTTGACCTTTGAGATATGGGTGTGGGTCTTACGAGCGACACGTTGTCATGTTATGTTGATCATTTGTAGCAAGTATTAACAAAATCCATTTATGCATGACAAAGTTACAGGCCGGACACGGAAAGACAGACGGGTGGACACTGCAATTACTATATGCCACCCAAAAAAAAACAAAGGAGAAAATGGTTTTGTATATGCAAATAAACCATTTTAACTGTGTTTTCATTCATTCATTCTTTGATTTTTTTTTGATAATATATTGAAACAAACATTTTCCAGAAATCTTTGTTTTATTTACTTGCTTGATATACCGACAGCAAAAGCCCTTCAAATGATACAGAATACGAACATAATTATAGTAGTCGTGATCTGCAGTTTTCAGTTTCTGGTTTCATTTTCAACAAAGTCACTCACGATTCTGAACAAATATTCTGCCCCTGAATTGCTAAGATTCAATACGGCAAGTAAATGACCCGTTTAGTTACAAATTAGCACTCATCCTGCAGGACGAATGATGTGTAAATCTTTCCTCGCTCTAGCCATTTTCCACTTGTAAATACGATACAAGTGGAATTTTTATTCCTTGCTTCCTATCAAGTATCACCACAATCTGTTTAGGAATGGTTCAGACAAGAAAGTGGTGAGCTACATACATACAGACAAGCACAATACTTTATGTCACTATTACCCCAACCTCACGATGGTAGGACAGAAGCGTACAAAAATTTATACATGCTAATTCATATCTTTATAGACTTCAGGTTAGTCCACAAAACATCTGAGGCAATATTATATTAACATCTTCCCCACCCTGATTCAATGCCATTTTTAACATGTGACAGGTTATATATGGCATACAGTTTTATTTATGGCCTCAGAACTAACCACCATCTGGAAACTCTCACATAATATATTTTGACCGAGTTGGAATCGAAATAATGACCCTGACTATGAGAGGTAAGCGGTTGTAAGACAACAGCCCCTTAAACCACTCAGCCATAGAGAACCCTGCTTCTGGTTGTAAATCAGAATAACTAGTACCATAAGTTACAACCTTTGCTTTACAATCGACTCAAACCTGTAAGGGGATGTAAGTGGCCTTGAGACTGGGTCCTAAAACAAGATGGCCCTCTAGTACAATAGAATGAATACATACATTCTGAACTGGTTGAGGCTGACTGTAACTTGGTTGCTGAACACTCTGAGGTGGCACTGAATGCTGCTGATGATGATGCTGTGGAGGTCCTCCCGGCTGCTGCTGTTGAATATCTGCAGGCAGGGATCCCTGGAACTTTGGGTTTACATGGATAGCATGGGGAGCCTGGGGCTGACTGGCATTTGGGTTAAATTGAGGCTGTTCTCCTCCTGGGAACTGATGTGGGGCAGGTAAAGGCTGACCAGGACCTGTAAACAAATATGCAAAAAATATTTCGAGTAGTTTGAGCATGGATTTATAATACGACAGTGAGCTCTTTGCTATTGTAGGTGCTGCCTCACTGGAGGACATCAGGCACTATATTTTAAATTTATTAATTTTACATCAATTTTAAAACAAGTTCTTAACACTTGAACAATTCGGGGATAGAAATCCTCCTGGGTAAAACCAGTTCTATGCATATTTGCAGAAAGTGTCTTACTCAAAGACACTATACATGGCCATGAGGACAGAAACCACAACCATCGGATGTTCAATGTTCAAGCACTAGGCCATACACTCTATCATGACAGATACACACAATTTTATTTTCATGTCCTTCAATATGAGTAAGTTTAAAACTTATTTAGTGCTCCAAATAAGCTGCGTATTTGCTTATTCACTCAATTAAATTTATGGAAAATGCAAACAATTTTGTTTTTAAGCGTACCTGTAATGCAAATAAATTTTCTTTCACTCAAAACATAGCTAGTACATGTGTATTTAAACAGCTTTTTCATAATCCCTGTATTTTGGTAAATATGAAACTTCTAAATAAACCGGTTCCCGGTTCGTGTCTCACAAGCTATTGCAGAGTGAAAGTAGAGACGGGTACCAGTTTATTCAGCTTCCTCATACAGGAGTTTGCATATTATTTGTAGGTAGTAAGAAAGCGACTAGATGATCAAGATCAAGCTCTCTGACATGTTGAAGTGAGAACAAAAATCAGCTAAGTATTTTTTAACCAATAATATTTGACATTGTCAAATAATGAATAAGACAAGAAATTCTGAATTGCATGCAGTTGCATTTGTGTAGGAAAAAACTAGTTTGTTCAGACACATTTAATACAATAGTGATCATGCAAATCAACAGTTGCTGGCAGCAACAATTGTACAATACTGTGCATTTAATATAGAATAGATTAATAAAGATAAGACATTTGAATTACTTTCATTTGGACAATTCTCCATATTTCACTAAATTATTGTAAACTTACAAAGTGAAAATTACTCAATTAAATCATTGATTATAAGATTTCACTCAATTAGTTTAATTTTGAAGAGTTTTCACCCTATTCAGCTAATTCTTATCTGGGGCACTGTCCAAGGAGTATAAAATGTCACCTACTGAGTATCTCGATATCTTACCTGTAACTGGGATTGGACTAGACTGTTGTGGGGGATGAAACTGGGGGGATTGATTCTGCCCTGGGTGGGGATGTGGAGCACCCTGGTTCATTAGTTGGGGAAAGGGCCCTGGTCCTCTCTGTCCCTGTAATAGACCCTGACCATGATTGGGACCACCAAATCTATGCTGGGGACCATTGGGTCGGATCTGTCCACCATTCCTAGGTCCTTGAAACTGCCCCTGGGATCTTTGGTGTCCTCTAGGACCAAAATTGGAATTCTGTCCTCGCTGACGATTGTTGAATCCTTGGGGTCTGTTGCCTCTGATAAAGAGATATACAAGATATGAAAAACACTACAAAACAACTATGGTAGAACTTCCTTGGCTCAAACACAGATGGTTGGAACACTATATATACATGTAGCTCAATCTGATCCCGGCCGAATTTATATTTTAATGTGTACACATAAACATGTATGGTAGGATGTTGAACTTAGCTCGTTAACTCCGTAATTCAAACTATTTTGTCCAGTTCCCTCGAGATAGAGCCATCGAAGTTCTACTGTACTAAACTTTAACCATGTAATAATAACCATATCAATATTTTTTCTTTCACCAACCTCGGATGTGGATGCCTGAACTGTCCTTGGTTATTTTGCTGCTGATGTTGTTGTTGTTGCTGCTGCTGCTGCTGTTGTTGGTTTCTTCCATGTTTGTTGAATGGTTGCCTTCTGTTTCCCTTTTTTTTCTCAAAAGTGTCAATTTCTTCTTGCATCTCTTTCGTGACCTCTGGAATATGGAATAAAATAATAACACATTGTTTGATATTTGGTGTAATTCCTATGTCATCAAGGGCTAACAGACAATCAGTTAACCTAACCAGTCTTTCCAGTGATCCCGGAAGGTTCACCAGTACACAAGCACACCCACCTGGATTGACAGTAAGATGTGCTGCCGACTGAGCTAACCAGGTACTGTTACATTGAAAGGTTAATGCAAATCTGTTAAAACTTTCATATGCACCAGCGTTACCATGTACTTTATTTCCAAGACGGTCCAAAATGGCAGAGTGGTCTCGGATCAATTGCCTCTCATCACTGAGGTTTTGGGTTTGAGTCCAGCTCAGTTCAAATATTTTACGAGAAACTTTGCCAGCTACTTGCAAGAGAATTGTGGTTCTTATGATGTTTATTCAATGTACCGGTAGTCATATTTGGTTAAAAATTTATTCAAGACTTTTTGCGTGTATACGGTTTAGGGCTATTCCATTTAAACATACAACCCACCCATGGAAGGCACTTTGAAATTTGACCCTCCCCCTTTATATTTTTAATTTGTTTTATCAGGCCCCCCATTTTGAAAAAAACTCCCACCTTAGAAGTTTATTATTTTGCCGTCCATGGGTGGGGTGTATGTTTAAATGGCACAGCCCTTATAAAAAAAAAGGTAAAAATTAAAAGATTTGATGTTAGCTAAGTTATTGGTCCAAGGGTTATCATGGGACCATTTATTGGGTTGAAGGATTGTCATGTTGGTCCAGGCCAATACTTATACATGTAAAATTTTCATCTAATCAATACATTATATTTAGTGTCTAAATTGTTCAGTTCCCAATAAGTTTATGTTAAAACTATTTCTAGAATAAATGATAATAAACTGATTGAATAAGAATGAAAATGTCCATCATATGAATTTTCTAAGTTATGTATTATTCAGGAAAACCTCACCTAGACTATCTGGAATGTCGGGAGCTGCCTTAAAAGCAGATTTTAGTGAAATTTTTTGTCTCTCAGTCTTGAACCTGTCTCTGCCTTTCTTCTCCTCCTCACTGTCACTGTCACTCTCATTCTGTTTGGCCCCAAACGCTTCAGACTGTAAACACAAAAACACTTCAGACTGTAAACACAAAAACACTTCAGACTGTAAACACAAAAACACTTCAGACTGTAAACACAAAAACCACTTCATACTGTATACACAAATACACATCAGACTGTAAACACAAAAACACTTCAAACACTTCAGACTGTAAACACAAAAACATCATCTAATAAAGTGAGTATGTCTCTGCCATTATGGTTTTATCCCAATTTAAGATTGGAGAAATGTAACACCTATGTTAACCTGAAAGCAGATACACTGTTTGGTGCTGTCCATACAACGCTGCTGTTGTACATACAATACTTAGTTGCTATCTGATTAGTTTAAACATTTAATGATGGTAAATGATGTAGGTCATTTCAGACATTGACATCCTAGTATTACAATGACTGCTGGAAACTTATTTATGCATACTGTTATTTGTAGCATTGTTGAATACCAATACATCTCTCTGTGTCGTACAAATTAATCCTAGTATGACATAATTTTTAACATGAAACACGGTCCTGGCTGTAAACATTCAGCTCTTTTTATAAACAAGAGGCCCAAGAGGGCCTCAGGGTGCTCTACTGACTCATAGTGGCCATAGCACTTTTTGAAATTTCACAAAATTTACCCTCTTTGGGGGTTTGTCTTAACAACTTATGGATAAATACCCTCACCACACCCATACTGAACAAAAACTTAATTGCTATGAAAAGGAAATACTGTAAATTCCCATACCATTCATCTGTAAAAAAAAAATGTAACCCCTTGTAAAGAACCCTTATACAACCCAGCCCCTTAATTTGTCAGAACTTCAAATACCCACTCTTAGCGATTTGTTATGAGCAGAAAGATTCAAATTTTAAAAAGTTTTTTGTACAATGGATGCAAAATGAAAAAAAATGAAATCAGTTTTCCCTATAATATTCCTATGTAAATTTAGCCCCAAAATTCTTATCTGCAATCAAACCCCTACACATAGGGATAATTTTTGCCAAATATGAACAAATCTGACACACTGATTCTTAAGAAAACAATTTTAATAATTCCCAATTTTTACCTTTTTAGGGCCCCTCCTGACCCCTTAAGACAGGGGAACCCATTCATTTTTATAAATCTGAACCTCCTTCACCAACCAATGCTTCTATGAAGATATAGGCAAAACCATTTCCATTTAAAAAAAAATAAAAAATTATTATGACATCTGTCCCCTTATTGAACCCCCAGGGTGGGGTCATTTTTAACTCTAGGGACATCATTTGAACAAATCTAATAAAACTATAGTTGGTCATCATTACTACATTAACATTTTGAAAATCTGTTTGGCTGTTCATGAGAAGAAGATTTTTTAAGTTTTGGACTATTTTTAGAAATGGCAGCCATCTTGAATTTCAGATCGAAAAAAAATAAATTATTATCTACAGAATTTCTTATTTTTCGTCAAAAAAATATAACATCTTCAACTTCTGAAATATTGGGAATATTTAAAGAAATGTATTTTTTCAAGAAAGTCGTTTGTTTTGTTGTTTTTTTTTCCAGATCTCCAAAACCATTTGAGTTTTTTAATAAATACTAAATGAATTATTGATTATAAACTGGGACGCGCTCCCTTCCTCTGCCAAGAGGGTGCAGGGTAGTCCAAGACGGTAGCATGCTGCTGGGGTTGTTACCTTGATTGTCTGAATATCGGCTGTCGTATTGTTTGGTCTTTCATCGACAACCAATGCATCATCAATTCCTCCTATCTCCTCCTCCTGGTAGGTGTCCTCGTAGTCCAGTTCCTGTATAAATGAACATGTGTTATCAGTGTAGTGGCCTATGAAACTAGAATAGACCTTGATATCCAAATCAAATCTTCTCATTAAACTCTTTTCTTACAGATGTTTCATGCTGTTAAATATTATTTAGATATGTTATCAAATGGCTTTAACTGAAAGGCAGAAAATTGTTCTAAACTTTTGAAAATTTTACGAATTATTTTTGGTCAGTTATATTTAAGTATTAAACACATTGAGATCCAACGAGATCCATACAAATGAACAGCAAGGTTACTTACCTGACTATCAGCTGTAATGTCAAATGCAGCTGCTCCACTGTCATCTAACAAAATTTCATAATTCTCCGCTCCACTCTTATCCCTATAAATATTCAGGAAATAAGATCATGAAGTTTGTATAAAGCTCTTTGCAAAAACATAAAACTGACTGTCGCATAATGTGGGACTACTACTAGTGTGGACTACCACTATAGTGAGACTACCACTATCACTAGTGTGGGACTACCACTAGTGCGGGACTACCACTAGTGCGGGACTACCACTCTCTTGAAGAATCTAAAAACTAGGCTGAAAATAACATGATGTATAAACTCTATGCAGGATTATTTTTGATGGGCAATTATTGAAAGAAATGAAGTGGGCTTTAATAATTATATACTCAACACTCATGAGACAATCAAAAGTGACAGGTTTTCCAACTCATCTGAGGTGTAATTACGATTTTTATACATATCCAAGTGTGATTAAAATCCTGAGTCCTGGACTCTGTTTCACTAACATTCATAACATCTGTAACTTTACTAACTTCTTATTGCAACATCTGAAGTTATGATGAGAGTCATGAAATTCATTTAGTGTTCTGCTCCACTAACATCATCATAACAACTTTAATATAAGACTTGTAAATAATATTCCTTTTAAAATCTGCAGTATTTCCGTAAATAAAAAGTCTGTAGGTGTCTCAAATTTTGTACATATTTCTTAGATGTATTAAGTTAGTGAAGTTAGTCCCTGCACCCATTCCCAAAATGCTAAAAGGAAACACAGCTTGAACCATGTCACAATGAAGAAACAAAGTTTTCATATAAATTATATACTTACTGTAGCAGAGAGTTGTCTTCCCTGCCAATGCCCAAGAGAGCGTCCTCATCTATTATTTCTTCTTCAATAGGCTGCAGCAGATAAAAAATATAACTTTGGTTAGAAATTAATCTTCTACTTTGATAGATTACATAGATCAAATTTATTTATATTTCTAGCAAAAATTCATGTTCATTCATTTATTTTAGCTTGATTGTAAAGAAAGCTCAGAGCTTATTTTATATAACCTTGGATTCATTTAGTTTTTGTCTGGGTAGAATCAGTACAGTATTATTTTTGAGAGGTCACTGGGTCAGGCATGGAATCCAATCATTTACCTCAGGTGCTACCTTTTACCCCCACCCCAATACTTTAATATCATTTCTGAGCATTTTTTCTAGAAATTGAGCCTACAAAATTGGTGAAAAAAAACAGCATGATTGAGTGGAAAGTTGGAATTTTTTAAAGCTTTTGCAAACTGGAAAATAAAGCATTACACTGTTAAGATCATGTACTAACCAATAATTATCAGATATTAAAATAATACTTATATCCAGTTGAGGGATTTATCCTCTTATGTAAGATTTTTTTTTTTTTAATTTTGGGATTTTTCCCCCCTCAATTTGGGGATTTTTGAATTGTGAAGCCACCAAATTTCATCCTCTGTTTAACAAGGTTATCTTGATTGTGAAGAAAGCTCAGAGCTTATTTTATATAACTCTTGATTCATTCAGTTCTGGGTTGAACCAGTAGTTTTGTTTTTGAGCGGCCACAGACTCCGGCATGAATCCAACACCTAAGCTCTGGTGCTAACTACCATCCCACTTACTAAAAATGTCCAGGTTATTGGAAACAATTCTATGTTTAAAACAAGAGTGGTAATTTTATTGATACTTACTTTTTTGGAGAAAGCACTCACACTAGATGTGTCTTCTAACAGGAAATCCTCGTCACTGAAAATATATGTATACATAATTACATTCAATGTTATAGACATTATATTTACATTCCCACCTCAATCGACCTAAATGAACAATATATCTTTACTGCTTTTCATTTACCAATGAAAAACACTTGCAGCTTGGCAGAGCTAAAAGGACCAGTTTGCATTTCATTGGTTGCACGATTTTGTTTTGCTGGTGAGACAGTACGTTGTCATTAGTTTCATGTGGCGTTTGTCGTAAGTTGTCCTACAAAAGTGTGCACTTATTCAGTATGTTGACAACGTAGTCGTTACATTCATGACATTGGCTATGTGGTTTAATGTGCATACTTTGCTTTTCATATATCAAAATTACAAAAATAACATTATAGTTTTATCTAAAATAGCTGGAGAATATAATGTAAATATCCGTATCAAAAGCCGAATTGTGAGTTTTCAACGGGTGATGAAAAACATTAGGGTAGTTAAATGTTGTCAAAAAGCCCTTTGGGCTTCACAAACATAAAACTAGCCTAAGTTATGTTTTTCATCACCTGATGAAAACTCAAAATTCGGCTTTTAATCCTTAAATAAATTAACTAGTTAAAGCGCTAGTCTGTGAATGTAAAATTAACATTCTCAAGCAGTGTGCTTTAGAGTGTATGAGAAGTAGGAACAGAACACTTCTTCTTTCTAGATAACCTCTTTGGAAGACCACAGGTAAGACTTTGGCTTCTGGTAATCCTTCTGTTGTGTTTCTTCTTGATTCCTCCGAGAACTCACTCATGCCCAATTTAAAATGCTTGTCTAAGTCCATACCTCAGGGCTTGTAATTTTTTAAAAGCCAGTGCTCCAAGAATAGGATAGCTTGATGCCCAGGGCTTGTCAAATCTGGATCTGGATATGTGCCTTTTTCAAAATAACTTGCCCATCAAGCTTGTCTTAAAAAATCGGACAAGCTAGTTTTCACAATACACAGGTCTACAAATATCTGTATTTGATACAACACAGGTCAAACTCTTAACTATAAACCAGTAGAAACAATTGACCCCTGGGGTGTTTATTATCGCACCACATGCCCGATATTGCGACTTAGGAAAACCTCTCGTGCATATTCAATTATCTATTTTTATTCCTCTAATGTGATTGGTGGATAGCTTTTAATATAAAATTAATAACCACTCTTATTGGTCAGATATTTATGACAAGGTACACATTTCTTACCACGCATCTGAGCAAAGATAATAAAATAGACGATGATGTAGTTCGTGGATGTGACCCTCAAATTCTGCATTATGAATAGCATAAAACTATCTCTCTTGCCAAAATGGTGACAATTTCTTAAATCTGATTATGTTTTTGCAGATAATTCGCGATCAGTCGCATTATTTATAATGTCTGTCAGCATAAGATTCTGGTAATTTTATCAATATTCCGTAGATTTACAATAATTGGAACTTTGTATATAAATTTTCTTCTGTGAAAACGTGAAAGTTGATATTTATATAGAGTTTACGGTAAAGAAAAATGTGGGTGGGGTATTATAGTAATAAACTTATTGCTTTTTGGCTGTATAGTTTTGGCATATACTTTTCTTTGGCGTGATTTAAATATAGTATTTAGTATAGTAAGACTAGTTGCACTTTCTAGATATCTGAAGGCTGTCATAGACGGCATTTATTTATCTGCCACAGAGTCAATAGAACAGAAATGATAATCAATAAAGAACAAAGATTAAATACAACATAATAAGTCGGGCATACTGATAGAGATGTCAGTTCTCCTTGAAATTCTCTCACTTCTCCTGGTCTTATTCAATCTTTAAAACTTGTGATTTAGACATGCATAATGTTATGGGGAGCGAACCTTACAAAAAAAAAAAAAAATACATTTAAGTCTATGTCTACATATTTAATATTGTATTGGTAATAAAAATCTGGACATGTGAACCGTTGATCAGGGCAAGTTATTTTTCAGCCTAGGCAAGTAGATTTTTTCAACCAGTACTGAAAGCTACTCGCCCTAACTTTCCATCATTTGAATTGAATGCCTAAAATCAAAGAAACATAAAGATCAGTTTCTGAATTTTTTCAGACTGCGGCGTGGTCTAGTGGTAGAGCGTCCGCCTCGCATGCGGAAGGTCTTGGGTTCAATCCCTGGCCATGTCATACCAAAGACTTTAAAAATGGTACTAGAAGCTTCCTCGCTTGAAGCTCAGCATTTAGAGGAGAGTTCTAGGTCTGGTCAGCCCGGTGTCAGTATAATGTGACTGGGTGGGGTATCATACCATGTGTCTGCGGCATGATACTCCAGTGTTACAGCGCTTAGAATACTGTCTCAAGCAGACACTGTCGCAATATGACTGAAAAGTTGTTGAAAGCGACGCTAAACACCATACAACAACAACAACTGAATTTTTTCTCTGACCAAATGTTCACTCGTCATGACGAGCAGACGAGTGGAATTTTAAGACCTGTACCTTCTGTATTGCCAATGGGCTATTAATATATATATCAGATTTCTCACAAAACTTTAAAGAATAACGTAATGTGATGCAATGTGTGAAACAATTTCAATTCCAAACAAAATTTATAAAGAATATTTTAAAAATAAATAGTCATGCTGACCTATCCCACGACGACTCTGTTGGTCGCTTCTTTGCCATTTTCCCGCAAATACATCAATGTCAATTAGAGCCAAACATCCTGATCAATAATGAAAAGGAAGAATGTGATCATGACTGGATTGTTCCAACAATTTTAAATCTGTTCAAATCTAGCACAATATAACCAAATGCAAGTTACTCCAAAATGTTGCGACTACTCATGTGCTTAAGTTCATTTGCGCGTGTAGCATTTATCATGTATCAACAAGGTTAATATTTCGTGATGGTGTCATGCACTATCTGAATATGAGATAAACCCGATTGCTACACTTTAAATTTGTGGAAATATGAGCATAAATCCGTCAATATTTATATCTTTCCCACTCTTAACAAAACTCAATACACAATCCACTTCCGGTTGATATTAGCCGCGCAGCAAATAATTAAGAAAGTCTTGATGATATGAGCGCTTACTGAGATTAGTAAAATTCAATCATTTAAGTGACACTGATCAATGTCGTCACGTGGTTAATGTTTACAAATGGCTGCCTGGGGATCTTAATATCAGTTTAAAATATTTAAAAAGTTTCAATTCATACAGTAGCGATAATGGCAGATCGACAGGTTCATATGAAATTTGGAGGCAATGCGGGAGCAAGTGTTGATGCGTATTTGGAATATAAAAGGTTTGTTGTAGAAAAATAATGGCAAAATAATTGTTGCATTAATTTCTACAGGGACAAGTCACAAAAAACGGTCTATTTTATCGAGGACTTGTAAAGAAGGATAGGAAACTTGCATCTCCTGACTAAATGTTGATGAAATGGCACACAAATTATTTATCATTTGGCAAATTACTTAGTCATAATTCACAGGCAACTGATCTTGTACATAAACTGTAAGTTGTGTATAATCTTAGATGTTTAGATCTTGAATTAAAGTTATTGAGGTTTCAAGGAAAATTTATTGTAATTTGTCATTATTTTAGCTGCAGTATAAACATTTTGTAATCAAAACTACTTCAACAATTGTAAACACAAATTTCTGAGAATGGTATTGTTTTACATCTACATTGTACATAGACTCAGTCACACTTGACTATTACGCGATGGATGGTGCAAGGTCAAGAAAAGATAATGAAAGGATAGACAGTAAGAAAAGGTTGGATAGGTAAAAGGTAGAAATAAGAAAAAAATGTGTCCAGATATTTTTTCGCCTCTTGAACCCATTCCTTTCCGGTTATGGCAGCCGACACAGCAATAGGAATCACTAAAACTTTTTGTTGCTGGACCCCTATGGACTAGAATAAGAGTGTTGAAGATTGATTTTCCTCGTCATATGCATTAATATATCCATACTACACTCAATTGTAATGTACACATAAATTAATCTGTCTGTGCAATCAAAATAATAAAAGTTACACAGAATATGATATACTCTAAAATTTGAATTTAAGTTAGTTGGCGAAGCCATTTTGATTGGTCAACACATGATAATGCTCAACAGCGTTAAATTTAAAATGAAGAAATAAGATTGGGCCAAATCATAATTTAAACAAAGGATTTAGCGAGAGCGGTAGTGTAATGGATAGAGTGTTGGCTTTTCATGCCATAGGTTGTGGGTTTGATTCCCAACTCGACCTGATGCCTCTCATAAAACAATACTCAGTACTGGTTCTACCCAGGAAACAGACTGGAAAGTGTTTCATATAAGCTCTGAGCTTTTATCGCAATCAAGCTCAAATAAATTAGTATATACTAAACACTAGCAGGGTTCTGTTCTACCCACTGAGTAGCGTGACATATTCCACATCTCTTGGGAGCATTTGATCATTCTTATTTTGCGTCTCGTGAGAATTGACAGCACTTCGAATATCCAAATATTGAAAAAGTCTGTCCATCCAATTCTAATTTAGTCAGGCTACCAACTGAAGTTACCTACATATAATCCATGATTCCAACCTTTGTGTTGCAGGATTGTGGGAGATGATGATGGTGGTGTTATGTTCACCCCAGATCAGTACGAGGCATATAAGAAGAAAGTATTACCTATGGTAGGTATATCAGTTGATTTGTTGTATTAAGCATCATTATCATGCCTGTGAGGGCTAACAAATGATCATTTGAACTAACCGCTCCCTTGGGATCCTGGGAAATTAACCAGTACTCAAGCACACCTACCTCTGTAAGTAACCAATAACTTTATCACTTAAATTTATATAAACTCAATGCTTTCTTTGCAATCAAGCTAAAATAAATTAGTATAAACTAATCCTATGGTATGGTATACTGTTAATTTAGATATAGACATAGGTCAAGGAATAAATTCAGAGTGCCTGGCCCAGTGGTAAAGCATTGTACCCAGGATTGGAGGGTCATGGGTTCAATCCTCCAAAAAGGTTTTGTGTGTTGTCCATGAGCAAGACACTTATTCTGTTAGTACTGATTCTGCCAAGGAAGATTTTGAGCATGATTTTTGTTCAGATAAAATAAAAAAGTTTGAATCAGATGGATCCAGGGTATTAAAATCTAACATCTATGTTTCTTCTGTGAAGATTTGTTTTGGTCTATTTTTATACAATTTTAATTTTTCTGAATAACCTGTCAGCATTCAAAAAAATAATAATATCTAAATCAACCCAAAAAAGTCTCTGATCATCAAATTTTATATAAGTTTTGTTAATTCTAAGTCACATGTAAATGACAGTGTATTAATATTTATATTTGTTTCACTCTAGAAGGGTCCTCTGTGACCGAGTGGTGTAAGGCGCCGTCTCAAGATCACTTTTCTCTCACCACTTTTGTACGTTTGAGTCTTTCTCCAAAAACTTTATATCAGAATGTTTGCCAGTTACTTGCGAAAAGACGATGGTTCTACTCCGACTCATTCTGAGGTCTTCGTCCACGAATAAAACTGGATATGACATATATATCCTGAAATGTGTTGAAAATTGCATTAAACCCCATTAAAAATAACTCTAGAGGCCAAATTACATGTATACTGTGTATATGTTGACAGCATATGGTTTATATTTGTTTTTTTCATATGAGGTTATATTGATGTATATTGTGTATATTGATAGCGTATGGCAAATAGGGTGTTTACATCATGGACTAGCCCGACAATGATGGATTGTAAAATGGTTGGACCAGAAACACCATGCTTCTGTCAACATAGGTTAGTAAACAGTGAGTGACTTCTGCTCTGTATTGCATTTCCTTAATCAGGGCTTGAAATTTCTTATAAAAGCTGCTTGTCCTCCATTTATTACATTTTTTTATTGAATGCTTACAATCAAAGAAATATTAAGGTCAGTTTCTTAAATATCCTGACCAAGTGTTCACGCGTCATGGTTAGCGGACAAGTGGAATTTTCCAGCCCTGCTTATACCAGAATATTTATGTATACTAGTACACGAAAAATGATTTTTTTTGCATTTCAAAAATGATCTAATTATAGCCATGGTAATGTTTTCTAATTAAAAATAATGATCAAAAAGTGATATTTACTGAAGGATATGGTTGTACAGTCGTGTTCATATTTATTTATTTATTTATTCACTGACTCACTGACTCACTGACTGACTCACTGACCGACTCACTGACTGACTGACTCACTCACTCACTCACTCACTCACTCACTCACTCACTCACTCACTCACTCACTCACTCACTCACTCACTCACTCACTCACTCACTCACTCACTCACTCACTCACTCACTCACTCACTCACTATCTCACTCACTCACTCACTCACTCACTCACTCGCTGACTCACTGACTCACTCAATGACTCACTCACTGACTCACTCACTTAATCACTCACTCACTCACTCAAAACAACTTCTTATCTAGAAATGTGAAAAAAAATTATCACCAGATTTACATGAAAATCACTTCTATTTGTTGTATTTTATTTCATTATTTTTGGTGTTCAGAGTCGCTTTGAGTTTCAACAATTTTTCAGCTATATCACAATGTGTTAACTTTATTTCAAGCACTGCCACACTGGAGTATCATGCCGCAGACACATAATATGATACCCGCCCTGTCACATTATACCGACACTAGGCTGACCCGACTTAGAACTATCTTTTAAATGAGTGCCATGTGAGGAAGCTTCAAGTATCGGTACCATTTTTTCAAGTATTTGGTATGACCTGGCCAGGGATCAAACCCACGAAATTCCAAATACGAGGCGGACACTCTATCTCATAACCACCACTGCGGTTCTGTACTTTAGAATAATTATTGTATTTTAGCAAATAATTCATGAGAGCTCAGAGCTTATATGAATGGCTCTCAAGTCTGCTTTAAGGGTAGAACCTGTACTGATTGTTGTATTGATAGGCTGCTAACACCAGAGGTCACATATCTGACCCAGGCTCAGCCTGATGGCCTCTCAAAAAACAATACTCAGTGCTGATTCTACCCAGAAACTTAAGAGCAATTCATATAAGTTATGAGCGTTGTTCGCAATCCAGCTAAAATAAATTAGTACATAATTATAGTTGTTATGAAACCGCATCAGTATTCAGATTTGAAATGTTGTTTTGATAAGTTGGAATCATTTATTTATTTATGTATACAGTTTTCCCAAGAGATATTTTTTATCAGCTATTACTGACTATAAGTACTGGTATCACAACAGCAGTCTTAGCTGTAAAAAGTCGCCCCATACTTCAATGTTGTTATTTGTAATTTCTTGTTTGAAAATATAAGGCAGGCTCAATTAGCTTATTCATTAGCGCGTCTGAATATCAGTCAAGGGATCGTGATTTCGAATCCCCACCCAGCAACAGTCTCTGTGATGATTGATACACAACATTGTGTCTCATTATTATTCATCTCTCATCGCTGATTCAAGTAGGAAAGTTGTCAGTTATTTGCCGCGGCAGAGATGGGATGTGCTTGAGTACTGGTCAATCCCAGGAAACAGTGGTTAGGTTAACTGATTGTCTGTTAGCCCTAAAAAT
Organism: Panopea generosa; assembly: GCA_029582155.1. NCBI lineage: Eukaryota > Metazoa > Mollusca > Bivalvia > Adapedonta > Hiatellidae > Panopea > Panopea generosa. The sequence continues at coordinate 62,636,287 of CM055909.1, forward strand.
GACGCTTTATATTCAATCAACCAATCGTTTGAAAATATAATTTTGCTTAAAATGGGTGTTGCTTATTTCTTTACCAGAACAGACTTATAAAACTGAGTCTGTTATTTTCTTCTCTTGGATGCATTTATTCTCCTTTGCATTGGTTGTGAATTACTATATCATTATGTTTTAGCATGGAGGAAGTGAGGAAATTGTCCGCTGGTTAAGGGGCGTGGGACCTGACATTCTGTACTTCCAAGTGACCCTTTTATCTGATATTATTTAATGGAAATATGGTGATCAGAAAATAGAAGCGAATATGTTTAAAATGAGAAATTTAAACAGTTAACTAATTCTGTGTTTAAATTTGGAAATTTAAACAGTTAAACTAATTCGAAGTTTAAATTTCCTAATTTAAACAGTTAACTTATTCTATGTTTAAATTGGGAAATTTAAACAGTTAAACTAATTCTATGTTTAAATTAGGAAATTTAAACAGTTAACCTAATTCTATGTTTGAATTGAGAAATTTAAACAGTTAACTAATTCTATGTTTAAATTGAGAAATTTAAACAGTTAACTAATTCTGTTTAAAATGGGAAATTAAACAGTTAACTTATTCAAAGAATAAGACAGGTGGTACAGACAATAAAGTGCTGGTATAATTGAATATTTTGAATTTTTAATGCTTATACTCAAAAGGTGTATCTTTATAGTGGTAGTGTTTATTTCTGACACAAAATGATTTTTGAAATTACCTGTGGACTCATTTTAATATTCTGTAACTCCCCAAATAAATTCACCTCCATATATATATATGCCCCCATCCATTAATGGATAATAGAATTATTTGATACCCTTGAAATTGGTACCTAATACAATTAAATTACATCTAGATTTCAGATCTGGTTTAAATTTAAATTTTGATTACTGGTGTCCAAATATTCATTTGCCTTCCCTTTTGGAAGATGCATTGTTCCAGGGGGCATTATTCAGGTGTATACATCATTACATGTACAACATTTTAGGTACCATCAGCATAAAACTGATTTTGAAAAGATTCCATCAGATCGTCCCATTCTGCTGCCATGTAAGGTGAAGGGGTGTGGTTGCCGTAGTTACCACTTTGTACCAATGAATGGGAGCCAGCCAATACGATGCACTTGTAAACACTTTTCTGACGATCATTCAACAGGAACACCTTATAAATGCAAAAATGGTGAGTAGTTTATGATTTCTAGTTGGATGTACCGGTAGTAATGCCCCAGTTATTTGTAACCATGGCTCCCCACTCCCCCCAGACCAGGGCATAGTGCTGGACAGCAGGGCTTAATTGTCAGGCTCTTATCATATCAATGTCCCTGTAGAATTATGGAAGTTTTACTTCGGCTAAAACAGTCTGGGATTGAAATGGTGCTTCTTGCCAGTGAGTATCAATTAGATCTCGTGCTCTGTTTTCCTGTATTGTACTGAGGCAGCGGAATCTACTCAGATTAGAAAGATAGAAAAAGTCAACAGTGGGACAATACATCAGTAACACTGACAACAACTTGGTCCCTGAGTGCAAAAAATTGGGTGCAAAAGACTTTTTGCAGAGCTTTTACCAAAAAGTGTCCCTGCAGGGCATAACTTTTATCTGGGTTCTGCAGAGAGAAAAGCAAAAGTCCCCCTATGTCCTGGGCCTGTGCGTGCAGCTGACTCACCGGCAAAATTATATATGACAATACAGCTCTGAACTATCATTGGGATTTAAAAAGTAGGGGAAATTTAAAACAAAGGTCATTAAGTGTTTTCAAAAATGTCATTCTTGTTTGTTATATATGCCTGATTGATTTTTAGGTCATTTCCTAAAAAATCATGGTCACTACCAGGGCCAACTTGTTCAAAACTTGGTTAGCTTAACCCTGGGTTAAGTGAAATGGTGCTGAATACATGTTGTATGTGTTAAAATGTAAAAAAAATCAACATTTAACATATTTCTAGCTTCGTGCAAGTGTACAGGGTTCAAGAGTTCCTACACATGTGGCTGTGGCCAGCCATACACTGCCCATACAATGGTTGTGGAAACCAAAGATGAGAGAATGGCAAGAGGTCACCCTGTGGGTCAAGACGTGCCATATAAAGCCATGGGTGGCCTTACTGGGTTCTCGTCCCTGATGGATGGGTATATGAGATTGGATCCTAGTGGCGCAGGTAAGTAATTAACAAGTATCAAAACAATGAAAATGTCTTTAAATCCTGAAACACCTCTTAAAAGTTGAAAAGGATATGAATTGAAATGAACAGGTTTTTAGAAAAGTAGCCATGTTTTTTAATGATTCCAGCTTTTGTGTGATTAAGTTTAAACAATATTTTATTCACAATATACAGTCATGGTTATCGCACATTCAATATGCGCATTAAATAAATAACAAGCGAAAATGATTCAGAAGTAAGCTATAAAATCTGATATGTGTCTGTTTTCTTGTTATTGTAAGGTGGTGCTATGGTAATAATTTTATGTAATTTAAACCCTGTCCATCCATTCCTCCAAGCTAAAAACATTGGTTTACTGTTGGTAACTTCTGAAATATAGAAAGCCAACTGGGTTAAAGTTCCTCCTGTTAAATATCTAATGCTAAATAATAAATGTTCAAATCAATATGTTTAATGTATAATTCTTTATTCCTTTTTCTGAATTCTAAATGGTTAGTTCAAAATCCTTAATGCCTGATTCTTAATACTTCATTATCATTTCTGTACAAATCATATAGTGTTAGGAATAAAGAATTTAACATTAAGCATATTCAATTGAACAAATTAGATTTAAGCATTTAATAAGAGAATTTTTTTTAACACTATTGGCTTTCCATACTAAAGGGATCAATTTTTACCAAATTTATGACCCCATTTCAATTTAATTTTCATTTAAAAATTGATTTTTGACCAGCAGCAGGGGTTATATATGTTGACACATTTCTTGTTAGCGTAAATCTAACACAATAGTTAGCAGAAAAAAGATCATTCTAATCAAATCCATTCTGAAGTCTTGCTCCATCTTTAAAAATGAATCACATGTTAAAATATAATCTGGATTTGTATTGAAAATATCCTTTCATCTGCTTGTAATCATAAATGTGTCAGTTTGGCTTATCTGGACTATTTTTCTATCTAGGTGCCCCATCAGAAGAGTTTCTGAATCAGCCAATAACATCATCAGATCACCCATTCCTCAGAGGTAATGTGGAGTCCATCAAACATCATAAATTGAGACAGAAAGCCCTCACAGGTAAGTCAATGTATTTTATTTCTTAGCAAGTAATGATCCTTGCCGTGGCTATGTGTAGTGTCCTTGAGCAAGACAATATTCCACGTATGTTTAGTACTGGTTCTACCGAGGAAGACTTTGAGCATGATTTGCCTAAGTTGTTAGAACTTGTTTCACAATCGAAGCAAAATAAACAAGTATAAACTAAGTAATGCAACATGGAAATAAAATTTAAGGTTCCGCTGTCTCCCAGTTGTATAAGGCACTGTTAATGACCCTTACACCTCAACACTGAGGTTGTAGGTTTTAATTCAGCTTGGTCCAAAATATCCTATCTGGGAAAGTTTTCCTATTACTTGTGGAAGGATGGTGGTCTACTCAGATTCATTTTTAGATCTTCCACCACGAATAAAAATGCCCTATTTATGACAATTAATTTCTATTTTGAAGTGTATTATTAGACACATTGCGGAGGGAGTGGTCATGTGACTGAGCTTTGGACCAATCATCTGCCACAGATATGTGTGGTGCCCTTGAGCTAGATACTTTATCTTCACATGCTTTGTAACATTTCTACCCAAGAATATTCCGAACATGATTTGTCGAAAAAAACTGGTTTCATAATCCATGTAAGATAAATAAGTTTAAAGCAATAGACAAGTTTTCTTTAACATGACATACTGTTTGTGTTTCCCAGGTCAAGAAGATGCTGAAATAGATGCTGATTTGGCAGAGAGAATGTCTGCCATGAAACGACCCGGCGAGTCAGATATGGACTTCTATGAGAGAAGGTACCAAGAACGGGTACGTTTTATTGTGTTACCAACTAATAATCTCAGATGCGAAAGCAAAGAAACTTGTGTATTACAACAGTTATTTGTTCATAGAATTCATTTTTTTATACTAATTTATTACTTAATTTTAAGGGAATGTACAAAATGATGGTCAGATGATATTTTAAATGCTTTGATCCAATCAAAAGCAAACCGATGTATCAGTTAGTATCATTTTGCATACAGTTTATATACATATACATATAGTTTATATACATATAGTTTATCTGTACATGCATTGTAGTATAAGAATCTTTAACAAATGTTTGGTTCGGAAAGAAAAATTCTGGTCTAAGGAACTGTTGTCCAATGACCACGTACCTCTTACCACTGAGCTCATGGGTTCCAGGCCAGCTCAGTCCAAGTACTTCATGTGAGAAAATTTATTAGTTATATTTTAGTATAATATTTTAATATTAGTTTATTAGCCAGTTATTTTTAGAAGGCTGTATTCACCTTCATGAATAGGCACCTTGGGTCTTCCTCCACCAATAAAACCAAATCCCAGATAGATGTATACATGTATCAGTAATGTGTTGAACCCCACTAAAAATTTAAATATTTTTTTTCATATATCCAATTCAAACGTCATAATAAAAATAAACGTCATTGAATTGTTTTAATACATTTATATATTATATGAATATTTTGAAAATTTTAATGCATTGATATTTTCTTTATTAGCAAAAGGCAGAGCGAGAACGATCCAGGGCAAGTAAGGCGTTACCAGCTGGTAAAATGGCAGTGGGCAAGAGGATGCAGCTACAAAAGAAATAACAATGGATGATGGATAGAGATTATTTTTTCAACAATAATGTATTTGAATTACTGCCTGAATCTCTTGTAATGAATTTTTTTTTATTTTATTTTTGGCTTTGGGGTTTGCGTTTTACTTACATGAATCCAATATGGCCATTAGTTAAAAAAAAAAGAAAAATTAAGAAACTATCAATGAAGTTTCTCAAGCTTCTTATTATTATTGTATGAAAGGTCATAACTGTCATTAGCTATCACGTGGACATTGTGTGTATATATATAAACAAAAACAAAGTTTCTATTCAATTTGTTTTATCGAGCGTAGCCCCGAGTTTTCAAAGTAACATACTTGTTTTGCTGAAACTCGTGGTGTTAAGCACCTGCGTAAAGTCGATTAAATCATGGATCAGATGCTTATTGTGAATTGCTCTTTTGCAATTTTGCTTTGAACTCTTGACATTACACTATCTTGTGTATTGTCATAAAGGCTACCCAGTTTATGGTGGTAATTTATTGGTTAAATACGCACTATGTAAAACATGGCTGGTTTCCAGAACAGTGAGGTTCAGATTTATAGAGGTTTTATTTCACTAGTCTTTTGAAGAAGCTTGGTTTATAGACATTCCTGTATACAGAGTGTCCAGTTTACGGAAGTTATGCTGTACATTTATATCTGATAGAAGGAACTACTGGAAGCACAGAAGTCAAATAACAGGCTCAGTTTTAGTCGCTTTATTCCAAAGGAGTACAGAAAAATACAACGTGTATTCTCTGAAAGTTAGCAGGTGTTAAGCTTTTCAAATTTGTCATAATTTTCCAGATATCTGCAATTCTTGACAATAGTCACATGACCTGACTGGTACTGATATATAATGCTCACAGACACAGTAAAAATGATAGTCTGGGTCTCTGTAAACATATCATAACTGTGCCAAATTTTATATGCTCAGTCTGTGCCATAAAACTGTTAGCAAGTATTATTTATTATAAGGCCAGCCTTAAAAAAATGTTTGTTTGCTATGCCGAGAAATGAGTAATTTATGTTAGTAGGTAGTATATATTTTCGAATTTTGATTTCTCTTAGCCATTTCTAGCAAAAAATGGATAGAAATTGTATTAAAAGAATCTACCATTTAAAATTCAATTAAAATAATGTGGTCTGTAAATGCATGGTAAACAATAAAATTTTAAGGTTGGCCTAAATTACCTGTATCAAAATATATATGTCTTTCCAGTTTGTGGATGTGAATGTCTACAATGAGAGCTGGAAGTTTTTAACTGAATATCATGTTTCTGTGTGTAATGGAGATACACATAATATATTCATTTCCAGCCACATCTACATGTACTGATTATTATTACACTGGGGGACTTTGAAAACGCACCACTTATACAGTGTAGAAAATGTCATCCTATTCCAAAGAAAGTTTATATTCATTAAGAGTGCCATCTCTGTCTTCTATTTATATCAACATTTCATGACAGAGACTAGAATTTTTTATGCATTTTTTTCCATTTTTTGAAGCTACCGCAAAAACTGAAAATTCATAGGAGTCAATAATAAAGTATAAACCATTATGGTTTCATGCAGTGTAATTTTCACTTTTGGTAGTAGCTTAAAAAAATGCGAAAAATGCTTAAAAAGTTCAAATCTCAGTCATGAAACTTTCACAGTAGAAGACAGAGATGGCTCACTTAACGTATATAAACTTTCTTTGAAATTGAATGACATTTTCTGCACAAAAATTACCTGTTTGTTCTTTATCATGTTTATCTCCATTATCCATAACAGCCAGTACTGGTATTAACTTTTGAGGTGATTTTTTTTATTTGGTTATATGCATTGATATTGACGCTATTGTTTTTGAGGAGTTCAGACATTTTTAAGGACCTCTTGTTTGGATATTATCTAATTTTAACTGTGAAGACAATTACATTAAACACAAATAGGAATTTCAACAATACTAGTATTTTGTTAAAATATTAAGCTATAAATTCGGTCCAAGTATCTAAAAGTTATGCATGAAGTACAAAACAGGTTATTACCCCGATTCTTGATGATATGAACTGTTCTTTGTTAGGAACACATTATTTCAGCACTTTTTATTATTATGTGTATTTGAGAATGTATCCACTAACAGTCACAGCAGAAAGTTTAATTACTCCAAAATAGCGTCATTATCAATTAATGTTACATGTTTTAAAAGACAACTTGGATTGTCTCATGTTTCTTTAAAGAAAGTGCCTAGTGTCTCTTTAAGAGATAAGATTATTTATTTGTCGTAAGAAGCAATGTTGTTATAGATGTAAGTGTTACATTATGTTTGTGATATATTTATGTTGTTGGTCCAGTGAAATGTTATGTTCTTTGTGCCGATTTTGTTGTGATATAAAATATACTGTGATCTCATTACTTTACATCTGTGATATAATTGGTTTCAATTCTTTTACACTTTGAATCAAATTAATTATGCTATGTGATTTAACACTGTCAGATATAATGCCAAACTCTATATAACACGGGTTTTCTGTGGCTCCCAGATATATTAAAATCTCAACTGAATTGTGAAGTCTTTGCAAGCTCTTTGCAATTTTTTTCCAGCTGTGCCTTTGTGAGTCAGTTACAGCTAAGTAATGCAGACAGACATTTTATACACAGCACAGGTTTTAATTGATGTAAAAATAGTAATTATTGTCTGTATTGTTTATCACACATCAATTGTCTTGTTTTGTACTAAGCTAATTGTTAATTCAGGTGTTGGTTACATGTATCAAGTTACTGGTTTTAATTCTAGCTCATGGTCAGAGATTAAGAATTGAAATTTTGAAATATTTTTTTTATCTCAATATTCTATTTAGTTTATAGACTAAAGATTTATTTTATGCATATATGGTAACAATTTAAATTATGGTCTTGGGACTTGTTGCATATTTGGCAGAACTTAGGAAAAGAGCAAGGATTTTATTTTTAACTTAAGGTGACAATCAGTAATTTCTGCTGTTGTTTTTATGTGTGTGCAATTTTAGTGATTTGTTGGAGTGCTGGCCCAAAAAACACAATCACTTTTAAGATGTCAAATCATATAATTGACATTTACACATCACGTCACAACAAAAAAATGTAATCTACAATTTCCATCTCACACTGTGACGTGATGTATAAAAATATATACTGGTTTACCATGAAAATGATTCAAATCAAGGTAAAAAAGAAAGATTTTTATGGTAATGTAAAGTGAAATAATAAATAAATATGATAACTATGCAAAAATATACTCATTCATTTGGATGGAATATTCCATCTCTTTAAAATAACAGTTTTTGCAAAGTTGAAAATTACCACCAAAGCTGCAATCACTTTGGACAGAATTTTCACATAAAAGACTCTTATAATCTAATACTATATTGTGGTAAAAAATTTCAAACATTTATTATTTACATTTATCTCGATCTCAAATTGTTTGTTGTTATTTTTTCTGTTTTCCCACCAAACTGTTATAGTAGTCATATACTGATTGTGTTCACTGTCTTTCCACTTTATGACTATATCAACTACACTTTACACATGGGTTAAGATTGATTAGGGAGTCTTCCACAGCTGAGTAATCTAAGGGGCTGTCACCTAATGACCACTTACCTTTCACTACCGAGGTCATGAGTTCAGCACCAGATAGTAGATCTGTGCCATTTACATTTGGAAAGACTTTGGTTTCCTCAGATTCATTCTGTCATGTATTGAAAGTAGCATTACACTCCACCAATTCAGGTTAATTACTTTTTATAATTATCTGTTATTTCTGTAGTTATTTGTTTAAAACAATTGTGTGTTGTTTAATCCAAGAAAATTGAATGTATTTCACAAAATGTTCTGGTACACACTCCACACATGTATCTTCTTGCAGCGGGACCTGGTTAGCTCAGCCGGTACTACATTTTACTATCAATCAGTGCTTGTGAGTTTAAAATCCCACTCAGCCATGGTCTCCGTGATCATCGATATACAACATTGTCATTCAACTTTAACGGCTGATTCCAATGGGAAAGTTATCAGTTGGGGAGATGGGTGTACTTGATTACTGGTTAATCTTTCAGGATTCCAGGAGAGAGTGGGTAGGTTAACTGATTGTCTGTTAGCCCTAGATGACATAAAAATTACGTCTAATATTTGACAAACTTCTACACCCATGCATCCATCCATATAAATGTACATCCACGTATATCTGTCATTAAAAACTTGTATCACAAACATTTTTATATATTTTTTCTTTACTATTTTTGTTATGTTTATTTATTGCACTCACATTTTTGTTTTATATGTATTTTGTTTGATTGGAATTAAAAGGTATTAGTTCAAAATAAATTTATGACTTTTCTCTATAAAACCACTAAACTCAATCTCCCAAAACGAAATCAGGTGATGCTTCGGCTAGCCTGCGCCACCTTCACTGCACCAAATATGACACCCCCTTGCCAAACACTTGGGTTCTTTGGCGCACTCCCAGGTGGAAGTAGTCAGTCTGGGATAAATTTGGAGAGCAAGCTTTTAACTGTGTGTCAAATAGAACGCCTGCACCAGTTGACTTTTGCGATTAGGCAGGGTGATCGAAAACATTTGAGCTTGGGTCAGCCTGCATTGCCTTCACTGCACCCAAAATTACATCCCTTGCCAAATACTTCGGCTCTTGAGCGCACTCCCAGACGGAAGAAGACTGTTTGGGGTAATTTTAAAGGACAAGCTTTTAACTGTGCATCAAGTAGAACACTTGTACGAGTTGTTTAACTTTTTGGTTTGCATAGGTGCTTGGTTTCTCGTAGCGTAGGGGCAAGGCGGGTCAGCCTTCACGGCATACACAAATACACCCCCTGGCATCATTCTTGGTTTCTTTGGTGCACTCCTGGGTGCAAGTAGGAGGTCTGGCCTACATTAAGAGAGCAAGCTTATGACTGTGTGTCAAATAGAACGCCTGCACCGGTTGTTTGACTGTTTGGGATTATTCTCTCGAATATCATAGGTGAGAGACTAATGACAATGAGACACAATGTTGTATATCAATCGTCATGGATCCTGTGGCCTGGTTGGTGATTCTAACTCACAACCCCTGGATTGTTAGTCTGATGAGCTACCAACTATGTTGCCCAGCCTAGAACATTGATATTTCTTTTATGTCATCTGGTTAACAAGCAGGGCAGGATTTTAATAAATACATAACAAAATTTACACTTATATTCTTTATCATAGAAGCGATATATTTCACAAGCAGCATATAACAAAACATGTTAACAGTACAAATAAAATTAAAACTAAAAAACGCTTAACAAAAATTTAACAGCATAAAAACAATGCACCATTATTTGACACAATTAATAACAAAAATACTAATTAATTAATTATTAATTAAAGCGGCATAACCAGTAATACCCTTTCAGTTCTGAAAATAAATAACTGGTATAACTTTAATATTTACCATAAATTGTGGCTATCTTGAACATATCTGGTGCAAAATATCAGTGTTTATCACCAACAACATGTATTTAAACTCACTATTAATGCTGACAAATGAATAAGACCTGATCCCTGTAATAACGTTAAGTTAATGTAAATGATTTAGTAATCTGAGTTATATCTGTAAATGTTCGCAAATTTATGGGCATCATCAATTTAACTCAAGTAAGCCGAAAAGTTTAAATGGAGATTGAATCACCCAATCTTGTGATCTTCTTCATGGCCCAGTGGTCCTATCTGTGTATTATGACCCCGGCAATCTGATTTTGAATCTCTGGCAAGTATCAATTTTTTTGTTGTTAAAATCCATAGCAACACTATTAATTTCCTGCAGTGCTCCGTAAACAGCTTCTCATATCCAAAAATATATGTTCCAACAAAATGAAAACAAATATTTGTACATACAAATGTCTAGCATTTATATCTTTGCACATATCTAGATGGCCATGCAAACTTGATGTTTGTCATTCATAAAGACATTTCTTTCTTTACAAAAGAAATATCTTCAAATACTGGTTATGCGGCTTTATTAAGCCATGAATGTAAATAGATTATAAATATATATATTTGCTTTCTACAAAGCATTATAGAAATGAATCAATAAAAAAATGTTAATAAATAAATTTTGATTATCATTAATACCAAAATGAATACACAAATATAAATGTATGTTGTATTTCGCATGATACTATCTTGTCAATATAAATAACAAAAAAATTGGGTATATAAAAATGAACATGATAGTCAAACTGAATAAAAATTGAAGGTAACATTAAACAAACTCTTTTTACCACTTGTATTAAACTTATCGAAACATAAACCAAGGTCTAAAATAGTAATAGTATAAAAACATTTCAAGTATTTCCGAAAATGTTAATTTAAAGGTTAGAAAGTAGAAAAAATCACATGACTTTCAATGATAAACATTTCAAAATAAATAAATAAATTACAAACTAAATTACTTTGGTGGATTTGGTGGTATTCATAAGCAGTACTTATAAGTAATATATTTTTGAACTTATAAGCAGATGTAGATTGTATTATAAGCAGTTCATAGTGGACATTATAAGCAGTTCTTAGTGGACTTTATAAGCAGTTCCTAGTTGACTTTATTTAATAGCATATTATGGTGGACTCAATAATCACTTATTGGTTGGTTTTATGGTGGACTTTATAAGCAGATATTGGTAGACTTTATAAGCAGGTCTTGATGGACTTTATCAATATATTTAATTGGACTTGATCAATATATTTTGATGCTCTCAATAATCACTTATTGGTGGGTTTCATGATGGACTTAATAAGCAGATACTGGTAGACTTTATAAGCAGGTCTTGAGTTTAAAGGTCAATGCTAAACTAGAAATGTGTCTATGGGACACAGATGCCCCTGCTTTGTAACTACATTGTAGATATCAATAAAGCCAAATATCAAGTTTCATCAAAATCAGTCCATCAATAAAGATTTAAGAAGTCAGAAACCGTCAGCCAATCAAAGTCCAGATCACCCAATTAATATGCGCCAATTTCATCTATTGTTGAACTTGAACTTGGTCTTGTTGATATAAAGCCAAATATAAATTTTTTTTGTAAAAATCGGTCCATAAATAAATACTTTAGAGGTCAGAAACTATCAGCCAATCAGAGCTCAGAACACCTAATTAATATGCAGGAATTTCGACGGAAATCAAATATGAGCTGTAGTTTATCACCAAACATCTTTCTACCAAATATGAATCAAATCCATCCAATCCTTGAAGAGATAGTGAGCGGAAACCAATTTCTTGACATTTGTCAATAATCTAAGTCCAAAAAGGGGCATAACTCCATCAAAAATCATCAAACTGGAACGAAATATGAACTTGACCTGTATTACCTAAATGTGAAGTGACACACAATAATTGGGTTTTAATATGTTCATTAAAACTAAAGATATAAGTTGGAAACCATTTTTGCTCTATTAAGCAGCCCCTTGTCTTAAGCAGCCACATTGCTATTTTCTCTTTTTCTAAACATTCAAATCAAATTAGCCTGTATTAAGCAATAACCTGTTTTAAAAGGCCATTTTTGCCCTTCCCTTGACTGGCTGCTTAAGACAGGTTTGAATGTATTTTCATATTTCTAATGATAGATAAAATTTGGCCTAAAGCGTTATATAAATTACCTAAAGCATCTAGTATTTAGAGTTCCAGAGAGGAAGATTTTTTACGATTTTTTAAATACAAGCCTCTATAAAAGTTTAAATTACGGCGACTGGACCAAATATTAACAACTGCAAGGTCATGATTTGAAAGAACTTGGTGGAGAATCATAACCTTGTACTACACACAGCATATGAAAGCTTAAACACCTGCCGACTCTCGAGAAGATTCTTATTGTTGTTTTTAAAAAGTCTGATACCCCACGGCAGGAACAAACATCACCCCAAGGTCATGACATTTAGAAGCTTGGTGAATAGGTAAAGGAATATGGGCCCATACCACAAATAAAATATCTGAAACCTAGCATCTGTAGTCTCAAAATAGACAGTCCCATAATGCCACAATGCCTGGGCTTGCACCTTTTATTCATTATTTATCTCTTTGAAATGCCCAAATAATGCAGGAAATATATCTTAAAAATATTTTTTTCCTGTGGAAGCATAAGCCCTGACCCACCCTAGAACCTGAGGATATTGTATATCATTTAAGGGGTCTTGCATATGCAACTGAAGGATGTTTCATATAAAAAACAAGAAATGTCACTACTAAATGCCCCCAAAATGGTCTGTGAAAATAATGATATATTTTATAGTATGTAGCAATGTATCCATGAATATCAAGAGAGATTGACTGATGTTTCAGATTAGACACACAATTTCATGTGTTTTTTTAACATTAAAGTGTGACTTTGACCTTTGTGTAACATTGACCATGACATCTAATGTAAAGGTCTGGGAATTTCTACAGGTTAATGCAGGTGACACATCATCATGACATGTTGATCATTTTCAAGTATCAAGCTATTTTAAAATCCATCCAGGTATTACAAAGTTGCAGCCCAGAAATGAAATATCAAACAAACTGAAAGTTTGACCTTGACCTCTGAGGTAAGGTTCTGGGTCTTAATACGCCATTTCATGTCATGTTGATCAATTGATAAATTGAACCAAGTGTTTATGAAATCCATCCATGTATGCTAAAGATACAAACTGGATTTGAAATCTCAAACAGACTCAAAGTGTTGTTGAACAAACTCAAAGTGTGACGTGGCCTTACATGTGACATATTGTCATGTCATTTTGATCAATTGTGCCAAGTTAAAGACAAAATTATAGACTTGACACAAAATATCACACAAATTGAAAGTGTGACCTTGAACTTTAAGGTATGGATGTGGGTCTTACGCATGACAAGTTGTCATGTCAGAATGGTGAATTGAGCGAAGTGTTTATGAAATTTATCCATAGGTGACAAAGTAACAGACTGGACACAAAATCTCAAACAGACTAAAGGGGCATCAAACAAAGTTATATTGTGACCTTGTCCTTTGAAGTGGGAGTATGGGTGTTACATGCGACATGTCATCATGTTATGTTGATCATTTGTAGCAAGTATTTATGTAAAACCATCTATGTAGGACAAAGTTACAGGCCGGACACGAAATCTCAAACAGACTGAAAGTGTTGTCATACAAAGTCAAAGTGTAACCTTGACCTTTGAGGTACAGGTGTGGGTCTTATGCATGACATGTCGTTATGTCATGCTGATGAATTAAGCACAGTGTTTTTGAAATTTATCCATAGGTGACAAAGTTACAGACTGGAAAGGAAATATCCAACAGACTGAAAGTATCTATGCATGACAAAGTTACAGGCCGGACAAGAAATACCAGATGGAATGACGGACGCTGCGATTACTATAAGCCACCCCAAAAAAATTTGGGGGCCGGGGAGGGGTGGCATTAAAGTGAAGGATAATGGAAGGAAAACAGACACAAGGTGACCAGAAAAGTGAAAAGCTAACCTTGAACATCTGGCTTAGGAGAGCTAATAAAGAGGTACTTAAACATAATGTATATAATATAAAGCATATTTTGTAACATTGTAGATCAGACCATTTGATTGTATTACATAATTATGTTAGATGAACAAGTATATTTTATCTATCATAGTTAGTACATTTTATTCTATATATATTATATATTGCTATTTTCTTAATAATAAAACAAATCATAATAACAAACACATATAGCTTTAAAACATATACAATGACATTAACCCATTACTTCATATAGACACCTTTGGACACCTTTAACATAGACGCCTTTGGACACCTTTGATATAGAAACCTTTGGACACCTTTAATATAGACGCCTTTGGACACCTTTAATATAGACACCTTTGGACACCTTTAATATAGACGCCTTTGGACACCTTTAATATAGAAGGCTTTTGAATTATTGGGTGAATTATGTTTATATTAACTGACAGGGTGGAAAACAGTGCAGGAAGTGTTCAGTTTGCTCGTTACGAGCAATCTGAACTCTTCCTGCACTGTTTTCAAAGGCCTTCTGTGATTGGTGCAGGAAAACGTGTATCTATGGAGTAATGGGTTAAGGTACTGACATTTCAGTACAGTTTGTGATACATAAATATTACATTATGCCGAGGGCAACAGTGATGTTGTCAGTCTGAGGGAATTACCGTCAACTGAAACTTTTAATGTTGCGATGATTGACAACATTACCTCTGACAACAGAATATAATATTTATTTTATTATACTGAACAAAAGATTTCCTGATATAATATACTAAGATTATATTATAGAGAAACCAATTGGAAATATATACATTTACAGGAAAAAATCACAGCTTGAGATTACAATCTTTAAAATAACAAAAGCAATACTGGTATAATCGAAAGCAGCAACATCTATTTCTGATAGTCCAAAAGTCCTTGTTGGACAATAAAATTCTTTATTTTGCACTACATCATTAATTTTGTAGTATTTGAAAACCTGATCTATTTATAAATGTGTGACAGTTTAAACACTGCTATCGACTGTACCAAATTTTAAAATGCACTTCATAATCGTTTATGTTTTGCATTTATCAACGCAATTTCCATCCATAAACGCATTTCCAGTTCATTTGTGAACACAGTTCAAAACGCATGAATGAATGGGGTTTTACAGTGTACCAGCACATGAAAAGTTTGATGCCAACAGGAAGGAATAATCCAGGTTCACTCTACATGTACAAAAACAACAAATCAACATACAGATTAAAAAGATACATCAACAAATAAATACGTGGAATGAACCTAGAACCTTGCTGCCTGCAGAACTACAGAGGTTCAGCAAATTCTATCGTATTACTCAAATTGTCGCTTCCTACGACATGCATGAGCCACAGTGATCCTATTCTTGCCATCACTCATATGGCTCCCTGGAACCACACAGGGGTTGGTAATTTAGCCACAATTATGAACATGATAAAATATGATAAATGAACAAGACACTCATTTGAAGGATTCCTACCAATAATGAATTAATGGTATAACCACATGTGAGTGACATGTCAACAGTAACATAACACTGTATCACTTCATTTTATTAATCAAAAGAATTATTTATAGTCATCTAAAAATAAACTGAACACACCTTCCTGAACAATTCAAAAAATAAGAGGAGATTAAACAAAATATAGGACTCATCAAACCTATAATTCTGAGAAGTATATAAATACATATTGTACCTAATCTTAGCTAGCAGCTATTTTTATCAATTTTTATCTGTTGCAGATCACATGAACCAGATGTAAAGTGACTCAGGTAAAGATTTAGTTGGCAACTTTATCATCGGGGTCGAATGACATATTTTCATCAATTACTTGTGAATTCTGAATAATTAATTTGCCAAATGCTTATTAAGGGAACTGAAATTATTAGTAGAAGCTATTTGTTCTTGTATTCTTAGTAACAGTGACCTTGACATGGGCTAATGGCCTCAACTGTAAAATCAGTATTACATAATATACAAGCAAATGAAATTGCAACAGGATATCTACAGAAAACTCGTAGTTATTTTTTTTTTTCACAAAGGGAAACAAATCAGTTGGAATACATTCTAAAATAAAAATTGAGTTATTTCCCTTACATTATAATATATTTCAATTACACGACTATTATGTTATGATTTCAGTTTTTCAGCTATGGCAATTATTTTGTATTGTAGATAAAACTGAATTTTCTTTAGGACAAACAAGATATTACGTGCAATATTCTTGTAAAATTTCAAGAAAAAACAAAGGGTAGTAACTAGTTTTGAAGAAGTTTTTTTTCACAAACAAAAGTTTACGGACAGACTCAAGAATGAGGTTCCACAGTTTAATTATGCTCTGCCTATCTCTCCTGAGCAGCTTAAAAGAAAACAATAATTATCATAAATGCTGCAAAGTCTGCCAGAATGATGAGAATATATCGGAACACAAATACAAATTACAAGTACGATGATGTTGAAGAACTGAATGCATTTTAATCCCCGCAGACTTCCAAGAAAAGCAAGATCAATACAGCTTTAGAAAGTTTAGACATACAGGTGTGTATAATGTTACAATCATGTTTATTTCATATGCTATCCTTAAAAAATGTTTGTTACTATTTTCAATCCTAGCATTTTGGTTATTTTTAAGAAGATATACTTGGTGCAGAGTCAGAAAAAAAGGTAAAAAATTGTTTTAAAACATATTAAAGCATACAGATTTTTTTTTAAAAGCATTGAATTGTTATGACTGGCATGAGAAATGGGTTTGTAGCAAAACATTGTTATATACCATTGATTAAGATTATATTTAACTGACTTTCTAAAGTTTCCAGCATATTGGACAATTGTTAAATTATTCCATTAAGATTTCCTGTAAGCAAAAATGGCAGACAAGCACAAGAAACCATACAGTGTGGCGCAGGCAACATTTTCTTTTGCCAGTCTACTGTCAATAAGCGAGAAACATAATTGCATCAGTCCAACTAAAACACATATGATAACCATTACTGTGAACACTTTGAACATCGATACTTGAACATTCATATACTTCTTCATCCCAGTTGTAGGACGATCCCTGGGTAGGAATGTTTCCACAGTCTCCACATTGCTTAGACGCAATTTCCCGACACCCAGATAGCCGAACTTTTTGACAACTTTTCCAGGTAGAAATGAGAAAGAATTCTGTTTGATCGTCTTGTTGACGACGGATTTCTGTGTAGACTCTGTCACACCTCTGTATTTCTGAAAGCATGTCAACAGTTCCAGGCACATGTCTTCCTCCTGAAGATCACCGAGGAATGAAACCCCTCGCTGAAGTTGATCTAAGTACCCCGACAGCTCAGTTTCATAATCTCTTATATCCTTGATGTATTTTCCTCGTGCTGTCTTCACTTTCTCAATTTTCTCATCAGCAAGTTTATTGACATAATGAATTATAGTCTGTGCGTGCTCCTGAATGTGACATATTGCATCATCAGCTGATTTGTCACCATCCTTTTCTATGTCATGCAGTTTGGTTAATGTAGATTTAACTTCTTTAACATCAGTTTGTAGCTTGTCTAGATCAAACTGCAGCTGTTTCTGTGATAGTTGTAGTTTCTTTGCCAGAGTCATGGTATCATGTTTCCTGTGTACATCACAAACGCACGACACACAAATCGCCACATCGCATGTTACACAGAACATTTGTAGAGATTCATCTTTGTGTGTATCGCATGATCTTTCTGACGTCAGATTTACACCTATATTGCCTGTCTCAATTCTGATTATATTCGACTGTCTCCCGGACATGTGAGTCACCAACTTGTGATCATGGACACAAAACTTACATATATCTTTATCACAATCTATACACCGATACTGGGACATGAGCCAGTCTCTTTCACACACGTCACATGTGCCAAAGTAGGGCTTGGAACCAATCTCATCTTGAATGCAGTTGATGTAGAAGTTGGGCGGGAAGTCTTTTACACCACCCCTGGGTACACACACATCAGCACGACACTGAGGGCATCTGGAATTAAGGATATTAATATCTATTTTTCATTATCATTATGTAAAAGCAGGATGGATAGCATGGCCACATAAGTATAACAATTAAATAAATAGTTATAGAACTAGAAATGTGTCTGTCAATACAAATGCCCTTGCTATTGATCAGAAACGAGTATTTTACCAAAAATTAAGTAGAAAAGGGGCCATAACTCATGTAAAATTTGACAGGCATTGACAAATATCAAACGTGACCTCTTTGTTATAATTACACAGGTATACATTAGAATATTAATTAAACACATGGACCCTTTCAGAAGTTATTGATTATTTATTAAATTTTTACCTCTGGCGAACAATGAACAAACAGAAAAATGGACGGACAGTGTTAACATTTGATGCCCTTTCACCATTCTATGAATGGGAGGGGCATAAAAACTAGCAGATTTTTGTCAAACTTGTTATTTTAAAAATAATTTATTTATTATATATCATTAATAATACTTCAATCTGATTGGTTGAAAACCAAAATTAAACAGGCGAAATATAATGAATCATAATATATTATCGTTATGCATTCGTTGAAAACTAACCAAAACTGATCAAATAAAATGAACAGTTGACCACTTATTCCTTTAAAAATGAACTATTGACCACTTATTCTGTTGAAACTAGTTTCATATAGTCATTTTCCTTGGATAAATAATTTTAACCATTGACCACTTAAGCGGTAGATAGTTGTATACTACTGATCGCTTACTTCTTCAAAAATTAACTACTAGAACACTTATTTTGTTGAAACCGGTTTCATCCGGTCGAAACTGGTTGCAATAGTTCTAACCAATATCCTATCCCTTTGTGAAAGGGTTATTCAACTGTTGTATTTTTCCGTTAATGAAAACAGCAATAACTGTAAAATAAATTCATTTATTGTATGTTACATTTTGACACTGAAATATCATTTTCAATATAGAAATACATACTAATGAACCATCATCTACAATTGATGTGTGTCTTAATAATCATGTCACATTGTTTACATGTTGATGCCGACTATGACTTTGCGTTGTTTTGCTCAAGCGCAGATCCAGGAGGTGGGGGTGAAATTAAACTCTGAATCATTAAACACATTTATTAAAAGCAGCAAATTCTTCATTCAAGATAATAAATATGAAGGTAGGTCATCATTAAGAATGTAACAATTTAATTTTTCATGGAGAACAGGTGTTCAGAGGTTACAAAAAAATGTTTTATAATATTTAATATGTGTTTCACACGTCTATAGATTATGAAGCAGTATGGGGGCACTTCTAATAAATATGAAAATCTACTTCTTGATTCATTCTTTTTACTGTTTTCCAAAATAATATTATTAATTGTTTTAGTAAGACTGAAAATATATTGACTATCTACATGTTAAACAAACCTAAACAAGCGTCCAGATGATGATGATGCATGCACAAAGTCCATCAAGCAGTTAAGGCACACAGAGTGATGACACGGAAGTATCCGTGGATCCTTGTATTCGTCCATGCATATGGGACATTGCAACATACGGTCCCGTAGTCGCTCAATCTTCTCATGCTCCACAGTTGCCATGATAACATTAACAAACACCGCCTACAAGCCTGTGAATTATAAACATAAACAATAATGGCCCACAATACCTGTAAAATTCAAAACTAATAGTTTATCAGTACATCTTATAGATTCATTTTAAATTGCCTGTTCTTGATTTCACTTGATCTCATTCTTGGACAAACCTGAACTAAGCATAAAATCTGTGGTATAGCCGCATTTACAATTTATGCATCTTTTTTTTCATCATTATATCTCTTGGAAATGCCCAAGAATGCAGGATGTGCATCCTAAAAATAAAAAAAAATCCAGAACCCCAAGAACCTGGTTGGCTTGCACATCATTTTACAGTCAACTATGACACTGATAATTATGTGACTACAATTTCTTACCTCAGTGACACAATACACAGCTGTGGTTATTGGGTAAACCCATGACCTCTGATCCTGGATCTCTACTGGGTTACGTATGAATATATATGTAATTATGTTTTGCAGTGATAAACCTGTACAATAATGCAAAATTACAGAAAGACAAATTATAAAGAGATCAGGTTATCCCCAGAAAAATGAGTAGAAGTGATTTTGTGCATTTGATACAGTTGGATTGTATAATAATATGGTGTTGGGATGGATACAATTTTTATTCTACAACAAAATGATAATACGGGTTTAAAATTTTACAATAAATCTACCTTCTCTGTGATAAAGCTTGCTAAACTTGTGTAATACCCAAAGTGGTTTTGATGCTTTAAACATAAACCTATGTGAATTGACAGTAATTTCAGTTTTTAACCATGTATAAATATTTGTAAATAGATTGTTACTATGTAAATAAACTTGAGTGGTTATGTGGAGCGTGTGGTCCAGTGGTAGAGCACCGAACTCATGATCGGAGGGTCGTGGGTTCTATCCTCCGCTAGGGCTATGTGAAGTGTCCTTGAGCAAGACACTTTTTCCGCATATGCTTTGTACTGGTTCTACCCAGGAAGACTTTGAGCGTGATTTGTCTAAGTTGTAAGAACTTGTTTCACAATCGAAGTAAAATAAATAAGTTTAAACTAACTTGAGTGGTCTAGTTATTAAATATTGTTTTTAGTGGGAAAAGTGGGTAAACATTAAGGTGAGCAATTAAAGAGAGACAGAAATTAGATAACTAAAATATCTTTAAAATTCAGAGGACATAAATGGTCAAATGTAAAACTAAAGAAGAAGAAGATGCTAAATTACGAACTAACCCGAGGACGAAGTTGATCTTGGCGTGATTCCCAAATAAGTATACGAAATACGTATTACCTTTTTCTTATAACTGATAGTTTCCAAAAGTTCCTCAAATAACTGTTTTCAAATTCATCTATGTTGTTTTATGACAATCTCCGGAGAAACGAGACTTTTCTTTTGTTTCAAGTTCCTTTTTTTATCTTCAAATAATTAAAATTAATCTTAGTCATCAGGCGCACCTGATATCAAGCGCTCATGGGCAGAAAACCCAATTTTTCGGATCACTCTACTTTCTTCCCCAAAATTCAGTACAACGAGAGGTTGTGGGAATCTAGAACCGAATATTAGCCTGCACAGGTTGTTCTTGTTCATTAATTTTCCTTTAACAAGGCAATGGCACATTTTTATTCATAGATATATTACATTATTTGATATTGGCTGTTAGATGGAACACTTCTTGAAGCATCTACAGTACATGGAAAACGGGGTTCGACTTGAGCGTTGCCTTGGACTTGGTCTGAATGTCCGGTGGTATATGTCACTAGCCTTAATTTCTACTGGTCACAAGTCGAGGGTAACTCAGAATAACATTGAACTGAGACCAACAGAGAATCACATGAAGCCAACATGTTGTTTCAAAGTTACATGTCAGACTTTATAGTGCATATAGTCCTGTGGTACTTTTTAGCACAGCTATTTTATCCACAGGGCAGGGGATTGAAGTTTCTGATAAAAGCTACTCGTTCTCCCTTTCCAACATTTTTGATTGAATGCTTAAAATCAAAGAAATATTAAGGTCAGTTTCTTAAATCTTACTCGTCCTGACCAAATCTTCGCTTGTCATGGCAAGCGGACAAGTGGTATTTTCCAGACCTGCAGGGGCAAGTGATATATCCCTTATATACATAATACCGCGATATACATATTACCGTGAATGCCCATATATTTGCATTATCTCACACATGCATACTTAAAATTTCTAACCTAATGCACATTCTTTTAACGTTTCCATACTTTGTACAAATTGTTCATGCTATTGCCATGATCAAATTAAGCATGTCGTAAGTGACGCTAACCGAAAGTAGAAAACCAATGATAATTTATCAACTGAAATGCAAACATGTATTTGGCATTTAGATTCATGTTCTTTGAGATGTATTTTGTTATCATGCCTTTGTGCTATTTATATGTTTTTGGTGCTCTGGTGTCTGTTTGTTCGAATTTGTGTGAATCTCTTTGTTGATTCTAGTTTTAATATTCCCTTCAACAGCCATTTCAATACAGAGCTGAACCCGTGATCAGTTACAGTATTCACTATTGGCCAATAATGGATTGTTTTACAATACATCGGTTGCACATGCACATTGAAAGCAAATAGTTATTTTCTTTCGATATGTAATTATACTTTCTCAGTTATTTTATCCAAAAGCAGCCAAAACAAGCTTTAGATAATATTATATAAGCTGAAAACAAACTAACATTCAGTATTTCAGTTTTAGTGAAAGCAACAGTTGGTGTGCAAGACTTTTTTAAAACCATACATAAATGTTAAATGGTGATTCTATATACCTACTCCAATAAATTCTTCCACAACTATTAAATTCCTCTTTCTCTGAATGATTTATGTTTAAGTATGATTCTGCCAACAGTAAAGAATGGTTGGTCCCTTGCTTAGATACACAGCTGCATGTATAATTTTACAACCTTCTGGCTCATTCCCTGCTAAATAGGAATCAGCGATTCTATATAAAAGTAAAGCTATATACTACGGGAAACCAGGTTATGTCCTCCATAAGATTGGTTATTTTTCAAAGATGTGAATATACTGCAATTTCATAATAAAAAACAACAAAAATCTCCAAAAATTGTAGAATCGGGACCTTTTATTCAATGTTAAATAATAAACACAAACACATATATATTTGACATAAAAGAAAATCAGTATACAGTGATTTATATTACAGAAAAAAAGAATGACCTGATCAGGTAGATATGCAGCTATTCAATAAAACCTAGAATAACCATGGCAACAAGAGATTTCTCTGTCTGCATCATCACTGTGTGGCTGGTTGTCGCCTTCATCACAACTGTGACAGAAGCTTCAGTAGGGGACAGATCGTACATATTCAAGAAGTGTATGGACAACTGTCGCAGGAATAACTGTACAGGAGAAAGTCTGAAGAAGTTTAGGTACCCAATATTTTCTTTCTAATTGTCAAACCTGTATATTCGTCCCTGACATAGTGGTTTAAGACCACCCAAGTTTCATATCAGTCTATGCAGATTCAACAGGGACGCTCTCAGATAAACGGATTTGTTTAAAGCAGACAAACAAGGATATAATATTCATACCATAATTTTTGTCTCCAGATCACTGACCTGTCCCTACTGAGTATTGATGCTGTGGGCTCGAGCCTTAGCCAAGGAAATGTAAATAAATTTGAGTTTGATGAAGAAGTAGTCCGCAGTTGTTATAGCTCTAGCTTGCATTTTGATGAAATACCTTCCTTTTTAGCTCGCTGGGACGAAGTCTAAGGAAAGCTATTGCCATGACCCCAGCGGCGTCATCGTTGCCTGTAGACACCCAGGTTAAACTTTTGCGATTAAGTTTAAGATAATTATGCAACCACTCATTGGATGTGAATGAAATTTCAAATTTGTATTCACCATCATCAATGGAACACACGGAGATGAGAACCATAACTCTGGATTGCATTTTGGCACAGTTATTGCCCATTTTGGACTTAGACACCCAGGGGTGAGCTTTGTTGTCTTCTGACAACTTTTGTTTATGTTTATTGCTATACATTTATATATATTCATCAGACTGATATGGAGCATGGCTTGAAAACTGTTGGAGACATTCACATGACACTTTAAACATACATACTGGTAATAGGTTACAATACATTGTGTAAGAGTATAAGCACAATGCATTGTGCAAGATAAGTAGAATGCATTGTGAAAGATAAGCACAATGCATTGTGCAAGATAAGTAGAATGCATTGTGCAAGATAAGTAGAATGCATTGTGAAAGATAAGCACAATGCATTGTGCAAGATAAGTAGAATGCATTGTGCAAGATAAGCACAATGCATTGTGCAAGATAAGTAGAATGCATTGTGAAAGATAAGCACAACGCATTGTGCAGGATAAGTAGAATGCATTGTGCAAGATAAGTAGAATGCATTGTGCAAGATAAGCACAATGCATTGTGCAAGATAAGTAGAATGCATTGTGAAAGATAAGCACAACGCATTGTGCAAGATAAGTAGAATGCATTGTGCAAGATAAGTAGAATGCATTGTGCAAGATAAGTAGAATGCATTGTGCAAGATAAGCAGAATGCATTGTGCAAGATAAGCAGAATGCATTGTGCAAGATAAGCAGAATGCATTGTGCAAGATACATAGAATGCATTGTGCAAGATAAGTAGACTGCATTGTGCAAGGTAAGCATATTGCATTGTGCAAGATAAGCACAATGCATTGTGCAAGGTAAGCAGATTGCATTGTGCAAGATAAGCAGAATGCATTGTGCAAGATAAGCAGAATGCATTGTGCAAGATAAGCAGAATGCATTGTGCAAGATACATAGAATGCATTGTGCAAGATAAGTAGAATGCATTGTGCAAGATAAGTAGAATGTATTGTGCAAGATAAGCACAATGCATTGTGCAAGGTAAGCAGATTGCATTGTGCAAGATAAGCAGAATGCATTGTGCAAGATACATATAATGCATTGTGCAAGATAAGTAGAATGCATTGTGCAAGGTTAGCAGATTGCATTGTGCAAGATAAGCAGATTGCATTGTGCAAGATAAGCAGAATGCATTGTGCAAGGTAAGCAGATTGCATTGTGCAAGATAAGCAGAATGCATTGTGCAAGATAAGCAGAATGCATTGTGCAAGATAAGCAGAATGCATTGTGCAAGATATGCAGAATGCATTGTGCAAGATACATAGAATGCATTGTGCAAGATAAGTAGAAAGCATTGTGCAAGATAAGCACAATGCATTGTGCAAGGTAAGCAGATTGCATTGTGCAAGATAAGCAGAATGCATTGTGCAAGATAAGTAGAATGCATTGTGCAAGATAAGCAGAATGCATTGTGCAAGATAAGTAGAATGCATTGTGTAAGATAAGTAGAATGCATTGCGCAAGAAAAAACTTCAGACTGATTTTGACGAAATTATTTCTCTCTTCCTAAAAAGTCAATATTCCATCGACTTTCCTGCATGCACCAAAGATCGATATTGAAGGTATTTATCAGAAAATTAAACTTGGTGCTATTATGTATAACCTCTGATTTACTGAAATCCTATTCAATTTTGAAACATAAATTGCATTCTGGTCATGTCTGTGCTGATGTTGAATTCATTGTTATGATTTGTTAACCTTTTACTCCATAGATACGCGTTTTCCCCCACCAATCACAGAAGGCCTTTGAAAACAGTGCAGGAAGAGTTTACGAGCAATCTAAACACTTCCTGCACTGTTTTCCACTCTGTCAGTTAATATATAAACATACTTCACCCAATAATTCAAAAGCCGTCTATATTAGAGGTGTCCAAAATCTTCTACATGTATATTAGAGGTGTCCAAAGGCGTCTATATGAAGTAAAGGGTTAAATTGACCTGATGCGAGCAGTCAATTAGACAAGTCTGTAATCCAATCAGTGATCAATGTTGTTTCCATGGCAACCATTTTCCTTAGACAAATGAACAGTCTCTAAGTAAACACTACATTGTATTTTCTTGGACAAACAGCATTATATGGCCAGTGGGCAGAGCGCTAGTCGCTGTTGCATCAGATCAGTTGTGTAGTCTCTATGTTCTTGAGAATAATGTCAGAATAATTATTTCTATTTAATTCCTGGTTTCATTCATTACAGTGTTGCCCAGCCATTAAGTCACAACCTGTTACAATGGAGTTGCGCTGACGAGTGTAAATACATGTGTATGTGGGTCACCGTGGATGCTTTCCAGAAAGATCGACTTCCTATTCCACAGTTTAATGGAAAGGTTTGTTATAAATTATTACTAAAGTGAAATTTAGCCCTGAATTTCCAGAGAGAACAGAGAACCTTGTAACTGTTTTTAAGTCACATTTCTGCGTTGGGTTCATGTATACAGGATAAAAAAAATATATGCAAGCAGTCCAGGCTTCTGTTTCACCAACATATTTAAGTAAATACTTAAATGCTATAAATTCAAGAAAAGCATCAAGGCTTTCATTTTAGACTGTCTCCAGTGCAATAACAAATGGCTGACTTGATTTTTATTTAATAATTCATAAGTAACCAGTCAAATGTCAGTTAAGTTTTAGAGTATTTATATCAAACTTAATAAAAACTTGGTGAAACCAGTCCAGGACTTTGGACCTAGAAACTGGGGATCAAACCCACAACTTCTGGCATGAGCAGCCAGCACTTGATCCATTACACTGCCTTACTTTCATGTCTTGACTAACTGTAAAAGATTTTTTTTAATGGGGTTTAAAGCCATTTTCAACACATTTCAGGTTATATATGGCATAACCAGTTTTACTGGTGGAGAAAGACCTCAGACTGAGTCCGACAGCTTTCGCAAGTATCTGGAAACTTTCTCACATAAAGTTTTTGGAGTGAGCGGGACTCAAACCTACGACCTGGTGAGAGGTAAGTGATCTTGAGATGGGGCCTTAGGTCACAGTGGACCCTTAGGCCACAGAGGACCCTGTAAAAGAAATTAAAATTAATAATGATGTACCGGTTATAATAAATTCTAACAATAGTGATATCTTTTTTTAAAATTTCTAGTTCTTCAGGGAGCATGGAATACCTACATATATGGTATGTTATGTGATAATCTATTTTATCACATAATGTACAGTGCAGGAGTGCAATAAACCCATGACATATATTTGATTATTGCTCAATGTTTTCTGTACAGCTCGGCTCTCGCACATAAAATGCAGGACTGCTTCCTGACTTGTCTGAATATATAAATGAGGTTGATTTATCATGTTAAAATGACATTATTTTAAGATGTTACATCATACGATGGCTGACAGAAACCAATATGACTGATTTATTCTTGTTCCTTACAGAGGTGATCTATTTGATAAATGGTAAATGTACCATTTTTCTCATATATGTGATAAAAAGAATCTTACATTTGTGCTGAGTTATTATTTAATTTTACTCATTGGCGAAAAGGATATTATGTTTTTCAGAGCCTTGCATAATATATTTTTGCCAGTTTGTTTAATAGATTCAACAAAAATGAACATTTATGTAAAATTGTCTTTTTATGGCATAAAGATTGATAAGTTTGATAATAAAATTTAATAAATCTTATTATGATATAACTCAGAAATATGATACAATATATACATGTATATATTACAATTAATTTGCAGGTTATCTTTATAAGAAATGAAGAAAAAATTTCAAGATTCTTTGTATATAAAAGTTTCAGTCAGTCTTAAGACATAATGTATAATGATAATGTCATATAAAATGATGATCTTGGTTTTAGTGGCCATTTGTACGTGTATGGGGTATTCAGGAGCCTGCATCCATGATATTCTCACTGTTGAATGGTCTAGCCCACCTGAATATTCTGCGATATAGGAAGTTTGTCCCCTCGACGACACCCATGTATTACATCTGGCATGGAGCAGCTATAGTAAGATAATTATCATATAAAATAAGATACATTGTTTTTTATCTTTTATTTTACATAGATTGTGAAACAATATCTAACAACAAATGATGCTCAAAGTCTTCCTGATTAGAACCAGTACTAGGCATAAGGCTTTCATGGAATATGTCCATCAATTCTTCAATTTCCTTAGGTGAAATTCCATGGATAAATTTCCTTGACTATACATTGTAATTATATTAAAATATAACACACAAATAATATGGACTATTAATATGGAATGCCATGGAAACTTCTCTTTTTTTCTGTGAATCTGTCCATGGATTATTTGATTACCAAGAATAAATTCAATAGAACTAAAATTTAATATTATGCACAAATAACTGTTATCATGGGATGCCATAAAAACTTCTTCTTTCTTTATCCATGGAATCTTGTTCCAATAGCTTTTGGTTTTTGGACCATTCTGTTTTCATTTAGAAGGGGTAACTGACTAAGATCTGAATAATGTAGACCCTGCTCAACTCAGTATACTGGGTCTACTTAAATTTGTAAATATTGTCATTGGCTAGCTTTAATGTTATTTTACTGATTTTGAACATCTTACTTTGATTTTTACAGACGGCCATGAATGCCTGGACCTGGTCAACAATTTTCCATTCCAAGGATACAGACTTTACAGAGGTGAAAATTAAATCTACTCTTATCTTTTTCTGATAGAGCAAGGCCTGAAGAGCTCAGTTGTTAGACCATCTGGCTATCAACCCAGCCGGGCCTGATTAGCTCAGCCGGTTACGGGTCTGACTATCAATCCAGGGGTCGTGAGTTTGAATCCCCGCTAGGCAACAGTCTCCGTGATGATTAATATACAATATTGTGTTTACAATCATTATCATTTGTCTCTTACCACTGATACAAGTGGGAAAGTTGTCAGTTACTTCCGGAGATGGGGTGTGCTCGAGTACTGGTTAATCCCAGGAAACAGTGGTTAGGTTAACTGATCGTCTGTTAGCCCTCGATGGCGTAAAAATGACGCTAAATATTCAATAAAAACTATCAACGCAGTGGTTGTGGGTTTGAATCCCTGCTTTGACACAGTCTCTAAGATAATTGATACAGGACATTGCGTCACATTATCATTCTTCTCTCACCACTGATTTAAGTTATCCGTTACTTGCCCAGATAGATGTGATTGAGTACTATCAACCTTTCAGGAACCTAGGAAAGAGTGGTTAGGTTAAAAGATTGTCTGTTAGCCCTCGATGGCATAAAAATGATGCTATATATTCAAACAATTAAGCAAACAAACATTTCTGAGAGAGAGAGAGAGAGAGAGAGAGAGAGAGAGAGGAGAGAGAGAGAGAGAGAGAAGTATTAAATGATTTTTCAGGTCACTCTGTCTCAAGTCTGCATTATTAACTTACCTGAGCAGTTCTGATCACCCTGTGTCTATAGTAGGTATACAGGGTTTTTTACAGATTGGAATTCGCTTGGGTAAGAGCATTTACATTCGAAGGTTTGTCCCAATACATTTTCAAGCCCTGTGTAGAGCACTCATTAAAACAGATTTATGTTTTAGTAATAGTAGTACCAGTCATGGTAATACTGGTACCAATAATGGTTATACTGGTACCAGTCAGAAAAAGTCATCCGATTTAGTATGTTTGATATTATGCATTAAAATGAGAAAAGATATGCAAAGAAATATCAAGATTTAAAGTAAAATAAGTTTTGCAAGATATTGTTCAAGATTTCATGTGTTGGTACCATTTTATTTCTGATATTCAAACACTGGAGTGCCCCTGTGCCTAAATGGCCTCTAGAAAAGCGAGAAGCATGACATGTATAATAACTTTAGATTGTATGCACTCGGGCACCTGCAGTTTTTTTTCTTGGATCTTCACCCAACCAATAGACAGTAGTTCTATTGTCACAGTGGGTATGTAAGCTGTTAAAAGAGAGATTTATGTCAGCAGTTCATCTAGCTGAGTCAAGCATTCAACCTGTCAGCGAAAGGTAACGGACTGATTGAATATTTTTCTCATCCAACATGGGACTGTGACTAGTGTATAAATGTATTCCGAGAAACATTGACATGATTCTCTGGAAATTTTAAACTATTGGAGAATATGTCACAGTGTGAAGTGTTAGGAGAAAGATATATGTATCAGCTAAATGTTCTTGGTACGAGTCTGGCTGCATATTTTTCTCTCCTAACAGGTTATGTACACACTGTATATATAACACTATTTATTTCACACTCGTATGATTTAAACCAATTGAAAACTTTTGTTTACATCACGTGACGATAAAATAGAAACCAGTTTTGTACTGTACGATTTCATATGCATTTACATCTATAATAGCATCATCAGAAACCTACAATCCAAAAAAAACATATTTTTTCGTATTGGACTCGATCCCAAAAATCCATATTTTTCCCATTTTGGACGGGACAATTCGTACGATTATTTACCTTTCCGAGTCGTTCGGAGTTACTCCCCTTGTATAAAGTGTTTCGTCTGGCAGTTAGAAAAATGTTGACAAATGACGAAATACAGGAGTTTTTAGCTGAAAATGCCGCAAAAACTACGAAAAGAAAGACAGACAATGACATTAATACATTTTATCGATGGATAAAGGAAAATTTACCGAGTGCAACACGAAAAATGGAAGAAATACCACCTCCACAACTGAATCAATTACTGAGTTTATTGTTTTCAAAGTTGAAAATTGTACAGTTTTGTTATATCACGTAAATACACATATGACATAATTTTTATGAAAAATAGGAATTTTTCAAATTGTCAATAACATCCGTTATGTAAATGTTACTTTTCCCGTCATTTGTCATTATTTATTATGGTGTGAAATAAAGAGGTCATTTAACAGTGTTGAGTACGCAGCAGTAATAATACATATTTGGACGAGGCTCGTCCAAATATGGATTATTACTGCTGTGTACGAGTCCAATAGAATTCAGTATTGTACACAACACTGTTAAATAACCTCATAATAATAATTATATCTTGGACAGGTTATTAAGCTGACCAAATTTTATTGTTATTATGTCGGAGGTAAGACACTTGTGTGAACTGTTATCACATATTTGCTTGATAAACAATTGCTTTTTATTACGATTTCTATTTGTGACTCTTTTTTTGTCCTCTACAGAAAATGGACTACTTTTGTGCCTTCTCTGTAGTTCTCTACAACACATTCACACTAGCATGCAGGTGAGATTTATATTTAATTAATTGAAAGAGCGCCCTCCATGGTTGAATGGTGAAAGATGCTTCGGGGGGTGTTTGGTCCAGTTTTGTTTAAAATCTTTATGTGAGAAAGTTCCTAACGAAAGGGAAAGTTGGTCATTGCCATTCTAATGTCTTCCTCCACCATAAAATCTGGATTCCATATACATATATAAACAGTAAAAATCCCAAATAAAAAGCCCACCAGTGTGATGCTTTTTGTTAATAGGTGACTGGGGGTGGTGGGAGAGAAATCTGTATTCAATATGGTATGAAATGTGTGTAAAATACCATGAAGCATATTGCCCATAATGAGACATTAAGTAAATCTTGAAATGTTTAAACCAGACTTGAAATGTACATGTAATTTATTTGTTTTTAAGACCCATTTCCAGAACGTCAATTCATTTTATTTTCTATAAAACAGGTGGGGAGTGTTTATAAGGGGTATATGGTGTGCATGGAACTAAGAGAACCATTTTTCCTCTACAGATACCTCAGACAGTGGTGGCCCCATATTCACAAAAACATTTCAACTTAAATTTGAACGGAGCTTTAATTTTAAAACTGCTTCATTAGTAAACTTTTGAAATTTTGCATTTTATTTGTTTTTAATCCACTACAGATTTAAAAACTTAAATAGGAAAAGCAGCTGATTGAAATTTTATGAAGGGTTGTGTATTCATGCAAAGTCTCATTTTTAAATTATCCAAATTTTCATTCATCTTAGGAAATTTTCATTGCACAATGGAATTCTCTACAAAATGAGACTTTTCCCAGCAAATTGTGTTAAAAATTGTTGAAGTACTCATGATGGCAGACTTGTATACTGCAACTACAAATCAACAAAAGTACTTAATGTTTTGTTTCAGACTGTAATGTTTTAATTCAAGATGATTTTGTATGTTTAAAACATTATAACACATCTAATGTTACATGCGTCTTATATTTTGTATTAGAAACTAGTTGCCTGTGAAATCTGAATGATTGGAGTGCCAAATTATTTATTTTGCGTGCCATTTTATCAACATTTAGTAAAGATATGCAAGCTTCCAATCCTTCTATACAAGTCCTTTTTTGAGCCAGTGAGACTAAATATCTTGAGGACAGTTTCAGCTTATTTAGATAGAATGTGAAACAAGTTTTATAACTTAGACAAATTATGGTTGAAGTTTTCAGGAGAATTCTGTAAGATTTCATCTTTTGTTCTCATCCTTTCTTTATAAAAATAATGTACACACACATATATAATTATATATATATTTGTGCATGTATATGAGAATATAGTTTAGATAAAGTATGTTAAAACCAAGTCTTCCTCGGAAGGACCAGTGGTAAGTCCATATCCTCCACCATGGCTATGTGTGGTGTCTTTGAGCAAGATACTTTATCTGCATATACTTGCATGTAGTACTGATTCTACCTAGGAAGACTTTTAGCCTAATTTGTCTAAGTTGTAAGAACTTGTTTTACAATCTATGTTATATAAGTAAGTAAGTGTATATGTAGATAAAGTGTCATGCTCAAAGACTACACCAATCATAAGCATGACAGGAAATTGAATCCACAATCTTTAGAGCCAGAGTACTATGCTCTTCCACTAGAGAGGGAGATTTTGATACCAAATGAATTTTCCAAAAGCTTTAATATAATTTATTATTTTTACTTCCTAAAATTTTATCCTTGAAAAATGTGAGTATATACTTTGAGTAACTATATGTAATCTATTTTAATATTACTTTCAAATAATTTGTGTTGGAAATTTTACTTAAAAATCTAAAGTTTGAATATAATTGTAAATAGTTAACATTAATTTATATCTCAATATTTCCAGGGTGTTTGGCAGTGTCAAATGGTGGCGCCCCCTGGTGGGTGTTGGTATATGTTGCATTGTGTTCTATATCAAACATATATACTTTCTGGCGTTTGACAGATTTGACTACGGATATAATATGAAGGTTAATATAGGAGTAGGTGAGTATTTTCCACATCACATCTTTCTAGAAAATAATCACATGACTTCTTTGATGATCTTGAGAGCTACTGACATTAAAAGTCCAAAAATTGTTTACCAGTAATTCTTGATCTATTTAACAGATCAAAATGAATATCAGCATAATAGAAGATTGACCGATATTTGATAATCACTAATGAGTACCTAGAGGTTGTGCAAGCTTCATCTGTGTTTAGACTTATTAGTTTTATGCCCCCACAATTTGAAGAGTGTTGGTGGGGTGTTACCATGGAATTATATAGAGAAGGAAAGGCAATTGATTGAGATTTTGTGAACGCTCGCATTTTCACGCAAAATCTCTCAATGCCTCGTTTTCACTTATCTTAACTTCCATTCATCTCAGGATCACAAATCAAAATTCTTACATTGCAGAATAAAATTGTTTCCAAGACAATACAATTCCCATAAATTTGTGTTTAAAATTGTTCAAATACTTGTGATTACAAAATTTGTATGCTGAAGCTAATATAACGACAAATTACGATAAATTTTCTTCAAACCTCAATATCTTTAATTCAAGATCATTTTGCGTGATTGAAACATGTTTAAACATCTAAGATTACATACAACTTTCAGTCTATGTTCCAGAAATCAGTTGCCTGTGAATTATAAATGATTAATTTGCAAATTATGAATCCTTCGTGTGCTATTTCATCATCATTTAGTCAGGAGATGCAAGTTTCTTATCCTTCTAATACAAGTCGTTGGTGTTACTCTAGCCTGATTAAATAAGATGTGAAAGAACAGCTCTTTTATTATTTTGATATCAGATCTGCTGGCTTGGAAGAAGCAAAATAAAAAAATCTTACAAAGGCTCCTTGGAGACGTGCAATATGTCGCACAAGTGTTACCCTTGTCAGCTGTGCATTTGGTAAAAAAATTATTTCCCATCAATAACTTCTGAAGGAATATATATTGTATTTAATTTATATTTCATGATATAGGTTACATGTACAATTATAAAATACAGGTCAAGTTCAATATTAGTCAAAGTCAGTCAAATTTTACAAAGAGTTATTACACCTTTTTTACCTTATTTTCGGTAAAAAAATGGTTTACAATCAATATCTTGGGAATTCATGTTAACAAATATATTTCTAGTTTCAGACTTGGATCATTGTATGGACATAAATGTAACGGTGAAACTTCTTTACTCGATAACAAGTTTTACTTTTCATACCTGATAATAATTATAACATATATGTTATATCTACAGCACTGTTCAATATGGTAGGCTGGTTGGCATGGTGCATATGGAAGAGAAAATGCAGATATGTCTGGAAGGCTGTTGCCTCAATTGTAGGGATCCAGCTATTGTTGTGTCTTGAATTAGGGGACTTCCCTCCCCTGTGGTGGACGTTTGATGCCCACGCCCTCTGGCATGCTGGAACTGCACCCCTTTGTCTACTCTGGTATAGGTATGTGTTTGGTTTAGTGGTTGTATCCCGGACTCGTGGTTAGTGGGTTATGAGTCGAATTCACGTGTTTTGTCCTTGTACACCACAATTTGTTCACATTTACTTATCATTAGTATCTTGTTATATCTTAAGAGATACATAGCAATATTGAAATTGATTTTACTTCGGTTCACTAATAAAAAAGGAATAATCTATTTCATCAATATAAGCATAAAAAAGTGGTTTGGGGAATCAATTTCACTATGTAAATTTCAGTTCGCTAGTTTCATTTCACACTTTACGTCCCATTTTGGTACATTGATCTCAATTTATCAGATTCATAAGATGCTTTGATATTTTGTGAACTAATTAATAAACAGATTGTTCTTATCTAATCTCTCATTTCAGCCATACAACAAGATCCAATATCATGATTTATATAATCAGAAATTTTGAAATCAAGATCATGTGCGTTGCAGTAAGTGGGGCTCCACCCTAGCAGTGGTCTCTGAACTAGCCCATATGATAAAAAATGTAAAATGTGCTTTTATTCTTACACTGTATCTTTTAAAAGCTTTCAAAGCATATTAATTTATACACCTCCTGTACTGAAATATGATTACTGGTATCGAAAACTGCTGTCTTAACATTAAAGATTTGAAAAGTGTTTGGGTTTGACATCTCATTCAATTCTTCATCTGTTTATTTCAGTTTTGTGATAGATGATGGGCAGTACCTCATGACTAATAAAGATCCAGGTCTGCTACCTCAGAAAATAGACTGATAAGTCGATTCTTCATTCCTGGAAATACCGATAGAGAAATATGACTGGTCTACATATTTTTCATGATAGAGAAAAAAGATTGTTTTATAAATTCTTTTACACTTTGATTTCAGAGAGAAATCAACTGATCTGCAAATTCTTTATTCTGCTAGATTTTCTGGTAGTGAAAATAGACTGCTTTTCAGATTCCCAATTTCTAGATATTGTGCTTTTAAACAAGAATAGACTGATTTACAAGTAATTCATTCCTAAATATACTGATAGAGAAAATAGACTAATCTACAAGTTTTTCCTTTCTCAATCTACTGATAAGGAAATTCTGTACTCCCCTAATTTTTTTGAAAGTGACGCTATATGACTCTAGATTTTCATTTCAAGACCTAGAGAGAGAGAAAATAGACTATACATGTTCTTTTTTCTTTGGTCTGGTGATAGAAAAATCTATAAATTTACTATTCCTAAATAAACAACATTATTAAACATAATAGTATTAAGAAACATTGAATTTTTACAGACAAGAGAAATAAAGCCCACATATTCTTTAGTGCCATCGATATGCAGTTATCAAGGGTTGTGCAATAATCTGTTTAATTAAGTGTCAAGTATTTACTTAACCATCAGAACAGAAATAAATAATTTTAAAACTTAATGGTAATGTTAATTGCACAGTTCAAGTTTGTCATAGTTTTGATGATATCTCCAAGCAGTATTTGTGTATTTATTTATATATGAAATTATATATACCTTAATAAATATATAGAAAACCATTACACAGGTACATTGATGTGTATTAATCAGTATTTGAAAGTTAAATCGACAGTTCTTTTACAGACCCTTACTCATGTGGTTCAAGATATGATTAAGGTCACCGTCGATCTCTGCAGAGGAGTGAGAGAATCCTCTAGATGGGTGTCTTGTCCATTTGATCATTTTTTGTCATGTTCACACATAGATTTTAGTTAAATTGTCAACCACTATTTGGTTCCATTGTGCTGTAAGTGATGACAAAATAGGACCACTGTAGCTCAATGTACCACTGTAAGTGGCAACAAATTGAGTATTGGTTAGAAAATTTCTGAAACTGCAGTTATGCAGCTATCAAGGTTCTTGGTTCATTTTACATGTTCATTTGTTGATGCTTTTTCCCCCCAATCTGTCTGTTAATTTTTTGCATATTGAGAGTGAACCTTTAATTTTCCTTCCCATTTGTGTTGTATAACCTATAATCACGGGGTGGGTGGGTAGTTGGCAAGTAAAGTTAAACTACTTTAAAATCTAGCACAAACTGATATAATATGTCTCTTAAATGGCCAAATATGTATTACTCCCCATAAAATAGTACATGTATATTAGATCCCACCCCGCATAAACTAAAAATACACTGAAATGTCATGATGTCATTTTATTGATAAATACAAAATGATTTAATGTTGTCAATGAAGTGATGCTAAGAATAGAATCACTGTCGATCTCTGCAGAGGGGTAGGAATCCTCCGAATGGGTGTCGTGTTCATTTTATCATTTTTTGTAAAGTTCTCTATTGTGGTTAAATTATCAATCCCTGTGTGGTTTCAGGGAGCCATGAGTGATGGCAAGAATAGAATCACTGTGGCTTATGCATGTCATAAGAAGCAACAAATTGAGTAATATGATAGAATTTGCTGAAACTCTGCAGTTCTGCAGGTATCCATGTTCTAGGTTCATTCTGCATATTCATTTGTTGATGTATTTTTTTTAATCTGTATGTTAATTTGTTGTTTTTGTACATGTAGAGTGAACCTGGAATCTTCCTTCCTGTTGGCGTCGAATAATCTATAATGTGTTGGTACGCCGTAAACCCTATTCATTCATTCATTCATTCATTCATTCATTCATTCATTCATATTGACCCAGTTATTGGTCCTAAAATTGTCATATTGGCCCATTTATTGGTCCTAGAATTGTCATATTGGTCCTAGAATTGTCATCTTGGCCCAGTTATTGGTCCTAGAACTGTCAATTTGACCCAATTATTGGTCCTAGAATTGTCATATTGGCCCTAGAATTGTCATAGTGGCCAAATTATTGGTCCTAGAATTGTCATATTGGCCCAGTTATTGGTCCTAGAATTGACATATTGGCATAGTTATTGGTCCTAGAATTGTCATATTGGCCCAGTTATTGGTCCTAGAAGTTTCATATTGGCCCAGCTATTTGTCCTAGAATAGTCATAGCGGCCCAATTATTGGTCCTATAATTGTCATAATGGCCCAAGGCCATGGACTGCAGACAAATACCTACAACTGGATCAATATGAAATTAATTAAATGCAGTTATATTAATTAATTCCTAACCTAAATTATTCCTAAAAGTAGTAGCGTTAACCCAGTTTTGGTTTATATACGTGTATGTAGTAACAGTTCATCTTGGCCTAATTCTGCTTCAAATTGACCTAGTACTGGGATATATTGGCCTAGTTATGGTTCAAATTGGCCAAGTTTTGGTTAAACTGACCTAGGTCTTGTTTATTATTGGCCTGGTGTGATTTATGTTAGCTTAGTTACGAATAATGTTGGCCAAGTACCTGCCATATACATGTAGGTTAAGATTTTCCTCAATGACATGGCATATTTTAAAAAAAGTTTATCAACAATAGTTAGGAATGCATGAGAAGTAGCCTACCACAATCAGTAGGGGGAGGCATGTTACCCAAACATGTATGCACCAAAGGAAACAAAAGTATTCAGTCTGCGTACTACAGTACATGTACACCTTTCTATAATTCTAACTGCTCACCTGGTTATATAGGTTCTGAAAAAATCAATAAAACATTTTGTCCACATATCTCAGTGATACTATAATATTATATCAATAAAAATCTTTATATTCTGTCTCGGGTCAACAAGTTTAGTAACTTTTGTCTGTCTACTTATTGTTATGTTGAAAACATAAGTTGTTTTATGAGATTGTATTTTGTTCTGTCTTGTGTATTTGTGTTGTGTCATGCAGTCATGCAATGATTAGCCCATAATAAATTATTTCTACATTTTCATCCAAATATGATAGGGGCTGGGGTGCAATTTTATTTTTCAGACTTTGAAACGGAAGTGTCGTATTTATGCATGAAATGAAAGAAAATCATTATAAATATCAAAAAGCATATTTGTGTTATATCCAAACCACTCCTTGACAACTGCTGGCCCCTTTATTGCCTTCACGAGGATAAAAACAATTGTAAATAGCACGGTGACCATTGTAAAAGAAATAAATAAAAGGAATCTGTGATCTGGACAAGGTAATAAAATATATTGGGACGTGAAAAAAGCGGTCGGCCATGGAAAAAAACTAGGAATTATTTTATTATTGCGTTAATTTTTATTTTTATTTTAACTATATTGTACCTATAGTCTAATAGTAATCACAGACATAATAAACAGTTACTGTATTATTCTTATGACTTCATTGTTTTGTACAATATAGACATGTGTTTTTGGTTGAGTTTCCGTCTGAAAAAAAAAACACAACAAAAAACATGTTGCACATGTCAATAACAAGTCTATGATTTTTTTCCACAGGGTACAAATCCAAATATATATTTCATAATGTACAGAACTATATATAATAACATTTTTATTACACACCCTGTTCTCAAAATTATTTTTTTAAAAAATGGAACATGCTTCCGACTTGATATATGAAGGGCCAAATTGATAAAGTGTCTTTGCCTAGTTGAACAAGATTGTCAGAGTGTAATGGAAATGGGGGCTACTAGCGAATGAGATGAGCTAAAGTGACAATCTAATTGGGAAAGACATGTTAACGCCAACATCACATCATTGATGTTATATATCTGATGTGATTTTTGTTAATCATTTATTTCCAGGTGTTGGCAAAATATAAACAATACATGTATATAATTGATAAAAGAAACTTGGTCTTTATCAAAGAGTTTACATGAGAATTTTGAAAAATTTGTATCGCGCAATATGGACTGAATAATTTTTTTGGTATCCAAATAAGAGAAAATAATTATATTGAATGGTCATGTGGTACAAATGCAGAGGGCTGATTGGAATAAGAGAATTGGGTAAATAATAATAGAAAACTTGTACACATGTCTCATTATACAGGATTTTTAACAGAGTAGAGTTTCAACATTTTCTCCTCAAGATGTGAACAATTTGGGTATTGTAAAATACCTACCCAAACATCTCATGATGGATGTGTTTTCTTTGTGTGTGTGTGTGTGTGTGTTGGGGGGGGGGGGGGGGGGGGTTGTGGGTGTATGTGTTTATGGCTTTGTTGATGTAAATATTATAATAGTCATACTTACATATGGATGGCAATGACCATGTATACGTTTGTGCTAATAAAATCTTGACTTGTAAAAAATAAAAAAAATACATGTATTTATTCTTGAACTCAAATTTTGAGGGGATAGAGGTTCCAAATTCTATAATGTTTCCTGGATATTGAAAAAAAGTGAAAATAGATAAAAATTATACAAAATATACAGAATCAACAAAAAGAACAAGCATTTTGTAAGACAATACAAGTACTTATTTCTCAATATAAACTTTGTATTTTGTTCAATCTTGTGTCGAGTTCAAATCTTTGCCCAGCCAGTGTCCGCTATGATTGATATACAACACTCACGGCTGATTCAAGCGGAAAAAGTATTAGTTATTTGCGGATATGTGTATGAATGAGAACTGGATAATTTCCCACGATCCCAGGAAGGAGTGATCATAACTAACCATCTGTTAGCCCTTG
This sequence comes from Panopea generosa, assembly GCA_029582155.1. Classification (NCBI taxonomy): domain Eukaryota; kingdom Metazoa; phylum Mollusca; class Bivalvia; order Adapedonta; family Hiatellidae; genus Panopea; species Panopea generosa. The sequence goes on from CM055909.1 coordinate 62,676,264, forward strand.
ATAGCATGAAAATGACGCTAAATATTCAAACAATCAATCTTGTGGCAGATAGATGAATGCATGTTTACTGGGTCAGTTCCCCTGTCATGCATATTGAAGGCAAGATTTTTATCTGCAACAAAATGTACAGTACATGATACACATGGTTTTTTATTGCAAATTTAATTCACTTATAAACATTCCATAATTGTCAGTTTTGTTCATCAGCACTCTTCTCGTTTCATCTGTGCATGGTCTTCCGTCACTGTGGAGCGCATGGTCCAGTGTAAAAAAAAACACCCCGCATTCCCCAAACCCTTACCTGCATATGCTCAATACTGGTTCTACTCGGGGGGGGGGGGGGACTATGAGAGCGTTTTGTGTTAAGTTATAACAGCTTGTTTCACAGTCAATGCAACAGAAATAAGCAAGTGGTGCAATGGTAGAGCATCAGACCTAGGATTGGAAGACTGTTGGTTCGATCCTCCACTAGGGTTATATGTGGTGTCTTTTAGTAAGACACTTTATCTGCATATGCTTAGTACTGTTTCTACCCAGGAAGACTTCCAGCGTAATTTCTCTAAATTGTAAGAATTCGTTTCACAATCGATGTAAAATAAATAAGATAAAAAAAAAAGTAAGTAAATAATATCTTAATATGAATCATCTACTTGTACATGTACATTTGCATATTGTCTTTAACACCAAATTATGTTTTATATTGTTTGTAATTTTGAAATTTTGCTATTTATTAAAAAAATGAACAAAACGTCATGCACTCTTCTTTGTTGTTTTTCTCCTCACAACTGACATGGGCTGTGAATTTCTGACTGTTATTGTGTCGGACTTTTGGTAACATAGAGTTTGAGTCCCTTTATCCGTGTGTTGCTACTGCATTCCCAGATGGAATCAATATCTTTGGAACCTTCGTCTTACAACTGTAACCTAGACGATCAAGTTTATCATAGAATAGCTTCTAAACATGATAAAGAATTTTATTACATAAAGTGCAGAAGTGTTATAAACCCACAACATATCTCGGACATTAACCTGTGTTATATCACTACCGATCCATCACTTGGTTCTTGTACATAAAATGGCGAACTACTCTTGGACTTCCCCAAATATGTAAATGATGTTGACATGTCATGGTAGAAGGATGTTTTTTTGAGACATTGCATCATAAGACAACTGCAGAAACTAATATGCCAATTTATTGCCTTGTTCTTTATAGAGGTGGTCTGTTAACCCTTTACTCCATAGATACGTGTTTTCCCGCACCAATCACAGAAGGCATTTGTAAACAGTGCAGGAGGAGCTCACTTATAACTTGAACACTTCCTACACTGTTTTCCACTCTGTAAGTTGATATAAACATAATTCACCCAATAGTTCAAAAGCCTTCTTTATTAAGTGTCCAAAGTCTTCTATAATAGAGGTGTCCAAATGCATCTATATTAGAGGTGTCCAAAGGCGTCTATATGAAGTAAAGGGTTAAATGGTAAATGTATCATTTTTGCTGAGTAAGATACTCTATATATTACATATTCTAACAATGAAATCACTGTCTTATATAGACACACATGAATTCTGGAGAATGGTAACTGAGCATTGACAAGTGATATATTGATAAGAATCAAATGTCAGTTTTGATTTACTCACTGTTATAAAAATAATTTATAAATTCAATATCTTCTACAAGATGGCTTTATCCACAGATCTTCAGACATGTTTATGTGCTTTTCAAATTGGATAATAGATGTCGGGTACACTTCAATCACCAAAATTTGTATTTGGCCTTGTGTGCACTGTAGCACTAGTGTTTTTTTATTGAACCAACACTTGCAGTAGTTCCATAACCAGAACATTGTATGATATTTTTTTAATTTTGCCAAATCAAATAAACATTATGGGGTGATAAAAAATTGCTTTATTTGATATTGTGTTCATTCCAACACTAGCATTTATCACTGGATCTTTTACAAACTCCGACAGTAGTACCCTATAACATACTGTATTCACCATTTGTATTGGCACAGCAACAAAAAAGTGGTTAAAGTCCCAAAACATGGTGAATATGGTAGTTTACAGTACTTCTATGTACTGTAAATGTTATTGGATTATCAAACAAAAATTTCAGATACAACCAACTTTCTTGTAACTGATTGATATGTATATCCAAATTGTGACCTTTCATTTATCAAAAATAGGTTCATAGGACATGGTATCTTATGTAAGAGATTCAGGGCCAGTATGGCCCTTTTCTTGTTTGTTTTAGTCTGTCCCAGCCCCAGAATCAGGTCTGTTAAATATCAATGAAAAAACAGGGATTTCCATGCTGTCCAGTTATTCATAGCATTTTGCTCTAACCCCACAATCTTAACCAGCAGTGGAATACCTGTGATCGCAACAATAGCTTAAAATAACATGTTTTCTTACATGCGGATATCTGGTATTTTATCAGTTGGAGATATTTCTATCTCACTCCAATTTTTAATATATTGAGATAACGTAATTCTTAACCAAACTGTGATGTCATTCAACTTTCGCTGAAGCAACTGACCAATCCATTGGATAATAATATAACTAAAAAATAATTTCAATAAACTTTTATTGGACATTGGCAGCTATATAAACACCACCTGAAGAAAATAGTCACATAAATTATCACAGATGGTCAAACATAACAAACATTGCGACATCCTACACCTGCCAGAGTTTCTGTGTTCAACACATTCATATACAAAGATTTTTCTGTATAAAAATGCTTTCCTTATAAAACTTAGAAACTAATACCTGCTACCGTACAATTCAAATGTTTATATATAATTTAGACGACCGACATTATCTCAATAAGACTGGATTAACAAAATAACAGTCACTAAATAACTGACTGACAGGCAGGTGAACGAACATATATTTAAAAATATACAAGTAAAACTGGCAATAAATGGGAAAAAATCAACAGAAAAGTTGAGAGAAAAAAACAGACAATAAAAGCATAGCGTTCAGTATGTTCATTTGAATGTTCCATAAAGTATTATGGACCACTTACTGTTTAAGTCAGCAGTACTGGATAGAGTTATTTACAAAACATTTCAACATGTGTATGTACCCAAGTTAAAATTTCAGTTGTTACTACTGTAACATCATTGCAATAGGACAGTTTCTAGATCACTGTCAGTTGTTATGGTCAGGTGACATGTATATAGGAAGCTTTGTTTGGATCATGAAACATTTTATTTGAATCTCCTTTTCAGTGTGTAATTAAAGATGACAATATTCAAAATTATCAACAAATAGGTTAATAACGGTTTTAATATGTTTTAAGCAGAATAAGGAAGTAATCAATTCTATTGTGTAAAAGATCTCGCAATTCTATAATATTAAGAAAACATTCCAAATTTGCACAGAGATATTATCAAAGAAATAAGCATTTTGTCAATTAACACTAATATTCTGATCAATATGAAAAAAAAAACTATCAAAATATATAGTTTGAACAGTTTTATAAATATTAAAAGGTTTTTATGAGCTGAAGATAGCAAAAAATATAATTTCTTAAAGAAAACTAATCTTGCACAGCAAGCGTACTGTCTACATAAAAAAAAAGGAAACCAATATTTATTTAAATTTATATTGAATATTTTTATCCTTTAAAGAAAAATAATTTTCACGACAATACATACATAGTAAAAGTTACATATATAACAAATTTACATTTGCCTCATCCAGCCTTGCATTTCTTAAAAAACACACATCAAAAATTGTCAATTTACATATACCTTCCAGAAATCATTAATATGACGAAACTGTAAACTGATTTGATAAGAAAATTTTAATGGCAGCATGATTTTTTCTAATTCTTTGATGTAAACAGTTATTAAATTTTATAAATAAAATATTTTCAACTTATTGTCTAATTACAGTAGCTTATTTTAAAATGTTTTTTGTTTTCAATCATAAATTGATTTTTAACTTAAAAAAAACATTCGTTCAAATCGTCTATCAATATTAAAGTTATAGTATAAATATACACATGAGCAAAAAAGAATCATTTCTACCAAACAAAACCCATTCTCTTCTTCGTTTGCACATCGTATATATTTTGTTTTGTTTCCTCTGTAGAGTCACGCTGATAGTGAGGCATCTGTTTGCCTGATTTATCCATAACCATGTAACTTGGTCGTATTCCCCCCTTGCCTTCAAACACAGGCCCTGCTCCACCTCCATGGCCTGTCCTGGCTGCTTTACGGAGCGGGTAAACATTACGCCCACCCTTCTCGCAATGGGAAATGACCTTGGTGGCATACTCCTGGAACTGGTCTTCCTCCACAGCCAGGAGGTCGATGTTGGCTCGGTCCAGAGCAATGCCTTGTTGTCTCTCCTCATTTTCTTTGTTCCTACGCTGATCCTGCAATGCAAACCAGTACATGTGTTAAAGTGAATAGTTAAAACTATTGAAAACTGAAGGATTATTATGTAAGGATTTGCTCAGGCTTAAATAACATGTATATACTCATTTTTGTGGTTAACATTTGCTGGAAAATCAGTGTTACAATGAAAATCAACAATATGAATTCTTTTTGTCAATTGCTGTCATATATACGTACAGGTCAGAAATACATTCACAATAGGAAATAATGCTATAATTGTCTTATTAAAATTAAATTATTTTTTAAATGGATAAAAAGCATCTTGTTATTGTAAGTAAGCAAGGTCGGAATGTTTTCGTTTGTCAAATCCACCAAAACGTGACAAAATCAGTATTTAAATTGGAGTGGTAAACTTGGTAAATGAAATATCCCCATTCTAAAAATAGACAGCACTTAAATATTGTTTGACCATCTTCACATGGTCATTCAGACTCTTTATAAGATGAAACAATTGTTACTTTATACCTGTATAACGAATCAAAATGGAATTAAAAAAAATCACACTACTCATTTAATATGTCACAAAATATGTTGCAATTTTTAGCAGGAAATTTAATTTAGTATACCTAGACGCATAGCCCAAATTAGTAAATCCCTTTTCAATATATTATTTTGGCATTTTTAGATAAATATCCTTTTGACAATATGGGGTCAGTGAGTGTATATATAGGTATGATATACTGGAAAATAGGTTTAAAGAAAATTTTGAAATTTTGAAACATCCTGATATATGAGATGTGTTAAAAGATATGTGGACTTTTGTAATATTTTCAACATTTAATATAGCGCATGAATATAGTTTATAGCGGGAATTTACTGCTTGAGACAGGTGAAAACTTGCCACAGCGGGTACTTACTGCTCGAGACAGGTGAAAGCCTGCCAGAGCAGGAACTTACTGCTCGAGACTGGTGAAAGCCTGCCAGAGCAGGAACTTACTGCTCGAGACTGGTGAAAGCCTGCCAGAGCAGGAACTTACTGCTTGAGACAGGTGAAAGCCTGCCAGAGCGGGAACTTACTGCTTGAGACAGGTGAAAGCCTGCCAGAGCAAATACTTACTGCTTGAGACAGGTGAAAGCCTGCCACAGTCCTGTTCTCGACAAACTTTCTTGTACGTTTTTCTTCCTCATTTCGTCTAAAGATCTCATCTGCGGCCTGTCTGATACGGATGGTCTCAAGCTCCTGGCGGCGTTCTTCTTTCTTTTTCTGCTCACCTTCTTTCATCTGAAGTGAAGAATGGAAGTATTCTATGGCAGATTGTGTTCACTTAATACTTGATACACATTAAGTGTGTTTACTTAATACTTGATGTTTGCACATTAAATCAATGTTTGAATACTGAATGTCAATTTTAGGCCATTCAGAGCTAACAGATAATCAGTTAACCATTCTTTCTTGGGATCGTGTTTGGTAAATCAGTACACAAGCACACCTTCACAAGTAAAGGATGACTTTCCCACTTTAATCAGCAACAATGAGAGGTAATGTCATATATCAATCATCATGGAGTTATGGCCGTATCGGGATTCAAACTCTGAGCTAACAGGGTCCAGCATGCATCAAATCTATCTTTATACCAATCACAGTACCGATATCACCATACGGGAATTTCAAACTTTTCATTTAAACATGATTTACACACCTGTAAATGACGATGTTCTGCCTGTGATGAAATGATTGATTTCATCTTGGATTCTTTCTCAGCCTCCTCCTTGGCCCGTTTCTCCTCAGCCTCGTTTACAGCTTCACGTATACGCTCATCTTCATCATCCATTTTCTGTTTCAGCTGAGCAGCGAGCTTCTCGCGGATTGACTCTAGTTGTTTCTGCTTCTCTCTGAAAGGCAACAGGAACAAACATTGTATTGTTGTACTGGGTGTAATTTTTCAGTAAAATTGACCTGAAATAAGCTAGGATTAAACTTGTTTAATTTTAAAATAAGATTCAAAGACTAAAAGACTGCTGAATTTAGAGCCATTGTAAATATCTTTAATAGTACAAATACCATTTATTCTAATAGGCAATTCTCACTACTAATATGTTGGTGATATAGCTTGGTTCAAATACTTTACATGAGAACTTTGCCAGATACTCTCACCACTAATATGGTAGTATCAACCCTAGTTTGGTTCAAATACTTTACATGAGAACTTTGCCAGATACACTCACCACTAATATGGTAGTATCAACCCTAGTTTGGTTCAAATACTTAACATGAGAACTTTGCCAGGTCCTCTCACCATTAATATGGTAGTATCAATCCTAGCTTGGTTCAAATACTTTACATGAGAAAATTTGCCAAATACTTGCCGAAAAAATGGTGGTTCTACTTAAATACATGTATATACATCTGTCTTAAAATACTGAATGCTGTTATTTGTTAAAAATGGCATGAAAACCTATAAAAAAAAGAAAGAAAATTATCCTTGACTTACAAATGCATCTGCTTTTCTTTCTCTGCACGTAATTTCATCATCTTCCTCTTTGCCGTGGCAAATACGCGACATTCTTCATCCTCTTCCTGCAAGAAAATAATAGTAATGTAAGGTGATAATGGCTGTCTTCAATAATCCATATCAAAACTTTGTCTACCAGAGGCCAGTACCCAGGCATATCCATTTTCGCAGGTAACTGATAACTTTCCCACTTCAATCAGTGGTTGGAGATGAATGAGATTGATATGGGCTGTGTGGTCATGCAGGGATTCCAACTCATGTCTCCTAAATTGAGACATGCTACAGACTGAGCCAACCTGACCAACATCACATTGAAGTAAACTTGTATGTTTCTGGGAAAGAAGGATCATTGTTACCGTAATCTCTGCAGGGTAAGAATCCTCGTGGAACGTGCCATGGCCATTATTTCATTTGTCATATTTATCATTTTGGTTAAGTTATCAACCCTGTGCGGTTCCTGGGTGCCAAATGAGTGATGGCAAGAATAGAACCACTGTAGCTCATTCATGTTGTAAGAGGCGACAAATTAAGCTATGGATAGCATTTGCTGACATTGCAGGTATCAAGATTCTAGGTCCATTATTTACATTCATTTGTTGTTGCATATTCCAACTCACTGCCACTAAATTATGTGTTCCGCATAAAAAGCACAAAAAATTGTGCTTTCAAAATTAGGTTGGAAAATGGAGAGAGAGAGATCAGAAAAACTTGCATGTTAACATATTAAACTTGAGTGAGCTAAACAGAACTGTACTTGTGACCCACTGCTTATTTGTCAAATTCTATATCAGAAGACAAGCATTTCATTCAGTAACACTCAAGGTAAAAAAATCCACCAATTGAAGAACAGAAAATAGAGGGTGATCAACATAATGTGCATGATAACATTTTCAACTCAGCGAGACAAATGGAATAAGGCCAATGTCCCACAGTAACACTGCTCATGTGTCAAACTCCCTCCTGCTAAATATAAAATTCACAAATAATGGTTTATAGCAAAAAATCCCCAAGTAAAAGAAAGAAAACACATGTGGACATTTTCAACTTTATTTAAAATGAGCTACTTAGAAATTATGCTTACATCTTCTTGATTCTCCTGCAGTTTTTTCAGAGCAGATCTTTCCAGTATTTGTCGACGGTTGTCATCCATTAACTGTTGTTTTTCATCTTTTCTGATGGACTCTAACCGTTCCTTCTCCAGTTTGTTTTGTATTGAGAGCTGCTGTAGCTCCTCCCCTTCCACGCAATCCTCCATCCTGATCTTCTGCTTCTCCTTGTGGTGCTCGGAGATCCTGTGTGAACGAAGTATAGTCAGTCAAGAAACCAGTGGCAGCCGTAAAGCCTTAAGCATTTGCTTGTCTTCATTAGTGGCTCCCAAAACATCCATATGCAAATATTTATATGTCTTGCTAAAATAATACCCTATTTAAAAATCATGATTAACTTCACTCTTAGTGCAGTGAAATTATTAAAAATATTTCTCTTAAAAATGTATTCATTTTATGCTAATTGACAAATTATATAGATTTTTCAGTGAAATATTTTGGCAATTTAGTTAGGATAAAGACCCCTTAAACACAGGCTGAAATTTTCTCAAGATATTCACTTGTCATTGGTTAAAAATAATGTTTGCACTCTAAGGCTGCTTGTATCATCAAATAAGGAATGTTTTTTACATATAAATTTATTTTAGTTCACCTGAAATATTAACATTTGACTTACATATATTGTGTGAGTTAGATTGGTTCCAAGAAATACATATATGCTATTTATAGTTCACACAATTTTTTAACCAATTACAAGCTAGGAATTTTCAAAATATTTTCATAATATTTCCTTTCTGCACAAAACTGGCCGACTTAATCATTAAGTGGTACAATAAATATTATTTTGGAAATCCCTCACTAGTAATTGGTTAACAAAATGTTTGAACTACATGTATGAGTTAGTCAAAAATCACTTATTGACCTTCTGATAGATTAAGTTATACATTCACTCTGCCATAATTGACATTGCCGCAAATTTAATTTCATTAAAAGATTAATAAATGATCTATATAGATAACCTTTGCATAAACACACTTGATGCATTGGTAATAATTCTAAATGTTAAATAGGAAAAGCTAATTAGATTTAAACAAATACTCCTACTAACTGAGCTTTGAGGAAATTCTGGTTACTAGAAGCTGCAATTATTCGCTCCGCGGCATTGGCCTGATCACAGCGAATAGCTTCTTCATGTTCCTGCTGAGCTCTCTCCACCCATTCCCTGTCTTTGCCTTTACTGGCTTGTTCCTTGAGTCGTTTCAACTCCAACTGGGCTTCTCGCTCCTTCAGTACCTCTGTCAACATCAATGCACTCTACGATGGGAAAAACATGTTTATGAAAAGTGGTAACATACAGATTGTTCATTTTGAGTATGGGTTTGTTGACAATTTGTCCTACTTTTTCATAAAATGACCCCCTTGCTCTGTGTAACAGTATTACTGTTTGAGTTGCATAACTTTCCGAACTACTGTACAGGACTCTTTAATACATGCTTTATTTGGATCATTCAATTTCATGGGTTCGTTCCTCCACCACAGAAGTGTGTGGTGTCCTTGAGAAAAACACTTTATCTGCATTTACCGATAGTACTAAATGTTTCCAGGAAAGCTTCAAGTATGATTTGTCTAAGTTGCAAGAAAATTTGTTCCACAATACATGTAAAATAAATACTTTTAAAATATTCAATTATCATTTCAAAGAGAGTTTAAATAGGTGTACATTTATAATGGACCAGATAATGATATTTATTATTCATTGTTAATGATGTTCTAAAAGCAATTTAGACTGGACATTTTATGACAGGAATAAATGTTTCCGTTTCCAAGTATGGGTCACGGACCATGGCCTTATGCCCAATTTTGAAAATGATTAGTTGGCCTTGGTTTCACTTTAATGCATTTTCAATATTTTTTTGAAGCTAGGGCTCAGATGGCAAGTGGTACCATTAAAAAAACAAACTGCATGTAAAGCATATAGTTTCACTGTTAACAACGTACGTGGAAGCCTTTCACTCTGTCAGTTTGATAATACTGCTGTGTTTTGGCCTTGTCAATAGCTTCCTTCCTCTGTTGGGCCTGGAACCGAGCCTCCTCTATATCCATCTCTACACGCTCTTCCTCATCCTTCTGTTCTCGTAGCTTTCTTGCCTCCAGCTTTCTCTGTCTCTGACCCTGAAACATACAGTTATTTTACAGTGAGCTAGATGATAGTTAAATGCTGCATTTGATCAAAATGATCTGAAACAAGATTTTATATACATACATGTACATCTTAATAAAAGAAGAAATGACTGTCACTTTTAAAGATATACATTAAAGAATTTTGTACAGCAAGTCATGCTGATCAATCCTATGGAATAAGACTGCTGACGATTTAGCAAAATGTGCATGCAAAGAAGCAGAAAGTCTTGGTGCAGAAATTTGAATTATGTGACAGAGGTTGTTTCTTAATTGTAATAAACCAAATGTATATAAGGTTTACCTTGACTTCCCTAATAGAAAAGTAACAACAAAATAGCTCAACTTAGAATTGGATATAAATATATATGCTAAACTGAATAACTACATGAATAAATTGGAGAATGTGAGTCTCTAGTTTATGTCAATGTGGTCACTCAGAAACAATACAACACTATACTTCAATACAAGAGAAGAACCAAAATAAATCAGTCAATTAGAGCAGTAGATCTTATTCTAGACATTATACTGAAACACTCAGATGACAAATTTTTAAAAAACTGTTCAACTCCGGAGTAATTTTGAAAGCCACTAACTAAATATATATGGGCACAAGGAAATTACCGAGTGCTTTTAAATATACCTAGTAGAGGAATTACTGATAGAATTACTGAGATACCACTACTGCTATTATGGCACTGAGTTGGACTGAACTGAAAATTGATATATTTAGTAAATTAGTTTGTAATTTCACTGCCTATAAGCTCAAACTTTTACACCTAGATTCAATCTTTGAATTGTAACATATAAAGTTTAGTTAATCTATAACTCACAGCTATAGTATTTCCCCAGTTCTTAACTAATTCTTTTGACTGTTTTTTTCTGTCCTCACGTTCCTCGCGAATCCTCCGCAGTCGTTCCTCTTCAATCTGCTTCCTGTTCAGTTGTTGCTGGATTCTCTCCCAGTCTGTCTTGGATAGAATGGTGACCTGGCGTAGGTCAGTCTCATCAGGCAGACGCGTACCACCTTCCTGAGGAGGCATATCCGGGGTTCCTTAATGTGAAATATTTAGATTTAAATATTGGTTTATACAAACAAAGCCCTTCCGTGGCCAAAAGTCAAAGACTGGTGGAGCTTGACTATAGGTTATGCAGATGAGCTCAGTTTCTATTTCAAAATTTTGTTGCATATAATCATTGACAATTATCATCGACAACGAATCTGTGTACCATCTTCCATTGCCATTTTGGATCTTGATGTATGGTTTAAATGCAAGATCAGAATATCTAATGAGAACCAGACACTAATTGATTAGTTAAATCTTACTCGTACTGATCAAAGGTTCACTCGTCATGACAAGCAGTGGAGTGGAATTTTCCAGCCCTGGACTAATTTACCAAAAAGAGCGCTAAAATGCGCAATGAAGTTAGCGAAATTGAATTTAAATAGTGAAACAGATTCCCAAAATTGCTAGTTTTTGCTTTTTTAGCTCTACTGGCCAATTGCCAAAAGTGCTTATGCGATGGCGCGTTGTCCGTTGTCTCGCCGTTAGCAAGACTTTCTCTGAAACCGCTACACCAATTAAACTCAAACTTCACATCAATGTTTCTATTGCATGAAGACTAAACAGATGTTTTTTTATTTGAAAAATAATGTTAATGAAAGGACTCACTATAATATATATATAAATTAAGGTAGACGATTAAGTAGGTTGACAAAACCACTGTAATTCATTAATTTACTAGGATTGGGTAGGATTCTATAGAAAAATCTTTTAGAGGGATGTGATTACAAGAAATGATGATTATTTGTTAGTATGTGATAGTATTGAGTAAATTGTGCAAACGTATCCTATACTTTGCCCATTATTTATCTATTTCATATTATTTTCTTAAATGGTAAAATTTAGCAATGAAAATATTATTATCTCTAAATGAATTTACTCCCACTTCTGTGTATGAAAGAAAAAATGAAGGTATGTGGTTTGTGATCTAAATATCGAGAAATGGAAGTTCATAATTTCTAAGATGCAAACTTATAACATGCTGTATTATTTTCTTAAGTAGCTGATTAAAGCTTTACCTCTAGATTGTCCCCTACGTCTGCCATGTAAAACTGTCGCCATTATTTGGCGTGTTATTGTATCAAAACAGACACTTTTTTGTAAAAATGGCCCGCTGTCGTCAAGCAAAACAACGAGTAGCTACACAAAACGTCATTTCCGCTTGCATTTTTTTCACACGATTATAATTATATCAAAAAGGGCGCCTATTTTTTAACGGAATCATTTTTTTTTTCTTATCAGTATAACGAATATCGAATATGAGAAATATTATGTTCATTATATCCTTATTATTCACAATATATTCGAATACCATATTATCAACAGCTTGAAGTGCTAGAAAAAGATATCAAGATTCTCCAACAGTCCGGTGGCACCCGAGCCATAACACCGGTCTAATGTCCTTGAACTTTTAAGTAAAAGGTCTCAGAAAATAAATGGACCGAAATCAATTGGGCCAGAAACTGTGTATACATCGTTAAAAAAGGATTTTATAACGAGATAAATGTAAGATATATTTGCAGCTATTGAAAACCCTTGAAGAAATGAACTGTCACAATTGAAGAGATGTAAAAACTAATTTGTTATTAGTTTTCGCGTTAAGTTTAGGTGCCCTTACTGCGTATTTGACAGAAATTAGGAACTCCCATTATTGTATTTACAGGTAATTTTGAAATATGAATTGGTGCATATTTTACGTTGGTGTCTGTAAAACTTTTAAAAAGTAATTCAACTAATTTATGGCTAGTTTTTACTAATTAAATGTTAATTTAATACGAATTGCTCTTAAAACAAAACGAGTAAGCTTCATGGTTTAAACCAATGCTGAGTGTTGTTTTTGAGAGTGCAATGGGTCAAGCTTGTATACGACCTACAACCTGTATCATATGTGGCCAAAGCAACACTATCCATTGAACTACTGCCCCTTGTTAAACCAAAAGAGGTTGTCCCAGAAAAAATAATTATATTTAAAAAAAATAACAAATACGAAAACGAGCAACAACTTTGTGAATGAAAACTTTGTTAAGCATCTGGTTAACTCAGACTTTTCACCTTTTACTTTTACATAAATAGTTGTAAAAAAGTTGCTGGGACACAGGGTCCATCAGTCTCTGTGAGACATCTTGAGACTTTATGGGACTGGCCCATGACCCGATGGGTTTCCTGATCACTGAATTTGAAATATTATAATAAAATATTAAAAAAAATAAAGAAAAATGCATTAGAAATTCAAACTAGTGTGACATATTGCACGTCTCTGAGGAGCCTTTTAAAGATTTTTTTTTCGGATATCCATATAATAAAAAAGCTGTCCATTCACTCCTTATTTAATCAGCATATGTTCAAACAAGCTTCTTTTGAAAACTTAATCTCTGAATTCAACTCCATCTCTCTCTTTGTCCCAGTCAAACCAGCAACTTCAAAAACTGAATGACTGTATCGACTCGTATTTCAGTCATGACGACCTCAATAAATGCACTCAGTCTGTACCTGATCATCGCCGGATTACTTCAGCAAAATATGAAGTCAAATATGACTGGCTGTACTACAGTTATGTAAACGGAAGATATTGTTGCAATTTCTTGAGCTATTTTCTTCCGCAGACAAAGATAATGTCTTTACAATGGTGACCAACCTTACTGATCCTTCTAAGAAGTTGAAAGGGCATGTTGAAATAAAATGCCACAGATTGTCACTAGCAAAATATGTTATGGTTTATAATACAGTCATTGAAATGAATAAAATGTCAAATTTCAGTATTGTTTAAATATGTTATACGAGGGTTGTTTGGTGATTTTGTGGACTTTTTTTAATAGAGAGTGACTTTCTAAATAAAAATAAAACAATTATATATCTCTTGAAAGTCTTAAAATTTCTTATCAAATATTGTACAGTCTGCTACGGCTTTCTGGAGCACGTCACATATAATAACGTCCCGTACCACGTCTCGCATTTTATACAAAGAAATGTCTCATCCTTTCTCAGCAGTTGTATTTGCCGTTTATTTGTATGCATTTTTTATGACGTGAAATCCATTTGTTGATTGTAACTTAATAACATGACTGGTCAAATGATGAGACAATATGCTGGGTTTCTACCTGAAGTTCATCTACGGAACTCTTATTTGATCCAATTTCTTCACATTCTGACTTGTACCATTCAACAAACTCGTGAGAAGCGCTTACTTGTTTTTCCAGGTTGTCTGGTTTTAGTAGCCTCGGGACCCAGCAAGAGCTTACTTTGTTCATATTCAAATCTTTTTTAAAATCATTTGTATTGTTCAAACTTGGATCTGTAGCTTTATGGACAAGGTCACACTTTGAGGTTCAGGGTCAGAAATATGTACAAAATTTGTGTCTGCTCAATCTTGTAAACCACTTGACACATTTTGAAATAACATGGCACAATTGTTCACCATACCAAATGATGTGTTGTAGGCAAGAACTAGGTCTGTAGGTCGAAGGTCAAGGTCAAATTTAAAGGATCAATGTCAGATTAATGTACTTAATTTATATAAGAGAAAAAAAACGCCATTTCTAATGACTGAATAGACTCGTTTTTGGTGTGATTTGTTGTTGTTGACATGACGGTTGATGTTTATGTTTTATTCAGTGCCCATCTCCCAGTTACCTTTGGTCTGAGCCAAAACAGTCAGATTTAAGGTAAACTTTAAAAATCTTCTACTTATTATATAGGAAGCACTGGAAAACAAATTGTAAGCAGTACCCAGTATTAATAAGGTCTACGAGTCTTTCATAAAAATTGTGAATTTCATGCCCCTGGGTCTCATGGTTTGACCCTTGGGGAGGGTACTTTACTAAATCAATATAAGAGAATATGATGTGATTTGTTGATGCAGATGACATTCAAAATCCATGTTTGGATTTTTCCTGGTTCCCAAAGGACAAAAGTTGGAAAACTGATTCATATAACGGAAGCTTTATGTCATGGATCAGCTGATCGTTAAGGACCATAGGTCTTTTGTAATAAATGAAATTTAAAAAATAGTTTTGCTATAGCCACACACCAACTGTATAATTTATATAGTTTTGTAAACATATTTCAGACCATGGCAGACAGCAGTCCCAATAAACAGAAAAAGATATTGGTGGCATTTGATTTTGACCACACAATCATTGATGACAACAGCGACACCCATGTGTCAACACTGTGTCCAGATGGTAAAATTCCTGATAATATCAAAGATAAATTCAGTGATAAAGGCTGGACACATTACATGGGGGCCATATTTGAATACCTCCACTCAAATGGGGTCACGGAAGAAGAAATGAAAAAATGCATGCACGATTTGCCATTCACGGAAGGTATGAAGGAACTGCTTACGTTCCTTGATAATGATGCATTTGATGTTATAGTGATTTCAGATTCTAACTCTATGTTTATTGACTACGTGCTTGAGAATGCCGGATTGAGACATGCCTTTCAGACCATTTACACAAATCCTGCACAATTTGACGAGAAAGGTTGTCTTAGGATAAAGTTCTATCATACGCAGGATTGGTGTCTTCTCAGTACGGAGAACCTGTGTAAAGGGCACATCCTTGAGCAGCATGTTAAAGCTCCTGATTCTGAAACCACCACAAAGTATTCCCATATTGTGTATGTCGGAGACGGCAATAATGACCTCTGTCCGGCTCTGAAGCTAGGGGAAGATGATTATATCTGCCCTCGTAAACATTATTCATTGTGGAAAAAGATGAAGAAATTGGGTCATTTGGATGGAGAGGTCAGTGATCTGGAATTGAAGGCCAAGATACTAGAATGGAGTTCTGGAACTGAAGTTTTGGAGCTTGTTAAGAGTCTGCAGAGGAAATCAATGTTACAAAACTGTTGTTAGGAAATGTACACTGTGCAACAGCATTATAACCTAGCCTTCCTAATCAGAATTATTAGTTGAAGAAAGTAAGTTATTATTAAGTACAATGTAAATAATTTAATAAGAGATAATTGATATTTTAAGTTCAGTTTCATAATTTATTATAAAAATCACTCGTTTTGAGAATTAATGATTGGTGAAACATTGATGTGCATAAAGTCATATATTTACATTTTGGTGCAATTGCTGTTTTTCCTGCAGCCCTGCCACAAGACCTGAAAGTTTTGAACATTACCGGTAACAATAGCATTAAGATAATTTTCACAATTTTATAAGTAGAAAACAGTTTTACTCTGAAAAAATCTACCCGGAATTAGTGTAGATGCCTTTATAGTCTCTAGTTCCTGAAAATGCAATATTTAACACTTGCCTATTGCCAGGCCTGTAATCAAACTAGCATGGGATATACCAATTTACCAGATATTCAATATCTGGGGACTGGGACTGGGGAGTGATCCATTTTGAATGAATAGAATTGAATATTGATTGAATATTTAGCGGGCTAACAGACAATCAATTGACCAAACCACTGTTTCCTGGGATCCTGAAAGGTTAACTTGTACTCAAGCACACCCAATCTGCGCTAGTAACTGATAACTTGAATCAGCAGTGTGAGACGAATGATAATGAGACACAATGTCATATATCAATCATCTCTTGCTGGGCGGGGATTTGAACTCCTGACCCCTGGATTGATAGTCAGACGTGCTATCAACTGAGCTAATCAGGGCCCGGGAATAAACAAAAAAGTATATTTATTACTTATACTTAAGATTCCAGTTAAATTTTGATATGAAGTCAAAATCCTGTATTTCTATTGATGGAATTTTGTTGATTTGAAAAAATATTTACAGTACTTAGTTGAATAAAGTGTTGTATTATCATATCATTTCAGTGTATTATATTCTTTTGGAGTAACAGTTACTTATAATAACCAGAATTTTTTCTATAGTTAGTAATTTTTTCTTACTACTGTTTTATCAGTTTCAAAATATTTTTTTGGGATTTGCAGTATAAAGTTGAATCTGAACATTTCAGGGCCATATCTGTCTACGTTCAGAGATAGGTGAAGACATTTAATGTCAAAATTATGAAATAAGTGATTTTCTGTGACAAATTACTTATGAAAAGTACTATGTGCAAGTATAAAGTTTAAACTGGTGGATTAACTCACATGTATCATGTGTAGTTTTTTTTTTATTTTTGTTTTTTATAAAATTAAATTATTAAGAGTATTTATTGTTGAAAGTTTATAGTTTTCTGTAAACAATCAAATTTTAAACTCATGGGTATATATATATATATATATATATATTATCATTTGACACAATGGCATCACAACTTTCTCTTCAACAGTTACTTAGCCCATGTGGTTCTGGGTAAAAATACATTCGCTGTCGATCTCTGCAGAGGGGTGAGAATCCTCCGAATGGGTGTCATGTTCATTATATTATTTTTGTCATGTTCACTATTGTGGTTAAGTTACCAACCCCTGTGTGGTTCCAGGGAGCCATATCAGTGATGGAAAGAGTAGGGTCACAGTGGCTTATGCATGTTGTTAGTAGCGACAATTTGAGTAATACGATAGAATTTACAGAAACTCCGTATCAAGGTTCTAGGTTCGTTCTGCATATTCATTTGTTGATATTTTTTTTAATCTGTATGTTAATTTGTTGTTTGTACATGTGGAGCAAATCTGGAATCTTCCTTCCTGTTGGCTTCTTATAACCCATTCATTCATTCATTCATTCAACAGTTACCACACAATTAATCAATGCTTGGCTATTTTGTGCCATACTTTTAGATTTATAATGAATTTGGAGAATTTAGCTGACAACTGCCAGAGCTAGTGGGGTGTTAATTCACTTTTTATGTCCAAATGGTTTGAGATTAGTAATAACGATTGACCAGCAACAACGTTGGCCTTAACCATGGTACATCCTTGACAGTGGGACTCAGGCTTAATCATTACTGGGAGTTGTGTCCATTTTATATTGTTTTGTCCTGTTCATTGTTGTTTTGCCTTGCCATTCTAGGAGTGGTGAAGGGACATAAAAGTGTTAACCATGTCATTCTGGTAAAAATGTTTTCTGAAGGGGTGTGTGTATTAAGTAAATATTTCTCATATAATGACAAAAGAAAGGTCAAGTATGATATTTGTCAATGTTGGTTTTGATTGAAACTGGTTTCCAATCAACAGCAGTTGCATTTGTGTTGACTAAGAATCCATCATGAGTAAACATGTGGGATAGAAAAATCATACTGGAAGGGTAAATATTTTATGCAGGGATGAGGCTCTGCCAAGTTCCCTGCTTGTAATTTTGACCTAGATGGTTAGACTTACACTCAGATAAACAGCAATAAAACATGCTCTTTATCAATTTTTTTTTAAAATTATTTTTTCTGGTAATATAACATCTTTCTACCTTTTTCTGAAAATTTTCATCAAAATCTATTGCGATTATCGCTTCTTTTTATTGATTTGAAACATACAAACCACGCTACCTAAATTCTCAAAATCAGTATCTTGTATGGCCTCCTTGCGCATTGATGCACGCAGGATAACAAATTCACCATGGATGGATAATATTTGAAATCCGGGCTTGTGGTATGTTGTTCCACTCTTGGACAAGTGCTTGATAAGTACTTGAAAGGTGATTTCAATAATTTTATTGCGAATTTGAAAGAAAATACCATAAACAAAATCTGAATATCAAAGTACAGATAAACTAAAATTATACAACAATAAGTGTTGCATTCTTTTTAATTTAGATAACGGGGGTTGTGAATACACAGAAAAATACAAATTTCTAGTTAAAATCATTTACTGATGTGTTTTTCCAAGGTGCTACGTAAGAGATTTTGATCACTTTGGTTCATGCAAGTCGTGCATATAATTATCTAAATTTGCTGTTTTTGTATACTGAACGGAACATTTAACCCATCAACCAACATGTATGTACTTGACATTTTATATATGTGCTCAAAACGTATCAAAGCAATTTCTTTCAAATTTGAACTTGAATGAAAAAGAACATTTAGGCTATCAGTCAATACAAACTTGTCTGTTTAATTTGTATATAAATTTTAAAAACGCTTCTCAATATTTTGATGAAGATATTGTACTGGGTA
Organism: Panopea generosa; assembly: GCA_029582155.1. NCBI lineage: Eukaryota > Metazoa > Mollusca > Bivalvia > Adapedonta > Hiatellidae > Panopea > Panopea generosa. The sequence continues at coordinate 62,695,449 of CM055909.1, forward strand.
AATACAAAAGTGGCAGGTTAGCTGTTCCGTTCAGTTTACATGAGAAGTGAAGAGACGAACCTTCCTTCAGCTTCGTCAATCTCCAAATTATGGCCCTGGCTATTTCTTTACATTGATTGTAATTCTATGAAATTAACTAGGATGCATCACTACCAAGTGGAGATGCGCATATTGTCTTAATGCATCAATTCAATGATTTTTCAGAGTTATGGCTCTTTGATCCACTCCATTGTCTGCGATATTTCATGAAAATGGATCTATAGTTGAAATAATCTTGTACCAGCATGCACAGTTTATCACACAGCTGGATATTCTTTCATGAAAGTGAAGTAAAAAAATCTAAAAAACCAAAAAAGGATTAAACTTTACAAAAAAAGAAAAGAAAGTGAAAATTTTTTACCCCTCAGGGCGGGCAAAAAAAAATAAAATATATAAACTTTAACTAAATAAATGAAAAGACAGATTTTAAAGGGAATATATCTTGATTTTTCAAAACATAAAAATTGACTAAAAACCGTTTTTTCCAATTTACCATGCCTATATACTCACCGACTCTGTATTGCCAAAAAGATATCTATTTAAACATGCCAAAATGATATATTTTGGAAATGACTTTCTTAACTTGGGCTACATGTCTAGGTTAGACTAAAATAGATTTCCAGCTTAAAATGACACGGTTTTTGACATATGAAATGAGTTGCTAGATTTTGCATTGATTTCAGTTTGATCCGTTATACAGGTTTACATGTAGTAAAACTGCTTGACTTAGAAAGAGTCAGAATGACGATGTGAAGCTCGCAAAACAGTATTTAAATGGTGTCTATATTTAGAATGGGGATTTCGTTTCAAGTTTTCATAACCCTGGCAGCGTCCGCCAGTTTAGGTTTTGTGTTTAGCTCAGCTTTTTCTCCATTTCTGAAAAAACTACTAATGTTATGGTGACTAAACTTCAAAAACACATACCTAACTTACCTAAATTTCCATATTTTGGGCTCTAAAACAATTAACCATAGTTTTTTGTTTACCGGTAGCTCAGGTTTGGTTGTGTGTGTTTTAAATCAATTTTATTTTTCAGTAATACTATCGATTCTTTAAACCGATCACCATCAACTAAAAACGTTTACATCACTGACCTATTTAGTGGACTTTGTTAATACTTGCATTATCCTGTCAAAAGTTATATGTTTTAAATGTATCCAGATTGATAAATAGATCACAGATTGGAAAAACCTTGTATTGTTTGAATATTCCAGGCCAATTGTCCCATATCTACTTGGCTATCTGCCCGAGCCCAACCAAGATGCCAGCCCCCACCAATGTTTTTAAAAATTTGTTCTGTTTTAAATCAAACACACTGCCCCTTTTCAACTTTGTTACCCCAAGACACCCCCACACTCAAAATTATTTTATTGTATTAAAACTGCAAAGCCCTGTTTATTAAACTTTGGCACATACACCAACCCGCTCCCCCTCATCCACACCCAGCTTTTGGCACATACACCACCCCGCTCCCCCTCATCCACACCCAGATTTTGGCACATACACCACCCCGCTCCCCCTCATCCACACCCAGACTTTGGCACATACACCACCCCGCTCCCCCTCATCCACACCCAGACTTTGGCACATACACCACCCCGCTCCCCCTCATCCACACCTAGATTTTTTTTAAAACAAAAAAAAATGTATTAAATCATTTCAACTTCAGTACTGCTTAGCCAACCATAACCAGACAGACATAAACATGGTGTAAATTCTGCCCTAGTAGTCCTTGCACATACATGTATCTACTATTTTGCTAATATGAAAGATGGTTTCATTCATACAGATAGTTTTCTTGTTGGTACATAATATACCATTACGTGACAAGACTGGAATAGATAAGTTAACGCTGTTCTTTGACATTTCTTTTTTTGTATTTTTAGCTCTACTGGCCAAAGGCCAGAAGTGCTTATGCGATGGCGCATTGTCCATCGTCTGTCAAGTGTGTTAGCAGCACTTTCTCTGAAACCATTTGGCCAATTAAACTGAAACGTCACATGGATGTTTCTGTTGCATAGGAGACTATACAGAAGATTTTTTTTTTCAATTTGAAATTCAAGATGGCCACCATTACTAAAAATAGTCCAAAACATAAACAATCTTCTCATGAACGGCCCAACAGATTTTCACAATGTTTATGTAGTAATGATGACCAACTATATTTTTGTTAAACTTGTTCAAATGGTGTCCCTAGGGTTAAAATGACTCCACCCCAAGGGTTCAATTAGGGAACACATGTCATATTATAATAATTTTTTTTTTTTTTTTAAATGGATACGACTTTGCTTATATCTTCACAGAAGCATTGTTTGTTGAAGGAGGTTCAGATTTTTGTAAAAATGACAGGGTTCCACTGTCTTAAGGGGTCAGGAGGTGCCCCACAACAGTAAAAATTGGGAATTACTAAAATTGTTTTCTTAAGAACCGGTATGTCAGATTTGTTCATATTTGGCATAAATTATCCCTATGTGTAGGGATTTGACTGCAGATAAGAATTAAGGGGCTAAAATTTATAGGGGCCCTGTAAGGGGACTTAGCATTTTACATAGGGATACTGTGGGAAAACAGAAAGTTCTCTTTTTTTTCATCTATTCTGAAACCACTAAGCCAATTAAACTGAAATTTCACATGGATGTTTCTGTTGCATAGGAGACTACAGAATCCATTTTATTTTTTTCAGTAATAGTATCAATTTTTTTAACTAATCACCATCATGTTTGAAAATTTTTACTGACTGACCTACTTAATATATTTTCGAGTAAAGTTTCTTAATGTTTCAAGCAGAAAATCTATTTTAGTCTATTGTGACCTAGGTGCATTGCCAAAGTTAAGAAACTCCTTTTCAACATATAATTTGGCCATGTTTAAATAGATATCCAATTGGCTAAACGTGGTCAGTGAATATATATTATCACAATATATTGGGAAAAAAATGTTTGCCAATTTTAAAAAATCCCGATATTGTGTCTTTCAAAACCAATTTCATTTATATGTAGTATTTCATGAAGTGTACCATCTAATCAGAATTCTCTCGACGATTTAATGATGCAGACGATTTGCAAGACCTTGTGGTTGTACAACTGCTGTTTGGTTAAGATTACATAAAAAATGTGGTGGTCGTCGACAAAAAACAAGAGTTGTCAGAAGACCAACAAAGCTTGCCTCTCTCTGGGTGTCTCAAGTCCAAATAGGGCCATAATTGTGCCAATAGGTCTCCTTAGACCGTCCCGGCGAGCTAAAAAGTGAATGTGGATTGGACAATTTATCAGAACACGAGCTCAGCTAGCCTTTGGTCAGTAAAGCTCAACATTACGAGAACCGCAATTGCTCTACTTGCAATATATGCTACGCTTGTTCAAGAATTCTTGTGGTTATATAACTGCTGTGCAAGTTTGGTTAAGATTCGATGAATAATGAAAAGTGCTTTCACGTTTACAACATTTTCCCTATGTAACTTTTTAAAATTTTGCTTAAAATGTGCTTATAAGCCCTGTGGCAAGGGCATCGATGGACGAGTGATGCAAGTTGTACCTCACATTTTTACAGACATCCTTCAAACAAATATATACAGATGGACAAAGATGATCAGTAAAACACACCTTGAAATTTTCTCAGGGAAATACAACCAAAAACACATATTTCAATATCAGTATTTTATTGGTCCAAGATGAACATTGTCAAAGAAAAAGAAAAATAACAATGTCAAAAAGAATATAAATGAACACGACTTGAGTATGATGCAACTGATTGCAATCAATGATTGTTAAGTCGTTTTGTAAATAATACAAGAAATGAACACAAACTTTAAATAAAATGTTTGTTTTGCTGTTACATTGGTCACTCAATTTAGATTTTAATAAAGTTGGAAAGACAATTATGTTGATGGAATTTCTAGTTTCAGTTTAGTACTCTTCCCCCTCTTCCTCTCCCTCGCCTTCAACAGAGTCGACGCCAACTTCTTCATAATCCTTCTCTAGAGCAGCAAGATCTTCACGGGCCTCAGAGAATTCTCCTTCCTCCATACCCTCTCCGACATACCTGTGGTGAATGAACACAGTTATATTAATAAACAGATTTACAGTGAAACCTTCACATCTTCAATAGTGAAACCTGTATAAATTTTAGTATGAACTATGGCATCAACTGAATGATGCAGTAAAATATTTTACACACAGGATATAGAGATGAATATTGAAGTTGCATGATCCAGATATCAATTTGATTTTTTCTCTCTCAACGAAGCTAATGGTTTTTTTTAACATGCAACAGGTCATTTGTTTTGTTTTAAATGGAGTTTCATGCCATGTTTCAACACATGGCAGCTTATATTACGGCATCTATCCAATTGTACTATTGGGGAGGGTGTAGAAACCACCTACAACACGTCGGTATCCAACATCCAGTACAATTAACGGAGAGTACCCAAGACTTGGAAAAGTGATCAGGTAGTGAGGTGTGCGTGGTACAAAGAAGGCCAAGGGCAGACGGTCGAGAGCTTCGAACCTAGATCATTCAGCTTTTGAAGATTCCTCGATAGTAATCAGTTCATATCTGAATAGGTCAACACCTATTCTGAATTTCAGAAACATAAGGAGCAGACGGCCATCATAGATCAGCTTCTATCATCTCCCCCGCCAAAAAAACGCAGTAGAGAGAGTAAAAGTGAAACATGTAGACAACTATTGACGGCTGTAGTAATTTCCTAAAAATATCTACTCACCAGTGGACAAATGCTCTTTTGGCGTACATCAAGTCAAACTTGTGGTCAAGACGAGCCCAGGCCTCGGCGATGGCAGTTGTGTTGCTCAACATGCACACAGCTCTCTGGACCTTGGCCAAGTCACCTCCTGGTACAACAGTTGGTGGCTGGTAATTGATTCCGACCTTAATAACAGCAATGGGAAATGAAAATTAATGTTTTATACAATTACAATACTAAAATGGTACTTTAATATACAGAGCAATCCTTCAGAATCAGGAAGTTGATTGTTATACGCAGATTTTGATTCTCAATATGAAAGACAAAATGCAAAGTGCAATAATTGATTTTTTTATAATGTTAGTAGTCTGTGTAGCGGTGTTCTATTCCATTGTAATGCTTTACCTTGAATCCAGTTGGACACCAGTCGACGAACTGGATGGTTCTCTTGGTCTTGATGGTGGCAATGGCGGCGTTGACATCCTTGGGGACAACGTCTCCTCTGTACAACATACAGCAAGCCATGTACTTGCCGTGACGTGGGTCACACTTCACCAATTGGTTGGCTGGCTCGAAGCATGCATTGGTGATCTCAGAAACTGAGAGCTGCTCGTGGTAGGCCTTCTCGGCAGAGATGACTGGGGCGTACGTGGCCAGAGGGAAATGGATACGTGGGTATGGTACCAAGTTGGTCTGGAACTCAGTCAAGTCAACATTAAGGGCACCATCGAATCTCAGAGAGGCTGTGATAGATGAAACGATTTGACCAATCAGTCTGTTAAGGTTTGTGTACGTTGGTCTTTCGATATCCAGATTGCGTCTACAGATGTCATAAATGGCCTCGTTGTCGACCATGAAGGCGCAGTCTGAGTGCTCCAACGTAGTATGGGTGGTCAAGATAGAGTTGTATGGCTCAACGACTGCGGTGGCGACCTGGGGTGCCGGGTAAATAGAAAACTCTAGCTTCGATTTCTTTCCGTAATCGACGCTAAGGCGCTCCATCAGGAGGGATGTGAATCCAGATCCGGTACCGCCGCCGAAGCTGTGAAAAAATTAAATACATTTTTATATTTCTGATAGTGGGAACACAAATATTATATAAAGGAAATGGACCAGAAAACAAATTCTTACACCGTTTAATTAAACGCTATTCATGTTTGAATATTTAATGCCATTAACAGTAAACAATCAGCTGACCCAACCACTCTGTCCTGGAAGGGTAAACCAGTACTTGAGCACACCCACCTTTACAAGCAACTGGCAACTTTCTCACTTGATCAGCTGAGAGACAACAACGATGATTCAACGTCGCATTTCATCACGGAGACGGCGATTTGAACTCTTAACCCCTGGACTGATAGCCAAACATGCTATGGACCTGGCTTACCGGGCTCGGTTATTGTTAGAATATTATAAAGTGCATCCGTTTATATATATATATACCGTTACATAGGATCCAAAATCCAATCATTTACCTGTGGAAGATCAGGAATCCCTGGAGACCGGTACATTGGTCAGCCAACTTTCTGATTCTGTCAAGTACAAGATCAACGATCTCCTTACCAATGGTGTAGTGACCACGGGCGTAGTTGTTGGCGGCGTCTTCTTTGCCGGTGATGAGCTGCTCTGGGTGGAACAACTGCCTATAGGTGCCAGTTCGGACCTCGTCTGAAAAATAATTCAGAATAAAGCATAATATAAAATGAAAACTGATAAATGTACATAGAGTTCTTCAAGGTTGTATAAATATTTGTTTAATTTAGAAGTAGCACACACGAGGCCAGGTCCAACAGAACGGACATATCCAGCAGTATTGTACTGGTTCACAAGAATATGAATAGTCGTATCTGAAACATCCAAAATGATATGCAATGGTATTGACCAATAAGCCGGCAATGAGCATACCAACAGCTTGGTTTTTCTCAGTTTCAGAAATATGTGGCATACCTAAATAAAAGCGTTTTCTGACACCAATTTTTTTAGCCTGTGCTATGCAACAAATGATAACCTATTGGTGTAAAACCTGGAGGAGAAAAACTGGGCGTCATGCACATGCAATGGTTAACTTTTTTTGTGCTTAGAGAATACATGAGAAAAATTTGAGATAAAAAGGAATGATTGTTTGCAATTAAATCCTGATAGCCATGTACAACACATTTCTGAACATGTTTGTTAACCAAAGAAATATTCAAACACTAAGTGCAACGTTTTCTTATTGGGACACTGTATATCAAACATGTATACACATCTCACACAATGTATTAGACGATAAAAAACCCCTTCATTTTTATTATTTTGCAACTCTATATATTATTTTGTCTTGCTCTACCAACAATTTTTTTGGGTGTGGGCATGTTATTTTAGACAAAGCAAGTAATAGTACACATACCTACGACAGTTGGTTCGAGGTCAACAAAGACGGCTCTGGGTACATGTTTCCCAGCTCCTGTCTCACTAAAGAAAGTGTTGAACGAGTCATCACCACCTCCGATGGTCTTGTCACTGGGCATCTGACCATCAGGCTGGATACCGTGCTCGAGACAGTACAACTCCCAGCATGCATTGCCCATTTGGACACCCGCCTGTCCGACATGGATGGAGATACATTCACGCTGAAAATATATAATGCATTTCAATTACATTATTTCCAGTTTTGATTGTAATTTAAGCAACCAGTCAAATACTGGGCGCCTGTTGATTCTTTAACAGCTCAATTTTATTCATTACTTCTTATGCGCTTGACTGTTGATGTAGCGGGCCCAGACAGAGGGTAATATACCCCCATGATTTAGGAAATTTATCCTGAGTGAATATTCAGCATCTACCAGTGGAGGTAATTAGTTGCCATTAGTCTTGGTCAACACGACTAATTAAACTGCAATATTAAAAGATCCTATTTCACTGATTTACATTCATACTCGCTCAAGTGCGTTATACAGGTAAACAATAAACCATCAGTCAGTCAGTATACTGCACTTTTCACATAGGTGGAGAAGTTGAGGGGTCCAAGTGGGTGCCCCCCCCCCCCCCTCTTTATTTAGATTCAGCATATACTTTTGGGTTTGGGTGTACTTACTCTCCTCAGGTCAACCCCCCCCCCCCCCCCCCCTCCTTATTCAGGTTCAGCATATACTTTGGGGTCTGGATGTACTTACTCTCCGCAGGTCCGCCCCCACCTCTTTATTCAGGTTCAGCATATACTTTAGGGCCTGGAAGTACATCGTCATACACTCTCCTCAGCCCCCCCCCCCCCCCCCCCCTCTCAAATAATTGAAACACTCCTACGCCCATGATTCAAAAATAAGTCAGACAAGGACAGCCGCTCACTATCGGGAATGTTTGCATGGAAATCCAATACTGGCAAAGGTTCAGAAACAGGCGTTTTCTTTGTTCAGCAGACACACGTGCTGCGAGTCGGTACATCAATAATCAATAAATGCCAGTCCGAGACACCGGGTGTATTCAATGTTCCAGAGTTCTCTATAATAAATACACCACATTTACAGACATTTTATGCAGCGAATCACTTGTTTATGTCTCATTTTATGCAGAGTAGAGAAACATTTCTAATATTTAGGTCAGCATGCTAAGTCGTGGGTGGGTAATTTTTACACTATCTAATTTTAGATAGCACACAGGTTTAAATAATACAAAATTAAAGAACGCCATAAATAAAGCAAAAAAAAATTATTTACTTACCATGGTCTTGGTTTAGAGTACTTTCCAGAAAGATGAAAGAGTGAAAGAATAAAAAATCACTTCAGAATCTCATATACGACGTAAACGGTCAGGATGAGGTCTTCAGCTGTCTAAATTAATCGAGTTTTCCACGTTTTATACCGCGTCTGTGTGCGGCTGCATAGCTAATTATACATTCTCAATTTCGATTGGTTGATTAGTGATGAGCTGCTTAAAATAGATATGTAGTTGAATTTGATTGGATGATAATTTCGTCATTGAATAATTTTCCCGCGGGAAGAGAACAATATCATAATATTATGTGACTCAATTCTATTGGTACTCGAGGTCTAGACTCGAGTTAAAAATACCCGAGTCTGATAGAGACTCGACTTTAAACGTTCGATCCAGTTAATTGCGGACAGATGGTTTTCTATTCAGATATATTCTGCCCGGTTCGAGCATACATTTATATTGAAATATTTATACCAGAGACATATAAACATACATTATGTAATTAAATGACTGCTTGTAATACGGATCAATACTTTTTTCCGCCTGTCCGACGTGTAGAAAATATAGCGTTAAATCCCATCCCACGTTGGCATTGGGGAAAGTTACTAATGCATTTTAAATACGGTAAAAACTCATCTTACAGTAGAGACATATATATAAACAAGTAAATAATTCACTGCCTACAGTAGCTAAAACACCCCAAATAAACAATGCAATACATTAGCGGAACCAGGAAAGGGTCATCCTTTAAAAAATGGCGGGTTAAACTGACTGAAAAATGTGTCGATAAAACTGACGTATGTCCCTATCCACCCCAACGGCCAAATATATAATATAATTTCCACCATTTCCCCAAATGTTTTGTATATTCGTGCAGGTTGTGTTTCAATTTTGAAGGTGTAACCCCACCATTGATTTTTTATTCTTTATTCTATAGTAAATATTAAAAGTTTGTAGGCTTGTCATTCATAGAGACCCAAATGAAAGAAGTAAAACTTATTGTTTGTTAATCTCTGCACAACCAAAAAAGAGAGACTCTTTTCTGTTAACTTCCCCACTTCAATCAGCGGTGAGAGACGACTGATAATGAGACACAATGTCGTAAATCAGTCATCACGGAGACTGTTGCCGCGCGGGGATTCGAACTGACGATCCCTGGATTGATAGTCAGACGTGTAACTGTCTGAGCATATCCGGCCTGGCTTGGTGTTTGTAGACTTTCGAAATCATGTAGTCATGCGCTTAATTTCCAAGCATCATTTTTTTTCTAAATTCACAATTCAAACATGACAATGCTTTCAAAATGTTCGAATTACATCAATAAGGCCATTCAAATAAAAAAAAAACAGCATGAAAATACAGAAAATGCATATTTAGAGAAGGAGAAACAATGACTATTTATAACCGCCATTATGCGACTACCCCACAGAAGCATTTCCGGTTCTATACCCAAATATTGTAAATCGCTGAAAGGCAGCATATTGTTAATATTATCTCGGTCATATATGACAAAAAAGTAACAAATGTTTTTTTTCTATCTGTTTTATCGGTAAGATAGAAAAAAATCCAACATATTATCAGTTTGTTATTCATAATTTGTATTCATTATGTCTCTTCACTATTTTTTTAAGAAAAAGAGGCGGTAATATTTTCTAACATATTGGAGATTAAAACGTTCATATAGTTATGTGTTCGAAATTTAATGTATAATTCGAGTTCAACATATGTGTCTTTTTAAAACATGATTACCCCCCTCACCCTATCCCACCCTCAATCCTGAATCCGCTGCGGAATTAAATGTACTAAAATCAATAAGCCTACATCCACAGACCAGACAAGAATTTTCTGACTCATGCACACATCAATATTACATAAACACCTGCAAAGCTCAATGCAGTATTGAACAATACCAACGCGGCAAAGTGCATCAATCGTTCATTTGGCGTCCTGCATTTTCAGAATGAAGAAAAGTGAGATATGTTTAACAAGGCCGTTCCACTTCGCCAATCAAATTAAAGCACAAACACTTGACTCAGGCTCGGTATGCAGATTTGTAGTAGACATTTACATGTGTTTTTGTTATAATGCGTTATTTGTATTTTAGTAAAGCATGATTTTTGAGTTGAGTGTGGAACAAAGTTTTAAAGTTCAGACCCTGGAATCCCATGCCCCACCCTCTGAAACCTACAACGCCCCTAACGAATTTTCTCATGCTACATGTGCGCGTGGTCAAACCGTTAAGCAACGGACCTAGGATGGTGGCAGGCCCTCGGTTCGATCCCTCTCTACGGCTGTGTATAGTGTCCTTGAGCAAGACACTTTATTGATTGATGATTACCGTATACTGAGTACTGATTTTACCCTAGAAGACTACGAGAGACACTTTATTAGACACTTTACATACTGGATAACTCAGTCAGTGGCGCGTCTGACTATCACTTCAGGGGTTGTGTGTTTGAATCTCCGCCGGGTCACAGTTTCCATGATGATTGAAAAATGACATTGTGCCTGAGTGTTATTCGTCTCTCACCGCTGATTCCAGTGGGAAATTAATCAGTTACTTGAGAAGATGGGCGTGCTCGAGTATAGGCCAATCTTCCGGGATCCCAGGAAATCCTGATCAGGTTAAATGTTCGTCTGTTCGCCCCCGACGACAAGAAAATAAGACTAAATATTCAAACAAACAAACACATACAATAAAATTTTAATGTACAATTATTTTATGTTTTCCGCGCAGTTTTTCAACGCAATTTAGTCATATAACGACGGTCAGAGTACCAAAAACACTCATGGAATCTGCTGAGCGATTAACCATAACTAGGCAACCATATCCTTGCAAATCACTAGCTACTTCCTCAACTATTCAGAGGTGGGATATTTGTGGTCATAGAACAAAGCTCGATAAATCAATCACCACATATACTGTGGCCTGGCGGCGAGTGTTCGAACTTGCGGTCCCTTGATTGTCAGTCAGACGTGTTACTGACTGAACTAGCCAGACCCGGCTCTTACAATCACAGTCTGCTGCATAGCTTGGCAGTGCTGCTACTTCAAATGTAACAAATAAACAATTATATTTCCACAAATTACTATATTTCAACAAATAATACACATGATTTCAGAGACCATGTATTACACGTCGTTATGTTAAATGGGGTGCACGGCAATATTGAAATCGATTACTTATACATCAAATCATGTTTTACACGTTTAAATGCACAACCATATCTATTACGATAGCAAATATTAAAAAAATATCAAACTTTATAAAAAAAAAATTAGTGGTGTCATGCTAGTTTTTGAAATATAAGTACATAATTTTTAAAAAGCTCAAATTGATATTTCCTTGGACATTTTCTGTCATACAGATAAATCTAACAATATATAAATATAGCTTTAAATGACCTTTCAACAAGTTTACCAGAGTTATGCCCCTTCCAAAATAGATTGAATGAATGGTGGACACACACATATGATATTTTCTGAGCGTATTCAAAAATAGAAACGAAAAGTTAAGAAATAGGCGTACATACTGGAGTATATTTTATTTTTATTTTTGCATCAAACACATTTGTAGACAAATACTTTTAACATGATAAACCCGACAGAATGAGTGACTAATTAATATCAGTTCATTTCAGTGCAAAGAAAAACAGTGTTTTGAGTGAAATCATCTATAATTATATTTTTTTCCAATTTGATGATTTGATGTGTTTTTTTGCGCATATATACGTCTCTCTCTAAATTGATTGAATCAGTGACGGTATACTCTGATTGAATAGACTTTTTTACCAGAACACTGGTTGATGTCTGTTTTACCTGATACATATTACAATTATTTGGAATGTTCAGGTTTTAAGTAGCTAGGACGAATGGTGGATACATTTTTCACACATAGACATCTTCAAAACTATCTATGATTAATGAATAAATACTACTTATTGGCTACTTACCAGTAGAGGACCTGAAACTGAGGTATTTAAAAAAAAACTATGAGTTTACTGCGCAATCGAACTTAACTAAATTTAAATTGCTCTCAACCTTTCCCTATCCGTCCGTCCGTTCGTCTCTGCCTGCCCGTCTGCCCCACGCCCGCCACCTGTCCGCCCCCCCCCCCTCTCTCTCTCTCTCTCCCCCCCTCCCTCCCTCTCTCTCGTTCTCTCTCTCTCTCTCTCTCTCTCTCTCTCTCTCTCTCTCTCTCTCTCTCTCTGTAATGTAACACTATATGTCCATGTTCTGTGTTTAATGTTACTCTACTGTACAACTGTATGTTGATATATCGTACATTGACACCTGTCGGATGATTAAATTCACATACTAGTTAGTAGATTACTGGTGACACACAGATAAATATAGATGCTACATATCCATTCTAGATACTGGGCATTGATGCGTTCATGGCTATACATAAATATATTGTCATCACCGAACGATGCTCATGTTACTTTAACCTCCTCAATTTGTCGAATTATCTATAATAGACTCTGTCATCCTTTAAATGTTGGACTATATACTTTATTTTTGCTCAGGTAACGAGTCATTCACTGTCTAATTTTGATTATAAAGTATTATTGACATCACCAGCTAGAAATAACTATGATATTTTTCTTTGGCATAAAGATGTTTCAAATTACAAGTGCGGACAAACAGGGGTGAATTGAATTTACAATGTAATACGCATTTTTAACTTTTTAGCAGTCTCATATACTGACCATTTACTAGTACTGTATGGTTTTTTTTACTAATGTACTAGTATATATGTTTATATGACCGATACACGTTTCCTTTATCCATCGCAAATAACCATTATTGCACACATACAAAATAAATACTAAAATCTTAATTAATGTGGACTGGTTACCTCGATATTTTAATCAATGTCAATGAAACGAAATACAGTTGTTACAGAACCAGTCTAAATCAGAATCACTTGGATGCTTTTCTTTCATTTCAATGTTTAAGTATTTAAGCATGTAGTGAAACAGGAACCAGGGCCGAGTGACTGCGTCATTTACCCGATTAATCAGGGTTTCACCAACATACTTCTATACAAATGATTCTAAGGAAATCAGCCAGGTGATCATGATTTTAGATTTATTCCTGTACAACTGTACATGCTTATATCATATTCAAAATAATAGTCCAAACTGAGTAAAGGTGTAAGTAAAAGTTTAAGAAAATGTTTCTGAAACAGAATCCAAAAGTTCTAATGTTTATGTAGGTATTAAAGTTTAAATTACTTAAATATAGCTTCTTTTTTCACCAAAATTCCCATACGTTTTACTTAAATACTTATATTTAACTGGTTATTGAACATTCTTTAATCAATGACTGTTTCCTGTCAAACGTCATGATCACTTGAATGCTTTTCATATAATTATTTAAGTATATACCTAAAACATGTTGGCAAAACAGGAGCCAGTGTACATTTCTGTATGCTTTCAATTAGTAAGGATTGTTTGGCTACACAAATGTTGATGAAATTCGACCCAAAGCATGTTCTCGCGCCCAAACTGCAGTTTTTTTTTATTGTTTAGGAACAATATTTGTTCAAATACGAGTTACTGTCGAAGCATGGTTAATATTGCTCGTTATGTATTTAGTATGGTGAAGGTCAGTGGTGTTCTCCCCTATCTTGATCCGCATTACAAGATAGGCGACCTGTTTTCGGATAAAGATAGTGGTTAGCTCATATATATGAGATGTTAAATGTACTGATTATTTAGAGGCGTATCAGTCAAAGTGCAGAACTCACCGAGACACATCGAGTTAGAGTGAGACTAAATATTTAACATAATCAACAGAAACTTGTTAAAAAAAGGATATAGCACCAGAATGGCAAGTACCCAAAATAACAAGATTTGTATATGATTGTGTTTACTACTGAGGAAGCGGAGAAAAGTGGTGTTTTTATTGTACAATTGTGTTGTATATTTCTCTCTCCCATTTCGCACATCTTACATTCTCTCTCATTTATAACTAGTTCGCTTACTTCTTTTTTTCTTTCTAATTTGTTCTTTTTTATTTGTTCTTTCTTTCTTCCTCTCTGTTTTTTGCTCTTTATCCTAATCCTTTACCCTCTATCGTCTTCATGACTTTCTCGTTTTTTCTTCACTGACTGACTGACTCACTGTCTGACTGACTGACTGACTCAGTCACTGACTGACTGACTCAGTCACTGACTGACTGACTGACTGACTGACTCACTCACTGACTCACTCACTCACTCACTCACTCACTCACTCACTCACTCACTCACTCACTCAATCAATCTCTCTCTCTCTCTCTCTCTCTCTCTCTCTCTCTCTCTCTCTCTCTCTCTCTCTCTCTCTCTTATAAATCCGTCCCGGTTTGACATATTTAGTAACATGTCACGCAGCCAATATTTTCTCTGGCAAACCACTCCTTGCCAAGAATCTATGTCATAGTTATCATTATTGTATATGACAACGTATATATTAATTACACCGTTGTCTGTTAGCGTAAACAAACAACGTTATATGAGGTCCAGCTACAATCAGCTCGCCAACTCAACACTCATAGCAGCAATGGCACGGGCACATATGCAGTCCACTACACAAAACTACACTTAAGTTGACAGCAGTTGAATCAAGCTCAAACGTGTTATTATCTGACATGTTCTGGAATTTTAAACAAGCAAACAAGCATGTTTTTTTGTCTTCTGGGACACGGGAGAATATACTGGTCGTCTGGTGTACATCAGAGGATACTTTTACAGTATACTAATCGTCTCTTATATATGAGAGTCTAAACTGGTCGTCCTTGTATGTGAGAGGGTAAACTGATCGTCCGTTATATATTGGAGGCTAAACTGATCGTCCTTGTATGTGAAAGGGAATACTGATCGTCTGTTATATATGAGAGGCTAAACTGGTCGTCCTTGTATGTGAGAGGGTATACTGATCGTCCGTTATATATGAGAGACTAAGCTGGTCGTCCTTGTATGTGAGAGGGTATACTGATCGTCCCTTATATATGGGAAGCTAAACTGGTCGTCCTTGTATGTGAGAGGGTATACTGATCGTCCGTTATATATGGGAGGCTAAACTGGTCGTCTTTGTATGTGAGAGGGTATACTGATCGTCTGTTATATATGAGAGGCTAAACTGGTCGTCCTTGTATGTGAGAGGGTATACTGATCGTTCCTTATACTGATCGTCCATTATATATGGGATACTAAACTGGTCGTCCTGATATGTGAGAGGGTATACTGCTCGTTCCTTATACATGGGAGTCATAACTGGTCGTCCTTGTATGTGAGAGAGTATGCTGACCGTCCGTTTTGTATGGGAGGCTAAACTGGTCGTCCTTGCATGTGAGAGGGTATACTGATGCCCGTGGTGCATTAGAGGGTAGGTCGCCCGTTATATAGGTAAAGGATGTTGAACTGGTCGTCCTTGTATGTGAGAGGGTATACTGATGCCCGTGGTGCATTAGAGGGTAGGTCGCCCGTTATATACGTAAAGGATGTTAAACTGGTCGTCCTTGTATGTGAGAGGGTATACTGATGCCCTTGGTGCATTAGAGGGTAGGTCGCCCGTTATATACGTAAAGGATGTTAAACTAGTCGTCCTTGTATGTGAGAGGGTATACTGATGCCGATGGTGCATTAGAGGGTAGGTCGCCCGTTATATACGTATAAGATGTTAAACTGGTCGTCCTTGTATGTGAGAGGGTATACTGATGCCCGTGGTGCATTAGAGGGTAGGTCGCCCGTTATATACGTAAAGGATGTTAAACTGGTCGTCCTTGTATGTGAGAGGGTATACTGATGCCCGCGGTGCATTAGATGGTAGGTCGCCCGTTATATACGTAAAGGATGTTAAACTGGTCGTCCTTGTATGTGAGAGGGTTTACTGATGCCCGTGATGCATTAGAGGATAGGTCGCCCGTTATATACGTATAAGATGCTAAACTGGTCGTCCTTGAATATGAGTAAACTGACAGCCCGGTGTAAGTTAGAATGTATACTTGACCACCCGCTGTACATTAGAGGGTATACTGACCACCCGGTGTACATTAGTGGGTATACTGGTCGCCCGGTGTACATTAAAGGGTATACTGACCGCCCGGTGTACATTAGAGGGTATACTGACCGCCCTGTGTACATTAGAGGGTATACTGACCACCCGGTGTACATTAGTGGGTATACTGGCCGCCCGGTGTACATTAAAGGGTATACTTACCGCCCGGTGTACATTAGAGGGTATACTGACCACCCGGTGTACATTAGAGGGTATACTGACCACCCGGTGTACATTAGTGGGTATACTGGCCACCCGGTGTAAGTTAGAAGGTATACTTGACCACCCGCTGTACATTAGAGGGTATACTGACCACCCGGTGTACATTAGTGGGTATACTGGCCGCCCGGTGTACATTAAAGGGTATACTGACCGCCCGGTGTACATTAGAGGGCATACTGACCGCCCGGGGTATACTGACCGACCGCTGTACATTAGATGGTATACTGACCGATCGCTGTACATTAGAGGGTATACTGACCACCCGGTGTGCATGATGGGGTATACTGTTCACCCGTTTTATTTGAGAGGTCACCTGATGTACATGTGAGTCTATACTGGTCATATGATATACCTGAGACGGTATTTTAGAAAAACTCGATGTAAATGTTGAGATATGCTGGTCGCCCTTTCGTGTATTTATGTTCGTGTCTCGACTAATTTTGTGTTTTCAAATGAATACATTTTTTAAACACCCACTGTTCGTGTCTCGACTAATTTTGTGTTCTCAAATGAATACATTTTTCACACACCCACTGTTCGTGTCTCGACTAATTTTGTGTTCTCAAATGAATACTTTTTACACACAACCACTGTTCGTGTCTCGACTAATTTTGTGTTCTCAAATAAATACATTTTTTCACCCACCCACTGCTCGTGTCTCGACTAATTTTGTGTTCTCAAATGAAAACATTTTTCACACCCACACTGGGATAGGTCAGCTCAAACGGTGGCACGTCTGATTATCAATAAAAAAGGTTGCGAGTTCGAATCCTCGATCGTTCACACTTCCATGGTGATGGATATAAATGTACGGCATTGTGCCTATTTTTGTATTTGTCTCTCACTGCTGATTCAAGTGGGGAAAGTTATCAGTTACTTGCAGAGATTGGTGTGATCGGGTACTGGTTAACATTCCAGAATCCCAGGAAAAAATACTATATCTTCAGTCGAGATGACACGTTCTTCACCTCGATAAAACGCTCTTGTTCATAAAGAGTAATGTTTTGTGTTTATATTTTAGAGAGAAGTAATAAGCGTCCATGTCGGACAAGCCGGGGTCCAGATGGGCAATGCATGCTGGGAATTATACTGTCTGGAACACGGGATCCAGAAAGACGGACGTATGCCAAGTGATCAGAGCGTTGGAAAATGTGATGATTCTTTCAACACGTTCTTCAACGAGACAGGAAACGGCAAACATGTACCTCGATCACTCTTTGTGGACCTGGAGCCGACGGTAGTAGGTAAGTTAGCGTTTGCACATGGCGGCACTTTTTGTCTGAACGGCGTGTTTTGTCCAATTATGCATTAGATATTGCTGAATTTTTTTTTTGAAATTGTTATGATAAAGGTTTTGATTTAAAAAAAGAGCTAATCTGCAATATAGATAATAATGATATAAAACAAAGGACGGGAAAACTATGCAACCAGTCCGGGACTTTTCGCTTATAGGACGAATACTCCCGATTGAGCTAACCGGATTTCTTACATACATTTCTCTCCTTACAGGTTACTTTCACACTGTGACATAATCTTCCACAAATTTGGAATTCGTCCATAAATTTCCTTACAGACCAGAGAATCATGGTAATTTTTCTAGGAATATTTAAAAATAACAACATCCGTTTGGTGCCAATGTAACAAGACGAGAAAAATAATCAACTTATTCGGGACTCAAACCCGGGAATTTTTGCTGTCAGGCGGCAATGACTTTACCGATTGACCGTTCACATTCATTTATCTTCTTACAACATACTTTCACACATTGCATATATGCGCTATAATTAAAGGTAGACATTCGTCTTTAATGGTTAGATTACGGAGGTGTTTTACTGACAAAGCCGTTGGGAAAAATGTATTTGTGTTTAAATACTCTTTGCGGAGAAGTACTGAATACTTGTAATGTTCAAACATTGATATTCCCATATTTCATGTTTAATCTGTTGTTGTTTTTCCAGACGAGGTACGTGTTGGCCCATATCGCCAACTCTACCACCCCGAGCAGCTCATCACCGGCAAGGAAGACGCTGCCAACAACTACGCTCGTGGTCACTACACCATTGGTAAGGAATTAGTGGATGAAGTGTTAGACAGGATACGAAAAATGTCTGACCAATGCACGGGCTTACAAGGTTTTCTCGTTTTTCACAGTTTCGGAGGCGGCACTGGTTCCGGATTCACGTCCCTTTTGTTGGAACGTTTAAGTGTTGACTACGGTAAAAAATGCAAGCTTGAATTTGCTGTCTATCCGGCACCACAAGTCGCCACTGCCGTTGTTGAGCCATACAACGCTGTCCTGACGACACACACAACTTTAGAGCATACCGACTGCGCATTCATGGTTGACAACGAGGCCACGTTTGATATTTGTCATAAACGTCTAGATGTGGAAAGACCTTCTTACATAAATCTGAACAGACTTATTGGGCAAGTGGTCAGCTCAATCACCGCGTCGTTGAGATTTGATGGCGCTCTTAATGTGGACTTGACAGAGTTTCAGACGAACTTGGTGCCCTTCCCGCGTATCCACTTCCCGTTGACAACCTACGCTCCAATAATATCCGCTGAGAAGGCTTACAGCGAGCAGCTATCGGTATCACAGATCGCGACCGAATGCTTTGAACCGGCTAATCAGATGGTCAAATGTGACCCCCGCATGGGAAAATACATGGCATGCTGCATGCTTTATAGGGGAGACGTCGTTCCCAAAGACGTCAACCATGCTATCGCAGCTATTAAAACAAAGAGATCGATTCAGTTCGTAGACTGGTGTCCAACCGGCTTCAAAATTGGTATCAACTATCAACCACCAACTGTCGTTCCCGGAGGAGATCTCGCAAAGGTGCCTCGGGCAGTCTGCATGTTAAGCAACACCACCGCCATCGCCGAGGCCTGGGCTCGCCTTGACCGCAAGTTTGACTTGATGTACGCCAAGAGAGCTTTCGTCCATTGGTACGTTGGAGAGGGCATGGAGGAAGGGGAGTTTGCGGAAGCCAGGGAAGATCTCGCGGTACTTGAGAAGGACTACGAGGAAGTAGGACTTGACTACGCCGAGGAGGGAGAAGAAGACGAAGAACCCGAAGAATATTAACTTATGACGTCATTATGATGACGCAATGGTTACTATAAGACAGTGTTTGTTTTGATGGCATTTTAGCGTTGGTGAATGAAAACAACATAACGTCGACTCCAGCTTCCTGTTTGAACAATCGAACGGCTAAACTTGTTTTATTATATGTTATAGCGAGATGCCTGTTTGACGCCTACGTGAACCTGGCCTTAATACCACACGCACTAACATTACTTTCCACAAAACAACGAGAATTGTATATAAGCGAAATCATTAAACATTTAGTCATTTGTTTTGAATTATGTAAGAAATCAACACGTAATAGAAATAAAGCAGCATCCAGTTTTCGCGGTTTAGACATTGACATTTAAAACAAAACGTTTTTCTGTCATATTATAGAATATAAAATATCTAACGTGAAATCATTATTAAAATCCAGCATCAATATTATAATTCTGTTTTCAGTGTTTTTCGTCAAGCTCATATCGTTAAATAGCAACCCACAGGACTATTTAATGATTAAACAGATGTATTTATTTCATATGGATATGTCTTATTTCGCAATATATGCCATACTAGTATTGTTTTATATTTTGATAAAGTGTTTCTTTTATGTCCCCATATCAAAAAATGGACTCGTTAAATAAAATTATATTACGTTTTAGTTTTTATTTTAGCCTGCAATTGTGCAATTACTTCAGAATGATTGAATGTGTCCCCCCACCCCCCATGCCTGTACTCAGTTTATTTTCCACACCAATCATTATCAACTTCCATTTTTTTCTACATTTTCTCGCAGTTCCCTATACACTGTTTGTCCTCGTCATATCCACTTATTAATGTTTAGTTATAATGAATAAATAACATGTACAATGCACATTTTTACTGTTGCGATACATTCTGGTAAAATATTGATGTATTTGTAAGATAAAAAACTTTATACGATTTCTTTCGTTTTAGTCCTTTTGGTTAATATATACTCTCGGTTATGCCTATAATTTACGTTTTTAAGTGTATACTTTGATAGATAACATAACGATTACCGAGTTACTTCCCTTATTTGACTATTCCATTTGTAATTAAATCGTCAACCTGAGACTGCATAGTAAATGTAAGTTTTATTAAATCTTGTTTTATTAATTCATGTTGTTAATAAAATTTCGACAGATTAATTAGCTATGCTAGACTAATATATGGAATTTTAAAAGGATATTGATGGGCGTTTGAATTGAAACATGCATAATGCATATACATAATTATATTCATAAAGTATATTCGGATTCACGCAAGCAGCTCTCGTAAACGAGTTTAAACGAGATCTTCAGGTGTTGCCGTGTAGTTACTGTGTGTAGTTTATACGCATGGTTGACTCACGAAATTGACTCTCGTGAGTCCACCTGAGTAGCAGACTGTAATAATCACGGCTGCTTTTAACCGCCTTTTTTCAGAACAAGCCTCCAACAACTGCGCATGCTCATTACCATTAGTATTTCTTTAGTAACTCTTTAAATCTTTATCTGAATTTAATAATTCTTTACCCCAAAGTAAAACTGATATTCATAAAATTGTTGACTATTGTAATTGAACAATGCATTGGAATATCGCAGTCCGCTTCCTAGCAATATTGTAGCCTTTATCGACTGTATTGCAACAAACTTTTTTTTCCAACTCAGACGTACCCCTGTTCAATACGGTGCTTGCTTTAATAACATACAATTAGTGCCATACTAGAGCTGGTGATGGGTATTAATTGCTGGGAAAAATGAGTTTTTGTTATGATGAGTTATGCTGGTGATACTGCTAATATATTTTACTTTATGTTAAACGTTATTCGTGAATTTCATCACATTTTCTATAATAATCTGTATCATATTGTATCGTGTATCGGGATACCTGTATCGTGATACATATCGTATCGCCATTGGCCAAGCAATACACAGCCCTATTACTTCTAAGTATCAAGTAGGCCTATTATATATTTTTATTACAGATTGAATACGAAAAATGTTGGAATTTTAACGAACTATTTGTTTTTTGAACAAAAAAGGATGGATGTAAAGTAAGTAGGTATTTGGCAGTTTGTAGTTGGGGATTCGAATAACCAGCTGCCGACCAGTTGCCAGTTGGGTGACTCGGATTCGTTATTACAATTACTATTTAATATAGATATTTTACTCGTGTTTATATGTTTAAAAATATAATCAATATGAAACGGATGTATATTAATATAAAATTTGAATCCCCAACTGGCAGCTGGTTGGTAGTCGGCTGGACATTTCGAATCGACGGCTGGTGAATATAGGTTCTCTTCAGATCACGGCGTTTTTGGATGAAGGTCATCTCTGAAAGTACGGGATCAGGCACGGTAATAACTTCCCCGTAATCAATCTCAGAGGTTCGGAAAATAATCCCTCAGACATTGCGCATATGTAAGGGGGGAACATGGTTCCAGACAATTGTAATTTTGGGAAAAGTGGCATTGTCATATGAACACACATAGAAATGGAGTTAAAAACAAAATAGTTTGGTGTGTTCTTGTAAGATAGTGTTCGGAAATATTCTGTTTACTTTGCTTGGGTATACGCTGATTAAATGTTGATTTATTGAATGTACCATTTCTTAATCATTTGTACCTAAGCAAATGGCTATTAAGCAGACGATATAGCCTTTATTTGTCGACCTGTAAACTAGTCCCCATGGTAGGGTTGCATGTGGCCATCTTCGCAATATGTTGTGGCTTTTTAACTCGACTTTTCTATGAATAGGGGAGTTTTTTGTACTCGTCTCGACGTCTTCGACCCACATGCGTTAAAGTTTGGCGCAAGATTTTATTTGCGTGTATAGCTTGCAGTTTATTCACGGAACTTGGCATAAGTGTGCGTGCTTATACACTGAGGCAGTATGTAACATATCTGGACCATAATTCAGTCAATGTCATATTGCAGGGTGAAAAGATCATTGTGTCTTTACTTTTGCGTTAAAGTTTTAGAGCAAGTTTTTGTAAATTTGCTTTGCTGGCAGTTATTTAGCTGAAACTTGGCATAAGTGTGCATGCTGATACCCTGAGGCATTATGTAGCAGATGGGGCTCGTAGCTCAAAGGTCAAAGTCATATTGCAGGGTGAAAACGTCAGTCTTGGTGTAACTTGTAATTGACTACATATATACTTACAGTGATGTGAATGTTACTAGACACAAGGGAGTATGGTAAGAAAATAGGCTTATAACTCTATGTTAAAGTTTAGGTGAGAGTTGTATAATTATATACACCACTTTCACTTTTGTATTATAATTCTTATTTTCTTCTGTCTTATTTTAATTTCCTACCAAATGTTGGCTCTATTTTCTTTTGTTAATGTTTCATATAAAATCTACAACTTTTGGATTAAGTGTCCTATTTACTTTTGAGCCCAAAACTGTTATTGGGTATTTATATGAACTGTTGTAAAATGTATCCAGATTGATGTATTTTGCATAGTACACTAGATATCTGTTTATGAGAAATATCTTGAATTAATTTTTAACATTCCTGACCCCATTGTCCCATACTTATTTGGGCACCTCCCTGAATATTTCACCCCCCCTTTTTTGAAAAGTTTGTTTTGTATTAAATGAAATTTTCTGCCCCATTTTCAACGTTATTACCCCCACACACTTCCCCATTTTTTTTTTATCTTTTTAAAGATTTGTTTTTGTTTTGAATGAAATACTTGTCCAATTTTTTAAATTGTGCCTTAAAATAAATGAAACTTTCTCTGCCCAATGTTTTCAACTTGATTACCCCAAATCCCGATTGTTTTAACTCTTTTTCTTTTTTAAATTTTGCATTAAATGAATACTCTACACACACTGCCCCCCCCCCCCCCCCCCCCCCCATTTGTTTTTAGAATTTTCTCCTGAATTAAATTAAATACTCTGCACACACTGCCCCCCCCCCCCCCCCCCCTTCTGTTTTTAGAATTATCTCCTGAATTAAATGAAATACTCTGCACACACTGCACCCCCACCCCCGTTTGTTTTTAGAATTATCTCCTGAATTAAATGAAATACTCTGCACACACTGCACCCCTACACCACCCCCGTTTGTTTTTAGAATTATCTCCTGAATTAAATGAAATACTCTGCACACACTGCACCCCCACCCCCGTTTGTTTTTAGAATTATATCCTGAATTAAATGAAATACTCTGCACACACTGCACCCCCACCCCCCGTTTGTTTTTAGAATTATCTCCTGAATTAAATGAAATACTCTAGCTGCCCTATTTCATCTTTATTACTGTTCATCATCCCAAACCCGATTTTTTTTAAAAAAAGTTTATTTTTAAATGAAATACGTTGTCACATTTTAACTGTATAACCGCTCCCGATTGTTTTGATTTTGTTTTAAATAAAATGAAATTCATTTTTATTTTTAAATTTTATTTTGAATGAAAAATAAATACTCTGCCTCCCACCTCTCCCTTGCCATGGCATCCGATTTTATTTTATTTTTGATAAATGTAGTTCTAAATCAAATGATGAACTACTCTGCCCTAGTCCAACTATATAACTGCTCAACACCCAACCCACCCCGATTTTGTTTTGTTTTAAAAGAAATACTCTGCCCCATTTGAACTTTATTACCACCACTAAACATTTTCATTTTTAATTTTCTATGGGGTGCCGATACTGATTTTCGTTTTCTCACGCTAATCTTCTCCAAGGTCTTTCTCGGTGCAGCCTTTAGAAAGGGAGGAACCTTTTTAAGAGCAAATTCAAAAACTCCTAATTTGATTTCTGGCTGATTGATGCAATCACAAAAAGCTACACCGAACCTTCGGCAGAAAGCGATCATTTCCATTAGGTAATACAATAAATCAGCGAAAAGAAACTCAAATAACTTGTCAGTATTTATATTTTATTAGTCCAGTTGTAGGAGTATTGTCAGAGATTAAGAACATTAAATTTTGAACACAATTGTGACTGAATGTTTATGTCACTGAGCCTAACCACTCATTGTAGAAGTCTTTACATATCTGTTTAAAATGAACACGTACTGACAATAATCTAGAAGTTTAATACTCCTCGCCTTCGTCCTCGCCTTCATCCTCGTTTTCAACAGAGTCAACTCCAACTTCTTCGTAATCTTTCTCTAGAGCAGCAAGATCTTCACGGGCCTCGGCGAATTCTCCTTCCTCCATACCCTCTCCAACATACCTGTAGTTAAACAATGTATTTAGAATCAATATAACTAAACTGGTAATCAGTGAAACCTGTTTGTTGTTACGCCGCTAAATTAGTCTATATACTCCCGAATCAGATCTCTTAACCCCACAATGAAAAAAAAGCAGGGAATTCTATGTCTGTCCCACAATTCATAGCATTTGAACGCTTACTAAACTATGACGTCGTTCAAACTTTCCCTGAAGCAATTGTCCAATCAACGTGCTCAAATGTGCTGCTATCTAACGGACCCGATCCGGAGAGCTGGGGGTCAGTTCTACAGACTAACGCAATATGGTACCAACGCAATTCGGTAGTGACTACCAATATTTGACTTCTACTAGTACCAAAATGAGTTGGATATGTAGACACCAACCGTAAAACGATGTTTCTGATAATGTGATACATTTAAAATAGAAGGAATGTTCGCACATGCGCATTACATTTTTTCGTCCAATTTCAATTAGAGAAGTAAGAAAATATTAAATAAAATATCTTAAATGATTCACCAGCAACTAACAATTGTAGTTGAGCTTGTGGTTCAGAGGTAGAGCATCGAACCCACAATTAGAGAGTCATGGGTTCAATCCTCCGCCACGGCTATGTGTGGTGTCTTTGAGCAAGACACTTTCCCCATATGTTTAGTACTGGTTCTACCCAGTGAGACTTCGAGCGTGATTTGTCTAAGCTGACAAATCGAAGTAAAAACATAACTATCAGAAGAATCAATATTGCTAACTTGTAAATTCTAAATTTTAAATTCCAAGTTTCAAATGATGACTGTCTCAAAATTCATATAATTTCATGAAATTCTAAGAATGACATGTGCAACATACACATTTTATACACACTGACGAACAAAGGTGACATTTCAGTGAATACAACCTCAAAAAAACACTCATGGAAGTAAGAAATTGGAATTTGAGTAAATGGATCTACAATTACCCAGTTGCAACTTGCAATTTACACACATGTAAGTTAGACATTGTCATTCAAGTGAATGGAATTTGTAATAACCAAGTAGAAAAAATGCAATAAAGCAATCTGAATTATGGCGGATAATACCCTCCATGGTCTTTAATGGCTTTATACTTACCAATGTACAAAAGCTCTCTTGGCGTACATCAAGTCGAACTTGTGATCAAGACGAGCCCAAGCCTCGGCGATGGCAGTTGTGTTGCTAAGCATGCACAGAGCTCTCTGGACCTTGGCTAAATCACCTCCTGGTACAACGGTTGGTGGCTGGTAGTTGATTCCGACCTTATTAACAGAAAATGCATTTATTTGTCAACCGAGTACAATGGGAAAAAATCAATACTCAAATGGTATTTGGTATATTGTACATACATAAAATTTCAATTGTATTTCCAGTTTGTTTACTTTCCGATCTAGCCGGCCACGATTAGCTCAGTCGGTAACGCGCCTGTCTAATAAACCAGGGGTCGTGAGTTCAAATCCCCACCCAGTCACAGTCTCCGTGTTGATTAGTATACGACATTTTCATTATCTCTTTCGGCTGATTCAAGCTATCAGTTACTTACGGAGAATGGGCGTGTTCGAGTACTGGTTAACCTTCCAGGATCCCAGGAAACAGTGGTTATTAAACTAATTGTCTGTTAGCCCTCTGTCATCGAAGTATTCAAACATACAAACAAATCATTTGTATTTCGTTTTTTCTTTAACGTTACTGGATACACTCGCATATTCCAGTTCTATAATAAGGAATTCGGGAAAACGTACACAAAAAGAAGAAAAAAAAGTATATGCCCATCGTAACCATTCGTAATAATTATTTCCTACAAACGCTTTAGGCTAAGTAAAATTATTTTTGAATTATTTTTGAAGTTCCATTCGTAAATCAGCGTTGAGCTCCCCAATGGCAGTTTTACTACCTGCCGTTTCAAGACTGTAAACCATGTGGTCACTTATCCTTCTGTCAGCCAATAGCGTATTTATTACGATTATGTTAATGTAATTGTGATGACTGACCCCTTTTGAATCTTACATCTCCTGTTGGACACCCTTTTCCTGTTATAGACGGGATTTATGCAAACTGCATATCCCTGCTTTTGTCGGCTTGCCGAAGCGTTGTAGATGGCCGCCGTAATGATCATTACGCGAATTGGACTATTTTTTATTCCTCGGATTTCAAATTGTTTTCATATATTTTATTTAACAAATCAAACACAAACTATACTGTGGAAATTGTATTTTGCAATTTTAAACAAGTGTTGCATAAAATGAACCAAACGCTACAATGATATTACTCAAATTAGGACGGCGTGTGAAGTACTTTGAGTACTGGGTATGGGCTTTATTATCAGATTAATTTGATAGCAGGATGGCATTTTTGTCTAGTATTTAGAATTCAATACCTTGAATCCAGTTGGACACCAGTCGACGAACTGGATGGTTCTCTTTGTCTTGATGGTGGCGATTGCGGCATTGACATCCTTGGGGACGACGTCTCCTCTGTACAACATGCAGCAGGCCATGTACTTGCCGTGACGAGGGTCACACTTCACCAATTGGTTGGCTGGCTCGAAGCATGCATTGGTGATCTCGGCGACGGAGAGCTGTTCGTGGTAGGCCTTCTCGGCGGAGATGACTGGGGCGTATGTGGCCAGAGGGAAATGGATTCGTGGGTATGGTACCAAGTTGGTCTGGAACTCAGTCAAGTCGACGTTGAGGGCACCATCGAATCTGAGAGAGGCAGTGATGGAAGAGACGATCTGACCGATCAGTCTGTTCAAGTTGGTGTATGTTGGTCTCTCAATGTCCAAGTTACGTCTGCAGATGTCGTAGATGGCTTCGTTGTCGACCATGAAGGCGCAGTCGGAGTGCTCAAGGGTAGTGTGGGTGGTCAAGATGGAGTTGTATGGCTCAACGACGGCGGTGGCAATCTGGGGAGCTGGGTAGATAGAAAACTCTAGTTTCGATTTCTTTCCGTAATCGACACTAAGTCGCTCCATCAGGAGGGACGTGAATCCAGATCCGGTACCGCCGCCGAAGCTGTGGACAATAAAAAACTTGTAAGATTTGTTCTATTGGATGAAATAAAGATAACGATGAAAGCATACGACTACATATAAGACGTCACTACACAGTTGGAATTTGCCCTATTTGCTACATTAATTAAGGCCGATGTAGGATTCCTTGGTTAAACTAAATACACATAGTGAAGCTTTTAAAATATACTTCCATAGCAGGAATGTATCTACTCATAAAATGCACAGTAGCTGTTGTTTTAACACATTGCAGTGACACCACTTTTTTTAGAAAAGAAGTCCTCAAATGCTCTAAAAAACACCCATCTAGTAATCACTTTTACAACACCAATGATGTCTTAGTGCGGTATATGCTTTGCCAGTTTTTGCTCTCCTCATCTGCAGCAAGAAATTACGGGCCCTATGCACCATTTCGAAAAAAGTTAAAACCAAATTGCATGGACATTTTCTTTAGCGCAAGAATTTTGTTATCGTCACTGAAAAGGGACATAACTCTGTAATGGAAAGTTTTGCTCTGAGGCAGTATGTAAAATGTTGAGCAACAATGTCATATTTCAGGTTGAAAAACTCACTTCTTTAAACTTTGCATTAAGGTTTGGTGCCAACTGTTTATAAATGTGCATTGCTGTTCCGTTTATTATGTTGTATTAAAATACTCATCCCTGTTGGAACATGCCCGAGCCGCAAATCTCCTGCCCCTCCCCCTGACACACCAATCCCTTCTATAAATTAAATACTATGTTCCATATCAATTTTTGTTTTTTGGCACAAGAACGTTCCCCCTTACCTCTTCCCCTCCCCGATTTTTGCATTATCTATGTATAAATATTATACCGAAGATGAAATTACATGGCCATAACTTTACACTTTACAACACATTAAATGCAATAAAACTCGAACGACCGTATCTGCTTGCGGAGCTCTTGTTATTTTTTGTCATCGTTTCATTGTTTAATTCTGTGTTAGCGTTTGTCGCCTTGACATAAAAGACAGAATGAGATTGTTTTATCAAATACAAAATACGTTTATCTATACCTGTGGAAGATCAGGAACCCCTGTAGACCGGTACATTGGTCGGCCAACTTTCTGATTCTGTCAAGGACAAGATCAACGATCTCCTTACCAATGGTGTAGTGACCACGGGCGTAGTTGTTGGCGGCGTCTTCTTTGCCGGTGATCATCTGTTCCGGATGGAACAACTGCCTGTAGGTCCCAGTTCGGACCTCGTCTGAGAAGAAATATAAAATATAGTCTTGTACGCTAATGCATTCTACTGTTTGGCGTCTAACACTCTTTAAATCAGGACAGAAATAATAAGCTCAATCGAGCGGTGCTAGGTTCGAATCCATTCCCCGGTCACAGCCTCCGTGATGATCGATATACAAGCTTGCGTCTCCTTGTCATACGTTTCTCGTCACTGTTTCACTTAACACGGCTATGCTAAATGATCGCCTGTTAGCCCTCGATGACATAAATGACGCTAATTATTGAAACGAACAAACAAAAGAACTACATGTAGATGTACGTTTGGATACATTGCATACTTCGTTGACCCCCCCCCCCCCCCCCCCCAACACCCACCCACCCACCCACAGCCCTACTGGAACAAAACGAATAAATAGAACACGGACATAACGGTGTGTTTAAGTACTACGTAAATAACACTTTCAATATATTGTTGTTTCTTTTAGGACTTTTTGTTTACTTATTTTTATAAATAACTAATATTTTCAAACCAAAACACGTATCCTATTTCTCTACCTACTAGGTGTAAACGAACCAAGCATCTCAGTGCAATAATACTGTTCACATACGAGAAATCTATGAATTGTTTTACAATATACTCACACCGCATGGTGGGTGGTCTAGCGCCTCGATGTCAGTAAAAAGGGACTGGGTGCAGTTTCATACCATATGTTTGCAGAATGATATTCAGCACAGCAGCGCTTAGAAAACTGTCTTAAGTAAACACCATCGCGATACGACTTGTTTAAATAGTTAAAAGCGATGCAAACACCACCACCGCCACCTTCACCAACAGCGATATACTCACCGACTACAGTTGGTTCCAGGTCGATAAAGATGGCTCTGGGTACGTGTTTCCCGGCTCCCGTCTCACTGAAGAAAGTGTTGTACGAGTCATCACTACCTCCAATGGACTTGTCACTGGGCATCTGACCATCAGGCTGGATACCATGCTCGAGACAGTACAACTCCCAGCATGCATTGCCCATTTGGACACCGGCCTGTCCGACATGGATGGAGATACATTCGCGCTGAAAAACATACACTTACGATGTATTTCAATAACATATGTCGGTGCCTGGCTATCAATCAAGGGCACGCAAATTTTATTAATTCTAATCCGTACCCGACCCAGTCTCCGTGATAACTGATTAACGACATTGTGTATCATTTTCATTCGTATATCACCGCTGATTCAAGTAGCAAATATCAATTTTGCTTGGACATAGCAGTGCATGAGCACTGATTAACCTTTCAGAATCCTAGAAAAGAGAAGTTAAATTAACTGATTACCTGTTTGTCCTCGGTGACATAAGATGACGCAAACTATCAATTAGTCGATCTATGTACCCTCACCCTTAAAATGTATCCTTTCAAGGTAACACTGGACCCCACTAACCGGAAATAGCAAAGTTGATGGTCACTGGGTAAATACAATATATTGATTGGAAATAAGTTTGTGTGGACATAGTTTTTGTTAAACGATTTTGTTAAAATATCAGATAAAAAGATCCCTTGGACGCATAGAATGAAACCAAAAGAAGAAAACAACAGACTCATTGTTGTAAAGTCTGTCCATGCGGGGTAATAAACCATGCAGTACTCTCATGTCTCACGGCTCCAAGCAATCAAAAATAATCAAAGTGTCGACGAACAGAGCGGCCTTATGTCACATGCACGCTTGAGGAGGGGGTGGGGTGGGAGGAGGGGGGGGGGAGGGCTCCTATTCTCTGGATCTCTTAAAGTAAAAACCATTGTTACCCAGATCCCCAAAATTATTTGCCATAGTTCCCTAAATATAATTTCCATTGATCTCTAAAATCAGGCCTTTGATCCCTGGATCCCTGAAAGTAATGGGCAATGTTCCGTGGATCTCAAATATAATTAACCACATTCCCCAGATCTCCAAATTCCATGGGAGGGTCTCAAAGCTGCTGTAAAACGTTCTACCGTCATTTATAAAGCAATATAATACATGTGTGTTCGAATTAACATGTGATAATCTGTTTTGTACCCACTTTTAGCTTCATACAAAAACTAGGAAATTGATGGTTTGATTATGACTAACGTTTGCTGGTTAAATTCCCTAGAATTTCAGCTGCCCAATGAAATCGCACAATTTAAAGCCATTTCGATTTTAGCATCATGGCCCGATGCAATTACACTCGGCCTTAACGCTACGTTCGAAAAGACGGAGTGTTGTTATTCCAGTTGTCTAAATGGCGAATTCTAGTCCAATATTTTGAATGAAAACATCTTTTACAATGAAATGATTTTTAATATTAGATCAAATTGTAATTAAAAGGGTTCGGTTTTTGTTATCTAAGCGTGAATTACTGAATCGGTCGCCAATCAAAAATAACCAGAGCGGTAGTGTAGTGGATAGTGTTTGCCGCTCACGCCAGAGGTTACGGGTTCCATCCCAAGCTCGGCACGATGCCTCTAAAAAAACAACACCCATTAATGGTTCTAACGAGAAGGCAGACACGGGAGCTATTAGACTAAAGAAATCAAAACCTTTCAATATTGTTACACTATAAAGAAGAAATTAAATATTTACTTACCATGTTTTCGGTTAAGAGTTATTTCCACAAAGATAAAGTAAAGTAACAACAGAACAAGGAGTCTTCCGATCTCATATACGACGTAAACGGTCACAATGAGATGTTCGTCTGTCTCGCTTTAATGAGTTTTCTGGTTTTATACTTCGTCTATGCAGCTGCATAAGCATTACGTCAGCTGACTGAATATTTCTCCATTTCGATTTGCTGATAAGATGTTGAAGATCTAAAAATAAACTTGCTGTTGATTTTGATTGGACGAATGTAGTGTGCAGCATCGGAAAACAGTTGTACAATGAAAGTGTGTGGAAAATCCATTTGACTTTTGATGATGCACTGCTGTCGAGATTTAGGAAATATTGTTAGTCATAACGTCTTTAAAACCAGTGGATGTTTATGCAGTGCAATGCTACTGAATGAACTTAAATTGTACGGTGTTTCATAAGGATCATAATGTAATCGCTTTGTTAGCATTCGCATTCTATGGCGGGATAACACGACCATAGTGGTACGATAGCACGTGGTGGTTCATCTTGTAATCCCGTCTTCGTCATTGTGTCTTCGCTTAATCGCTCCGTCACCATCAAACTATCGTTCTGTCGTGTCATCCCTATCGTGCCGTCGTGGCAGTGTGTGTGCATGTTGACAAAGCGATAGCACGATGGCATTAAACGAACACCATACCATTGACACACACTGTTGACAAAATACTTCCAATGACGCAGTAACAAGAAAAATACACAAATACAAATACTGTAAAGGCTTAGTATAGTTGGGGGTTACAAGCATACAGAATAATTAAAAACAATTATTACCTCAGCTGGAGTGACCAGCAGTTAATCCAGGGAGCTTAACTCTTGTTTCCGGTTACACCAAACCGCGCTCATTTCCCGCCACGCCATAACAACGAAATAGGCCGTGTATATAAAAGCAGCATTACTGGAGTAGCATCATGCTCAGCTATTTGTGGTCAACACACAAATATACTAGAGTAAATGTGTGTAGCGTTTTATTTTCAAGCATTCGCTCCAGCTGTTTGAAAAGCTGAGTTTATCACGAGCTCAAGTTTATATCATTATCAGAAGACAGTTGTTTCGAATGCTGTTTGTGCCATATACTTGTCAAGCAATACTAAGACATGGGATTTGGTGTTACCGTCTTGAAATCGAGGTCAAACAAATGACCAGTTAACTAAACCACTATTTGCCACTCCACTTAAAACAGCGATGAGAGACGAATGACAATGAGACGCAATGTCGTATTTCAACCATCACCGAGAATGTGGGTGGGGGAGATTCGAACCCTCTGGATTGATAGTAAGACGCTCTACAGACTGAGCTAACCTAACCATAATACTATATGACGGATAATCGAATATCTCAGAGACTGGCCGAAAGGGGATTCATACTCAATACCTCTGAATTGACAGTCAGATGTGCAATCGATTGAGCTAACCTAGTTCGGCTTTCATGAGCTTAGAACGTGCTAGAGTCAATATCATATCATTATCAGCAGTATTTAATGTTACTGATACAAAATATCAACACACTAAACTAAATAACATTTTCCATATGTCAGGGTTTACATGCTGTAAATGTCATATTTTTATTAAAAATTACATCTACTTTAAGGAATACAACGATAAACACTTCACACAATCAAACTTATATCGTATGATATGATATACAAGTTTAATTCTTTTCAGACATAAAACATCTGAAGTACCAAGTCTGCATGTAGACAGATCCAGGTATCGGTAAAAATAAAAAGTAAAGAAGACACAACAGCACATGCCATCAACATGCATATTTATACGATAATATCGATAAGTAAGTCCTACAATCAATTGTGTTTAGTTGTTTGATTCTCTTATTTTATGCCATCGAGGTCTAACAGACGATCAGTTAACTTAACCACTCTTTTCTTGGATCCTGGAAGGTCTCCTCAAGTAACTGGTAACTACCCCACTTGAATCTGCGGTAAGACATAAATGACGATGAGACGCATTGTCGTATATCAATCATCATGGAGACTTTGGCCGGGTGGGGATCTGAAACTCATGACTCCTTGATTGATGGTCAGACTCAGACGTGCTACCGACTGAGCTAACGGGTCCGGCATTTTGTATATGTCCTAGTATTGTGTAATTCTGTAAGACAACATTACACAAAGGTTTGATACAAATGTCAAATTGGAATTTCAATTGAAAAAAGCCATACCCTTCAATTTTCTGTTGCTGTTAACGTGATATATGTTATATTCAGCTTGACAAAATACCAGACACGTTTATTCTATCTGTATGAAACATTAATAACGTGTATTTAAGTATCTTGTTAAAATTCCATGACCCAATGAGTAGAAATTATTGCATATTAATTAAAAAAATTGCTTGAATGAAAATCTATATTATAGAAAGAAAACACATTGCAAATGACAGTTTTATTGACATACGACATTGCGTCTCATTGTCATTCGTCTCTCACCCCTGATTTAAGTGGAAAGATTACTTGCGGAGATCGGTTTGCTCGAGTGCTCGTTAACTTTTCATTATCTCGGGAAAGAGTGGTTAGGTTAACTGATCGTTTCTGATCGTTTGTTAGACCTCGATGGCATACACATGACGCTTAATATTCAATTAAGAAACATGAATATGAGGTCGAGATATTTATACTTGTGCTTAATATATCTCCATATGATTACATGCTTATAGGTGTAGAGTTGGTTTACTGGTGGAGGTCTGTTTAGCACTCTAGAAATGACTCAGTGAGACTCAACGCCCTTCTGAAAACACTTTACTCAATAAATTTCTTGATCAACAACTAACGACCATACAAACAAAGGAAACCAAGTTTACGACAGCGTGGACTGCTGGCTGAACCTTTTAAAAATTCATGTGGTTCGTTTAGTTACGAGAAGTATATGGCGGTGAATTATCTCAGCTCTTGCTTAATTATATGTTGGGATCAGAACAGAGGGTGGGGTCTTATTGAAGCGAAAGCAATAATATCAGTAATAGTATTGGTGATAATAACGGCAGTAGAAACAATATCAGCAGTAGCGGCAAAAACGGAAACAGTGACTTGGAATAAGTAGGTGTAGTAGAAGCAGTGTCAGTATTAATATTATTGTCATTAAGGTAGTTGTAACAGGAGCAGCAGCAGCAGCAGCAGCAGCAGCAGCAGCAGCAGCAGCAGCAGCAGTAGTAGTAGTAGTAGTAGTAGTAGTAGTAGCAGTAGCAGTAGTAGAAGCAATAGTAGTAATAGTAGTAGTAGTTTTAGTAGTACTGCTTTTCAAAACATTTACACTCTTAAAGAGTACAGGAAAACTGAGCATTTGTGTTCAGTGCTTCAGATAAGCTTTTCTTCAAATTTCTTATTTTACCACTTACATTAAATTTCAATACTTTATCAGGAAATGTCAATGTTAAAGTATCCCCTTTCTCAATAGTGCTTTTCTGGAACACTGGTGTTATAGTAAAACTTATATACTTTATACACGGAATACTATTTCTGACGGAGCGCGTAGTTCAGTGGCAGAGCATCGGACCCATGATCGGAGGGTTGTGGATTCGATCCTCCACCACGGCTATGTGTGGTGTTGTTGAACTCTTTCTGACAGTTTACGATTTTCACAACAACACCCCTGTGTAGCCGCGTTTGCGTATTTCGGCCTTTTTATAATTAATGGGATGACGGACGTTCGGAGATTCTCGATACATTTGGAGACAAAGAGCTTACATACCCAGATAATCTTGCTGCGGGTAGAACCTAGGACGAAAATTGTCGTTATCCAACAACAATGGTGAGTACTGTTTATATCTAGAGCAAATCTGCTATTTTTTTTAAAATACCGATTTTCATATATTCAAAAAACTAAAATCAGTTTCTAGTGAATTTTATTTTTTTTTGGTTGTGTTTTGTATGTGCAGCTTTTCATGTAGCCAGTTACGTCATACGAGTTTTAAATTATGAGTAAAATAGATCTGGATTTTTTCTTTCATAATAATCATTTATTTTAATTGACCCTTTTTGTCATAAATTACCAATACTGTATATTTAAGGATGTCTTTCACCAATTATCAGAGTGACGTTCCTTTCCAAAATATATTTTATGTTTGAATATTTGGTGATTGTTTATGTCATCGAGGGATAAAAGACGATCCCTTTGCTGGGATCCTGGAATAATAATAAGTGTTCGAACCCATGATCGGAGGGACGTAGAGTTGATCCCCCGCCACGGCTATGTGTGGTATCCTTGAGCAAAACACCTTTTCCGCATATGCTTAGTACTGGTACTACCCAGAAAAACTCCAAGCGTTATTTTTTATTTGTCTAAGTTGTAAGTACTTGTTTCACAACCGATGTAAAAAGTCAGTTTAAACTAAGTAACTCAGTAATAACTTTCCCACTTGAACCAGCGATGAGAGACAAATGATAATTAATCATCACGGAGACTGTGGCCGGGCGGAGGTTCACCCCCCCCCCCCCCCCATCCCTGGAGTTTATAGCCAGACGCCCTACAGACTGAGCAAATCGGGCCCAGTCTTATAAAATGTGACATGTGATCTGCATTTCTAAATTCATACTTAAGAGATGCATTGATTAAAACTAAGGAAACTCGACATATTAGTGAGTGCGACTTAAATGTTCTTAATAATTTTATCAACATCTTCAGCGTGAATGTATCTCCATACACATCGGTCAGGCCGGATGTCAAATTGGTAATGCATGCTGGGAGTTGTACTGCCTCGAGCACGGTATCCAGCCTGATGGTCAGATGCCCAGTGACAAGACCATTGGCGGTGGTGATGACTCGTTTAACACGTTCTTTAGTGAGACCGGAGCCGGGAAACACGTACCCAGAGCTGTATTTGTGGATTTGGAACCAACTGTCGTAGGTACTAACACATTTTCTTTAGTTTATATCAATTTAAGCTCGATTTCAAAGAAAGCTCAAAGCTTATATGAGTCCGTTTACTTGGTAGAACCAGAATTCATTGTGTCGTAAGTGTCGTTTTTAACCGACATCGGTCGACCTGGGGATCGAGCCCGCAACCTCTGGCGTGAGCGGTCACCACTTTATCCACTACACTACCACCCCGCTTAAGCTTTCATATTTTACACCCATTGAACATGATTTTTCTAAAGTATTTATATAGCCGAATCATTGTTTAAATGCATAAAGAATAACGTTTATCAGGTAGTCCAGCAGATGTTTGCGTTTTGTCATATGTGCATTAAATTTGATTGTAGCTTAGCGTCTTTATTAAAAACGATTTTTATATATGATAACAGAAGTATGTTGAGCTTAGAAATGTGTACATTAATAATTAAACACACTTGTTCAGAAATAGCCAATATTTCTTTGGCTGTCATCTTGACTCCACGGCCGTCACACACAAGCACATTATAGTGAATACGAACTTTGATTGAAGCGGTGTTGTGTGTTAGGGGAAAGATCGTGCAATCTCTGTTAAATATATATATATATCCCACACCCATAAAATCGTCCAACGATAGTGTATCAACGATAGTGTAATACTATAATAACCCACATATATCGGGAATTTGCCCAAATTATAAACCCCACGTTTAATTATACCTCGTCCTTTACTTAGAATTCGGGCCCGGTAAGCTCAGTCGGTAGCGCGACTGACTATCAATACAGAAGTCGCGACCCCCGCCCGGTCACAGTTATGGATGATATACGACAGTGGGCCTCAATGCTATTTGTCTCTCGCCGCTGATTTAACTAAGAAAGTTATAAGTTATTTGCGAAGACGGATGTGTTCAAGGACTGATACACATTCAAGGATTTCAGGAAAAAGGATCGGCTAACTGATTATCTGTTAGACATCAATGACATGAAAATGATGCAAAGTATTCAAATAATTCAAACAAATTACTTAGAATAAACCCCACCACTAACTTAAATTTCCAAATCCGTCCCTGGTTTAACAAATTAAATCTGATTTAAACAAGATATCGACGTAACTTGCGTATAATTCCTGAAATTCGTATCATTTCTGCAGTGCAATAAAACTATACATGCTAGCGAATGACGAACATGGAACCACGATCGATATTGATCCGAGGCGGCTGGCACCGTACTTGTTGCATCTCTCTTAGAAAGCAGCAGGTCGTCTGCAGACTGACATTCAGACACGTTGCTAGACATTTTATCGCGTGCACCACCAATATGTCTTAAAATCAATATGCTTTTTACATTATCTGGCGGTGTCTTGTTTCCAGAAACTTATGAAATATGCATACTTGTAATTCCTTTCTGAAAAATAGCCGGGTCCGGTTAGCTCAGTAGGTAGCGCGCCCGACTATTAATCAAGGGATAGTGATTCCGAATCCCCGCCCGTAATGATTGATGTACGACTGTGCGTTTCATTATCATTCGTCTCTCATCTCAGATTCAAGTGGGCAAGTTCTCAGTTACTCGCGATGTGGTCGAGTACTGGTTGACCTTCCAGGATCCCAGGAAAGGGAGGTTAGGTTATTAATTGATGGTTTGTTAGGCAGTCCTCGATGGTATAAAAACTGACGCTAGATATTCAAACAAAAATACAAGAATGTAAATATTAAAAACAGATAAGCTGGTGTTATACGTGGGCCTTGTACCTGTACACTTGCGATCACATTAAACAAGAACTGCTGTATGTGCAATTGTGTACATGCTCTCTCCGGCTAGCAGTGTCATGTTACATCTACACTGTATATTGATAAATATCACATGGTTGCCATGGAAATGGTGACTCAATGTAAGGTGATTATTTGAACCTATAAAATGTTCACGGATTGCAAAATTAATGTATTAACCTCGAGATAAAATGTGTATACATTTACAGATCGGTGTCTATAAAACGTTGGTTAATCACGACATATCTGGGTCTAGTTAGCTCAGTCGGTACCGTGTCTGACTTTCAATCCAGGGATCGTGCGTCATGACACAGCATCTGTCAATGTGTCACCGTCAGGTAGCGTTCTATCGATGACCTGATGCGCCATGCATTATGGGATTTACTCTACTAGTTTCGCCCGGAGGGGACTTAATGTTTATACTACGTCCGTCCATTCGTTCATCAGTTCGTTATTTTGTCTGTCAATTTGGTGTCCGACCAATTACCTCTGAAAGGGTCCATGCATTTAAATAATTTTTGCTGTGAAAAATGTGTAATTATAAAACACAGGTCAAATTCGATATTTACCAACAGCGGTCAAGTTTAATAGTTATGGTCCCCTTTCGATATAGCGGAGACATTTCTAATTGTGTAATAAGGTAGAGGAAGGGAGGTAAACGCCCTACTATCTGAAGTGTAATGATGAATAAACACGGGAGAGTTACAAATCTTGTGAAAGCTTTCGTGCCGTCAGCTACAAATCACAAACTTTTGCTAGTAGCATTTCACCTCTGTCAACGTCTTTAGTTTTAAACAATAACAAAGCTCAATGTAGTATTACCAGAATAAACAAACAAAAAGACATAGTAATCTTAAATTATTTCATTCAAACAACTGTTCTTTTGGATTTTATGAATAAAAAAAATGAAATTGGTATTTCTGGAGTTATTCAAATGCATGGTATAGTTTCAATATTGCAAGTATCTTTAGAATTAATTTGTGTCATGGCGGAGGAACTGTGAGAAAGGTTTATTTGTGGCAAAATGCCAGACAGTAAAATAGTAAAAGCACATACTACATTTTGTATTTCTTCCCAGATGAGGTCCGAACTGGCACATACAGGCAGTTGTTCCACCCCGAGCAGCTCATCACCGGCAAGGAAGACGCCGCCAACAACTACGCCCGTGGTCACTACACCATTGGTAAGGAGATTGTTGATCTTGTACTTGACAGAATCAGAAAGTTGGCTGACCAATGTACCGGTCTCCAGGGGTTCCTGATCTTCCACAGGTAAATATGACGAGCCCGATGTCAGAAAAAAATGAAAGTGCTCAGAAGCACAGGACTGTTTTTAATTGACAATTTTTGAACGCAAATTCATTGGCTTAGGTTCATATTGCTGGCGAAAATGTTATTCCGTGTTCCTCCCCATATCCCATGATTCATTATTTCAAAGGTCATTCACAATTATGTAAATGAGAACCCAACTGTAATTATTGCGCATAATCTTTTATTTATGCCTCAAATAACGTTTCAGAAATGGCCTTGTTATGAACTTTCACGCTAATTTATTCCCATTAATAACCGCACTGTGCATACATTGTTCATACAAGATTCATGTGATGTTGAACACGTGGTCCAGCGGTAGCGCATCGTACCCATAATCGGAGCGTTGTTAGTTAATTTCTCCCCCCCCCCCCCCCCCACCCCAGGGCTGTGCGTGGTGTCTTTGAGCAAGACACTTTTTTACGCACATGCTTAGTACTGGTTC
This sequence comes from Panopea generosa, assembly GCA_029582155.1. Classification (NCBI taxonomy): domain Eukaryota; kingdom Metazoa; phylum Mollusca; class Bivalvia; order Adapedonta; family Hiatellidae; genus Panopea; species Panopea generosa. The sequence continues at coordinate 62,735,636 of CM055909.1, forward strand.
TTCCAGGGAAGACTTCGAGCGTGACTTGTCTAAGTTGTAAGAATTTGCTTCACAATCGCAATAAATAAATAAAAACTATACAAAATTCAAAAAGGAAATCGGAAGGATCTGGTTGAATGTTTGCTTATCGTTAGTTAATCTTTGCTAATTCCTTTTTTTCATAATTGTTTTTTTTTCTGATTGCTTTTCGCTTGGCACACTAAAAGAAGACAATGGCGTCATTTGGTTTTACTAATAGTTAACTTCTTGTGTGCTTATTTCAAAGTATCTATTAAACTAGATGAGGTCAGTTGGCGTGTTTAAGAGCATTAGCAGAAAGACCGAATGACTTATGTACTTTTTTTTATTTATTTATTTATATGGTAATTCTTGTTGAAAAATGACATCCACCTATCTTGTTTTGATCAATTTTGCTTCCTCTTCTGTACTACCGGAATACACTCAAAGTGCGTGATACAAGAGTTTCATACACCTATCTCCTTATCTGAATTCGTTGTCTGTTAGCAACTAAACCTTCAATATTATCTTTTACAGTTTCGGCGGCGGTACCGGTTCTGGATTTTCATCTCTTCTCATGGAACGACTGAGTGTCAACTACGGTAAGAAGTCCAAGCTTGAGTTTTCGATATATCCGGCACCTCAAGTATCGACAGCCGTCGTTGAACCATACAACTCCATCTTGACCACCCACACCACCCTTGAGCATTCCGACTGCGCCTTCATGGTCGACAACGAGGCCATCTACGACATCTGCAGACGTAACTTGGATATTGATAGACCAACCTACACCAACTTGAACAGACTGATCGGCCAGATCGTCTCTTCCATCACTGCCTCTCTCAGATTCGATGGTGCACTTAATGTCGATCTGACTGAGTTCCAGACCAACTTGGTGCCCTACCCACGTATCCATTTCCCTCTGGCCACATACGCCCCAGTCATCTCCGCTGAGAAGGCCTACCACGAACAGCTCTCTGTTGCCGAGATCACCAACGCTTGCTTCGAGCCAGCCAACCAGATGGTGAAATGTGACCCACGTCACGGCAAGTACATGGCCTGCTGTATGTTGTACAGAGGTGATGTTGTACCCAAGGATGTCAACGCCGCCATTGCCACCATCAAGACCAAGAGAACCATCCAGTTCGTCGACTGGTGTCCAACTGGATTCAAGGTCGGAATCAACTACCAGCCACCAACTGTTGTACCAGGAGGTGACTTAGCCAAGGTCCAGAGAGCCGTGTGCATGTTGAGCAACACCACTGCCATCGCCGAGGCCTGGGCTCGTCTTGACCACAAGTTCGACTTGATGTACGCCAAGAGAGCTTTCGTCCATTGGTACGTCGGAGAGGGTATGGAGGAGGGTGAGTTCTCCGAGGCTAGAGAAGATCTCGCTGCTCTCGAGAAGGACTATGAAGAGGTTGGCGTGGATTCTGTTGAGCAGGAGGAAGGTGAAGAGGATGATGCTGACGAATATTAATTTTTCAGTTGAAAAAGCTATATTGAGGGCTTAACTTAACTAGTGCATCTACCTTTTTTGTCTATATTGAGTTGTGTTAGCTTCGATATGTTGCCGGCGACTGCTGTGTTTTTGTGATTATCAGTTATGATAACAATACCTAACCAATAAAAACTCCTAAAAAACAGAAAAAGCAGAATATGCAACATCTGGAGTATGATTAAAAGGTTAGCAACATATACATGCAAAGCTTTTGATTTCAGACATACATGTATTTTTATCCTAATAATTAGTATAGCATAAATATGTTAATCATGTAATTACATTAAGGGAACTATATTTTTACACTGGAATATGTATATACAGCTATTCATCTAACTGGCGAGCCAATGAACACATACATATTTGTAATATTGTTATAATTTGCTCATGGTCATTTGTGACTTTCAGTCAATTTATATGACACTTTGTACGGTGAATTGGGGATGATTTCGAATCCAGTTGACCTATGACGAGGAAATAAACGCTTCTTCTTATATTGTTATAACATCTTTTTCACTAAATGTAAAATAAAGGAAAAGTTAAAAAGTGCAATGTCAGTCCTTACGTTTTTAATGCGAACTTCTATGTTTTTAAGTACTGTATACGCGAATAGTCTTGCTTAATACAAATCACTCGCGAAAACAGAGCTCAGACTGTTTGCTCCTAGAATGATTATAGGCTGTTCTATCATACACAATATGTTTATTCAGAAATTCAAATAGGCCATAAACCCTATGAGGATAAAAACACGACATCAACAGATGGTGAGTAAGTACATGTAAAATAGCATAAAACATTAACATTATTATTATTGATTACCGCCATTACAGTCAGGCCATGGATATCTTTCATAATTATGCGGAGGTGACATACACACCAAACATAATTTGGTATTAGATAAAACCATTTGATGATATCAAATTTCAGTAATGAATATCCAATTCTAAACTTACATTAATTAATTGATATTAATAGAAAAACAAAATAATGTGTGGTACATTTTTGGTACCGACCTGTAGGGACTGGGGACTGAATACAAACTTGGTATTTCATGAAAATTGTATTAGCATGACATATTAAACAAGCAATAATTTATGCCTAACTTGTACAAAAACTAATCATAAACCAACAAAGTCACTCTTCAGATCAGGTTGATCAGTTGTACAAAGAAATAATGTCAAACATATTCAACACTAATCTTCACTTCATTTACATGGTTGCCATATCCGCATAACTGATTCTACTCCTGGAAAGGCAGTGAATGCGTCACAAATAGTTTTTAAAGAAACATATAACCGATCGATTTCTATTTTGTGGTGTGGTTTGAATATAAAAATAACAAATGATGTTTACTTTGATTATTTATTAAGACATGTATGTACAGTTTTTGTGTTTTCCCAACAGACAACACTTTTGATTACGTCATTTTCAATACATTCTTCTTGATGGAGTTACTAAAACCTATATAACTAATATAAAACTAAAACCTATATAAAACTAAAACCTATATAACTAATATGAAACACTTACTCCTATTTTTGCAATATTTGCCAGTTGTTGTTCAGGATTCCTCACCAAACGTGGAGTATTAATACACATTACTTTGTATAACAGGTGTAAATGTAAGTAATTTATTACCACCGGCAGCACTCCCAACACATTCATGATGAATGTTATAAAATACGATTTATAACTTACATTATGGTATTTAGTTATTTACATGGAACACAAGCACGCACGCACATACACACGCACGAATTATTTTAATCAGTTATTTACAATATTATATTTACATATCATATTAAATGCAAAGCTGTTTTATTGATACCGTGATTATGTGTAAGTAATGTAGATTTACTCATATAATGTATGTAATGTAGATATACTCATATAATGTAAGTAATGTAGATATACTAATATAATGTAAGTTATGTAGATATACTCATATAATGTATGTAATGGACGTATACTCATATAATGTATGTAATATAGATATACTCATATAATGTAAGTTATGTAGATATACTCATATAATGTAAGTTATGTAGATATACTCATATAATGTATGTAATGAAGATATACTCAAATAATGTATGTAATGTAGATATACTCATATAATGTATGTAATGTAGATATACTCATATAATGTATGTTATGTAGGTATACTCATATAATGTTTGTAATGTAGATATACACATATAATGTATGTAATGTAAAAATACTCATATAATGTATGTAATGTAGATATATTCATATGAGTATGTAATGTAGGTATACTCATATGAGTATGTAATGTAGTTATACTCGTATAATGTATGTAATGTAGATTTACTCATATGAGTATGTAATGTAGGTATATTCATATGAGTATCTAATGTAGGTATACTCATATGAGTATGTAATGTAGGTATATTCATATAATATATGTAATGTAGATATACTCATATGAGTATGTAATGTAGGTATATTCATATAATGTATGTAATGTAGATATACTCATATGAGTATGTAATGTAGGTATACTCATATAATGTATGTAATGTAGGTATACTCATATGAGTATGTTATGTAGGTATATTCATATGAGTATGTAATGTAGGTATATTCATATGAGTATGTAATGTAGTTATACTCATATGAGTATGTAATGTAGGTATATTCATATGAGTATGTAATGTAGGTATATTCATATAATGTATGTAATGTAGATATACTCATATGAGTATGTAATGTAGGTATATTCATATAATGTATGTAATGTAGATATACTCATATGAGTATGTAATGTAGGTATATTCATATAATGTATGTATTGTAGGTATACTCATATGAGTATGTAATGTAGGTATACTCATATGAGTATGTAATGTAGGTATACTCATATGAGTATGTAATGTAGGTATACTCATATGAGTATGTAATGTAGGTATACTCATATGAGTATGTAATGTAGGTATACTCATATAATGTATGTAATGTAGATATACTCATATAATGTAAATATACTCATATAATGTATGTAATGTAGATATACTCATATAATGTAGATATACTCATATAATGTATGTAATGTAGATATACTCATATAATGTATGTAATGTAGATAATACTCACATGAGTATGTAATGTAGGTATATTCATATGAGTATGTAATGTAGGTATATTCATATGAGTATGTTATGTAGGTATACTCATATGAGTATGTAATGTAGGTATACTCATATGAGTATGTAATGTAGATATATTCATATAATGTAGATATACTCATATAATGTATGTAATGTAGATATACTCATATGAGTATTTCCCATGTGACAGATAACTAGTTAATGTTAACGTCTATATTAAACAAGCCTATTTTCTTATGATTTCTTTTATGGATTTAAAAAAAAATGATAGAGAAAACTTATAATGCATAAGGTAATTTATCATAAATAAAATATGTTTTATTATAAAAGGATCCTATCGTTCCTTTTTTCTTTTGTCAGAAAAATTAATTTGGTTTATTTATTCAGTCATGAATACTTTCTGTTTTGTATTCATCAGATTTTCACAATACTATCTAGGTATGCTATTTAATCTTAGTTCTCGATAAAATGGATATACTATTGCACAATGGTATTCTGTTTAAACTGCGTTCATAATGCATACTTTTGTGTTTCTTTCGATATTTCTATATCTTCCATCCTCAGTCCTTAAGTTATGTGCAGAATACCTAAGCCTAGATATAACATTTCTATATCAATTGTCTTGAACACCTGAAAGATAATTTTCATATTCAGAATTACTCTTTTATTTTTTGGTATGCCTCAGTTTGGGTGATGTTCTAAGGTCAGCAAATCACTGTTGTAAATATTGATCACAAATAGATTGAACACTGTTTTAGTTGTAAGTTAGTAACATCTTTAGTATTCTGAATAAATGAGAATCCTAGTGAATCAAACGGTTGTTGGACATTTTTAGCAAACTTATTAATATGATTACCATTTTCCTCCTGTAAATTAGATACGTTGTGTCCCAGGTAATCAGGACTATTAATGAGTTTGTGCCAGTATTTTACTATTCTTATCTTTCTTATAATAGATTATGGACCACGACCCAACTCCCCATATACTGAGGCATTAGCCGTCTGTTGTCTCGCATTTAACAATTGTTTCATACATTTTAAATTTATGCGTTCAACATCTGGTGATTTATGAAACCTCCACACGTCCGATCCAAAATTCAATAATTGGCGAAATCATGGAATCAAATAATTTAATTTTGTCTCCTATCGTATAATGGATGTAATGAATATAATGCATGGATGTAATGAATATAATGCATGGATGTAATGAATATAATGAATGGATGTAATGAATATAATGCATGGATGTAATGAATATAATGCATGGATGTAATGAATATAATGCATGGATGTAATGAATATAATGCTCACGAGGCTTGTGCAGACAATGCTTTTTGTGATTGGTAACAACTAACAACTACCATTAGATGATAAGGTACTCTTGACATTTTAGCTTAATATTATTATTATTATTATTATTACAATTGTAAAATACTTAGAACTTTTTGTTTAAGTAATTTTTTTTAAAACCCGTAACAACAATGTTTGCTATATTTACAGTTTCACCCCACTTACCACAATTATAATATAAGTTTGTGAGCAGTCTTTGTAAATAATGCTGAATCATCGGCAAACAATTACATGAACAACAGTAAATCTATCAATATTGTCTTCTTTCAAGCATACAGGTAATTTACAAATACTATGAACAAGAAGGGTGACAAAGGCTCCTCTTGTTTTACAACAATTTACTATTAAAATAATCAATAACTTGGACATCCCAGATTTTACACATGTTAACAGTTTTTGTTGATGCACCTGATACAATATTCATTTCGATAAACACCATCGAACGTTTTCTGAAAAGACACAACACAACTTTATATCATTTGATTAATGGCTTTATCGATGATTTATCGATGATTGAACTTAAAACAAAACTACAGTCTATCGTGCTTTTGATTTTATCTGAAACCAGATTCGTAACCGGAAAGCATATTGTTTAACTCAGCGCAATTTCGTAATCCTGTATTAAGTAGAACAGAAACTTTGGAAAACATACTTGTTAAGGTTACACCTCTATAATTATTGACTTCATTTATATCGCCCTTTTTGGGAATGGAAACAATATATCTTTCAGTCCGATTATCTTGATAAAAAAATTGTTATACATGAAGTTGAACAATTTACAAAGTATCTTAAAACATTTCTGAGGCCATATGATCAATATCTCCATTTTTACCTGCCCTTAGTGTTGATATGGCCTTCTTTTCCTCATCGATCCAGTTGTTGCATAATATTTATAAATAATGTTTTGTCTCGATGTTTATATATCTTCATTCGTAAATTATGTATTTGATGAAAATATATTTTTAAAATGTTCGAAAAAATCTTCTTGACAAAGTTTGCTTTGTTTTGGTTATTTAGATTTCATTTTCTTTAGTTCTGCCTAAAATCTTTGTGGTTATGATTTCGATAATATATGTAAATCATGCTCTCGCTTGGCTTTAAATTAACACGTGCTTTGCGTTTGGCTACCCAGTTTTGCAATATGTATTTCCTTAATTATACATTGATTAAATACTTTATTTGCTTCAGAAAACTCACGCATTTCTGCTTCACATTCTACGATAAACCACGGACTTTTGCATTTACGTTTCTTTATATTAGAACCTGGTGTATCTATAGTTTGTCGAACAACATTAATTGCAGTACCATATATAATATATTAATATTTAAATCAGATGATATGATGCTGTTTACAATGCAATCAATACAATTGATATCAGCTCTCTTGTTATCAATCCTTCAAGTCGCTTACTTTAGTCTCATCCCATACATTTCATTTTTTTTTTGCGATCTTTTAAAATATCTCAGTAGGTGTACAAGCGACACATACATTTAATTGAATATGTATATCTATAGAACAGGAATGTATATCATAGACAATTACGCCATTAATAAAGAGATATATGTAGTTCATGTCAAGCGCGTGATCTCACGACACCTTCCATTTAAATAGCCGGGCCCGATTAGCTTAGTCGGTTACGCGTCTGAATATCGATCCAGGGGTCGTGAGTTCGAATCTCCACCCGGCAACAGGCTCCATGATGATTGATATACGACATAGTGTCTCGTTACCATTCGTCTCTCACGGCTGATTCAATTGGGAAAGTTATCAGTTACTTGCGATGGTGTGAGGTACTGGTGAACCTTTCAGGATCCCAGGAAACAGTGATTAGGTTAACAGATCGTCTGTTAGCCATTGAGGGCATAAAATGACGCTAAATATTCAATCAGTCAATCCATTTAAATATCATAATGACAGAACATTACCAAGTTTTAACATTGTGTTTAACTATATTGGCCGCTCATGCCAGAGGTTGCGGGTTCGATCCCCCGGTCGACCCGATGCCTCTTATAATACAACACTCAGTACTTGTTCTACCCAGGACGTGAACTCGAGAGCACTTTATGTAAGCAAAAAACAAAAACAAAAACAACAAATTAGTATAAACTAACTATATTGTAGAAACCTATTTCATGTTGGACAAAATAAACATAATTGCTAGGAGGCACATATGAAAAACACGTATACATACTAAACGGGTCCGCTGATCAGTAACTTTTGGTTTTTCAAATATTTTCGTTAAAATATTAAATAGCCTTATTTAAATGTGTATACGACAATTAGCACTATATGTTTTTATTTACCATAACCTAAATGTTCAAGTTAAAATTTAAAGTTATTCAAGTTAAAATTTAAAGGAGATTTCTTTGATACCTAAAGCGGTTAGCTGTTCCGTTCAGAATATGTCAGTTTCAACGTTAAACCAAATTTTCAAAATTTGACTCACAAATTCCATTTTCATCAATATCTAACACTGTTATTCCTTAACTAGAAATGTTTTTATTAATGAGACAAATTCCACAGTGGCCTCCTTTTTGCTTTACCTTGTTACATTCCTTTTCATGTTACATTAATTGGACCAAAACTTTACTGAAGATGAAGGTGGGAACGAAGCTGCTCTCGGTTCTAGTGGTGGCACACAGTTGACAATTCTTACTGTAGTGGCACTAACTATTTGCGGTACGACAGAATCACTAGCACGTGGGAACAGAACACAACGTATCTACAAATATAATTACATCTTTTTACATTGAAGAGGTAATTAACTCTATTTCTTTCGCTATTATTATAAAATATTATACCAGTTATATATAAGTTTTAAAAGATAATTCATCATAAAAATATGAATGATACAATTATAATCAATGACAGAAATATTATTTATAAATCTTGAACCATTTTAAAATAGGTGTTTACCTGAATATAAGAGTCAGAGTTTTTACGGTTCAGAGAAGGATGGTTTACTGCTTCGTAATAAAGCAATACCATATTTAGCTAGTTTCTTTCGACGCAAGTTGCAAGAAGTCTGCTTGAGGTTTTAAGCGTCAAAGTGAACTTGAAACCTCTGAGGAGCTTAATTGCGTTTGGGGGAAAGTGCATTGCGACAAAGATTCTCTATAGCGATAGGCTTTGCGAAGGCTTATGTTTAAAACACATAGGAATATTTATTGTGCTGGAACTGGGGATTGTTTCATACACAATAGTTTAGTCTGGTGCTTTAGTTTGAAACCGTTCTCAAACATAACAGCCTAGTTTTGTGCTGGAACTAGATTTTTATCATAGTTCGAAGACAAAGGTTTGGAACAGACTCAAAACGTATAAGTGTATATTTATTCTGGGACTGAGCATCGTTCCAAGCATACAGTTTTGTTATTAGTTTGAAACTGTTCTCAAACAATAACTTTATTTACGTGCTGAAACTTGAATTTGTTTCAAACGCTTTCGTTTAGTTTGAAGACTAAGGTTTGAAAGTCTTCAAACATATAGGTGTACTTTTATGCTGGATGAACAGTTTTTTAGACATACAGTTTTGGTTTGCGTTTGAACAAGTCTCAAACATATGCTGTTCAGATACGTTATCTGAACAGCTGGTCCCATTATTAAAATCGTGTGGAACAACAGTTAGTTCAATTATACAGGGTTTGAAACATTATACTGTATATAGTTGATTGGTATGATCATTTCTCTGTATGATTTTTAAATATTAGAATCATTTTATTATTATTTTTGTTTGAAGTTTACTAATGATAAGGCAAGAAGCCTGAGGAAAATTTATGTTATATAGTTTGAACAAAATTATTTAAAATAGTTTCAAGCTAGGCTGTTTCACAGCTTAATCCAGTGAAGACACAGTCGCCTTACAGAATATCCCGTTTTAAGTTCAAGATACTTACCCAACATCTTGACAAAGACCATGATCCGAATTATTAATAAAAAAATTATAGGATTGTAGAATCATAAACACCAGATGAAATAAGTAATCTGAAAGACAGTATAGTGGCTTAGTTTGGTCAAGTCTAAGATGCTGTCCAAACACCGGTCACTGTCATAATTTAGAGAACAAAGAGAACTCCCATATTTATTTTGAAAACAGCAAAATGCTAAATAAAAGTTGGAAAAATACAAACTAGGCCATCTTTTAACCACGTACTACTCATGATCTACTAGTTTCTAAGCTTTTAACACTACTAGAATGAAAAGTCAAACATAACATTTCTGTTTTTGTAAAGACATATAAAACTGACTGAGATAACTTGTTGTGAATACATATGCTAAGAAATCTATGGAAATTTATCGCAGATCGTCTATTATTTAATCATGTTTGCAACACAGTATTTGCATTCACAAAATCAGTTTTTGCCGTTTTTTTCATCCGATTTCTCTAAGGCTATTCTACTGACACATAATAAAATAATGTACCTAAAAAATATATTAATAAAGGCAGACGTTTTGACTGAAACACGTGCCCTGAACAGCCGAGAACATTATGATATGTGGACAGCTAAAACACGAGGGAAAATGTACGAAAGCTCTGAATCATGGCGAATTAAACCTATAAATTACATTTTTTATCCTTTCAAGCGCCCATAAGTTTTAAAAAAAGATACACGTAACTTACTTTAGGTACAAATACAAGTAGTTGTGTGATTGTTGTCCCAGTTATAATACAACCGGAAACCACTCCGTACACTAGCGCCAGCTGGTGGCTTAGGAGCACACTTAGCGTAAGGCCAACGACGCTGAGTATGATGACGTTGTACAGGCAAAACCCGATTTGTCTGGATTCATTTAATCCATCGATTCTGACCTGAAATATTGTACACAATACATTGATATATAATTGGGAATATTTCTAAATATATGCATCTAGTATTGTAGGAATCTTGTTAAATAATGGATATAATAAACTGAAATTATCTGTCATCTTTATTATTCTTTCCAATTATATCAGGAATGTAACATTCGACGTCATTCGTTCAGTTGTAACAAAAACAAGCATTTACTTTTATTGAAACCTGTGTTACTCAACTGGGGTTTTATCTATGAGTTACGCACGCACGCATACATGCACGCACGCACGTACGCTCGCACGCTCGCACACACATACACACGTATATTTATAAATTTTTGACAATCCAGTCATTTTATTTAATTTTTGGTTAAAGTTTGAATCTTTGTACTTAAGGCTATCTCCTCAACTCCAGAACAGATGTTTCTAGTTGCATTTGCTGTCATATTCATTTTTTCACAATCAAGTTCATTTTAGTTATTAAATGGTTTTAATATTTATTGCTTTAGACTATTTCCTCACATTTCTAATTTCATTCACTGTCATATACAGTTTTTGACAATCCAGTACATTTTATTTAACATTTGGTTTGAGTTTTAATCTCTATTGCATAAGGCTCTCCCATCAACCCCTGAACATATCTCTCTAGTAACTAGCACCATATATGCAATATTTTACAGTCCAGTTCAAATTTTCAATATATGGTTTGACTTTAGAGCTTAAAACTATCCACTTACCTCCAGAACAGGCATTTCTGGTTGCATTTAATGTCATAAACAGTCCAGTTCAATTCATTTAATATTCGCTTTGAGTTTGAATTTAAGGTGATTGAGACTATCTCCTCAGCTTCTAGTTACATACACTATCATATTCAGTTGATGTTAAAGTCCATTTCATTTTAGTTATGTTTCGGTTTGAGTTGGAATATTAAGTGATTGAGACTTTCCCTCAAGTTCAGAGCAGACGTTTCTTGTTACATGCACTATCATAGTCAGTTGATTTTAAAGTTTTATTTTAGTTTTGTTTCGGTTTGAGTTGGAATACTAAGTGATTGAGACTATTCCCTCAACTCCAGAACAAACCTTTCTAGTTTCAAACGAGATGAATGCCCCGAATGCAAGCAGAACGCCCTCTGCAATAGAAATTGTCCAAACTAGGTAGCTATAATAGGAGGAGGTACATTCGTTCATGTACGGAATCACCTCCGCATCGACCCCAGACATGTACATCTGAAATTTAAACATAGATAATGTCACCATCAGCACTGAATCGGAACATTCGGCAATTTGCATCTATGTTCGAAACCCACCTGGGAGAAAATGGCCGAGAGATGTTGTGATTGCACCAGCACTGAAACGGAGTGTCTGATGTCATTGTACAATGTAGTCTTGACCCCATCGCAATATACTTGTAACTGAACAAGTGTTGAAAGCGACACTGAGTACCATACTAATAATAGCTATCTGTCCCCTCTCAAGTCTAAACCTAACACAAACTTATCTTATCTCTCTCATACACATTCTCCTTGTCTTCTGAAACGGGGTCCTCTAAGGCGCTGTCTGAAGATCACTTACCTCTCACTGCTAAGGTCGGCATTCCGCTTCAAAAACTTTTGTGAGAAAGTTTGCCAGTTACTTGCGGAAGGACGGTGGTTCTACTCATATTTATTCTGAGGTCTTCCTCCTCCAATAAAACTTGATACCTGAAATGTGTTGAATATAACGTTGAACCTAATTCTTTATCAAACCTCCAACATGTGTTTATTAAATATAACTCTGTCCTTTATATAGCAAGTGAGTAGGCATGAATCCTTAACTGGATCCTACTCACATAGAGCTATCAGTTCATGTATGTAAATTTGTCCACCCTGTCCAGATGTGTTGCATGTAATTCCATAGTATATAAGTCATGGTCGACACCAAATTTATTTGGTTTGGCAGAGGCCTTGATATTGTTTCTTTGGTTTGTAACATGTCATTGAAACATTACATTGTTCATTAACAGAGAGCACGATCTCTACAAACTTGGTGTTGCTTATTAGTAAATGTACTTTATAAACATATGATAGAACGTACACAGTTAGATAAATGTAAAACAGTTAAATAGATTTCAATTTTAGACTGTTTATCTAAATTTATAAAAAAATAATATTCTGTGGGTGACATTGGTTCACAACAACATTGTTTTACCTAAAACAGATTTGTATTGTTCTTTTAAAACTTTATAAAAGCAGGTGCATTATTAATAGTTTCATTATAGCTTCCTTTGAACATTACAGGACAACAGTAATGTATGCAATTTTGCTGATTGTTGTTATAATTATAATCACAATTTATAAATGACTTCAATTAAAACTGTAATAATGATATTGTTATAACGACGACTACTGGCGCGAACCCGAGGTTTCGTTTTTGTAAAATACTTTTTATATAGATCGCAATACGGGTGATTAGCGATAATGTCAATGTGACTAACTTCATCATCGCTGCGGCTGCACGAGTTGAAGCCGAATTCGGTCCAAACCCATTATGTGAAAAACATTCCAGCTATTTGCGAAAACTGAAAGAACGGTGTTGGTTTTATTGAGGTACAGTCAGGTGTCTTATTCAGGTCTCACTACACAGTTGAAGTTTGTTCTTTGGTTTATATAAAATAAGGTCTAGGATTTCCATGGAAAAAAAAATCCACATAGAATTTTTGCAGGAATTTATACCGCATAAAAAAACAAAATAACTGGGAGTTGACTAGCTTATATGTTGTTGTTTTTTTTTTAAAAAAAACTAACCCCTAAGACTTAAAAAAGCTTTGCCAGCTTTTGCAGTAAGAAATCACAACCACTATGAACCATTTAGAAACTATTTCAAAACCAAATTTCATAGGACTTGTATTAAGCGTAAAAACCATATGAATACAATTACTGTCATACAAAACATGTACTATTTGGCAAATATCCAAAAATCCTGTTAAAACATAATGACTCTTGACATGATTTTATGTAACTCCATTGGAGATAGGTGCAAGAAGTCCTCCTTTAGTTATGTTGATTCTTAACCGAATTATATACTCTATATTTACCTGGTTGTCCAGATATAGAACCTGTATAAACAATGGGTCAACAATCTCCCAGATGACCATAGTTATTAACAGGATGACCACCAACACGACCACTATCGCAATTAATTGGACGTCCTTGATTTTCTGAATAAAAAAATATTACATTAGTATGATCACTTAAAATGTATTTATTTAATACAACATATAGTGTGTTATATATGGATACCGTAAATAAATAGGAAAAAAATGTTTCAGCAGGAGGCAAAATACTGTCACCACAGTACTGTTAATTAACATCATTTTTTTAATCAATTATGAAAGACCGCTGTGCCTTTCTGCTTTCGAGCTGTTGGAAGTTTGACAAAAAATACACGAAACGCAACTAGACACAAAACTAAAAAAACAACACACACGCACAAAACTCTAAAAAATGCAAAGCAATAAGACGCAAACAAGCGACCTTCCTTAGGTGTGATCCACGCACAATAAAATATTGTTGCACTGATGGCAATCATTTGCATCTGCTGGAAGGCAGTCAATATGAAAAAGCAGTCAACAAAAAGCAATTAGCAAAATACAATAAGAAAATCATAAAAAGGGAATAGCAAAATTTATGGGCAAAATGCAACCAGCAGATCTCTCATAAATAATCACACCAAGACCGTGCAGACGTGACAGCGGTCATTAGTAAAACCATCACCTAGCTAATCGTACAAACTCTGCCAGTTCCGTCATCCTTCGGTAACAGGCAGGATTAGGATAATCGGTTAGGTGGTCCAAATGCCACCGAGCAGCTAAAATCCCGTCATCATATGAACGAATACCAACCGGTATACAAAACATTCATATGTTGTATTAGTATAATTTGTCTGGTTCATTGGAAAATTGGAGCTTATTTATTGTCGTGATGAAATGGTACCTAAGTCGCCGCCAGGGGGCGTGATAAGAAATGTATATTTCATTTATTTCCCGCGAATTCTGCTTTATTTTCTTTCTTGGTTATGTTCTGCGCTTCCAGTCCTTTATCAGGTAGTATTTGTTTTTTTATTGTACTTACAAACCGCAGAAGCCCTTTGTTGAAAAATATTCTGTACACACGCCAAGTCTTGGAGAATAGTGCCCCGAAGGCCATTGTGAACCCGGTGGGAAATGTAAAATGGCGTATCTACAAGCAAGGTATAAATAATTATAATTGCGTTAAATCGCCTGCAAATTGAATACCATTTCCCACTTCCACCTTTTTAAATCGCCTGACAATACATGTCGGCATTGTTCCTTGATTGTAAGCGGTCATATGTATATTTGTTACCAAAATTATAAACAGAAATGTATTATAACGCCATTTTGTTGACGGAATGTTACACAAGACTCAATTTGTAACGTTTTGTAAGCCGTGTTTTGATTGGCTAATCGATAGCAAGGAGTAAAATTGACGTAAGAAACAAGAAAAAGCAGATGCGTTATGCTATTCGAGCGGAGATCAGATAAGTATGCAGTAATTCATGAACGATACGTTAAAAGTATGACCACGTTTTGTAATTACTTTGTGAATCAAAATCAGTATTTCGTTTCGCAATTTAAGTTATTTTACCCTGTTATACATGTTCAGAACATAAAATAATTACACTTTAATGAAATTATATAAATTAAAAAGGACTCCACCTGAATTTAATTCGTGTGTCCATCCCTTTGATTGAGTGCTAAATTATATGGGAACTGTTATCAGGTTATTGTAAAGGTCAAAACAGTAAATGATGATACAATTAATCACATTAAAACTATATGAAGGCAGAGCGTCACCTTGCAGTAGATGGCATGCTGTTGTTTTGTACAACCGCAGCAGTACATGAAAACGGTGCTGTAGCTAAGAATACACCCCGTCAGGAGAATATTGCTGATATTTGGAGAGGACATTTTGACAAACCTGGAATATAAAAGAATGATTGAAAACGCAATATTGTACTTGTATTGTATAAAATTTGAAATGTAAATTTGAAACGGAATTTATTTCTTTGGAGAAATATGCATACAAGTAATTGTTTTATTTTTTTCATTCAGTTGGGTGGAAATTACACATGTCTGACCTTTCAGGTACAGTAGAACTGCGATTGCTCAAACCTGACGGGACTGAACAAAATAGTTCGAGTTACGGGTTGTTTGAGCCAAGTATTGTTCAACATACATGTACATGTATAAACATCAAAACAAAAATTTGGCCGTGACTAGATAAGTGGTATATATAGGGTCCAAGGCATCCGTGTTCGAACCAACGAAGTTCTACTGTATTTAAATGACACGGCACCTTAGTCCTTTATATCACAGTAATTAAATCTTTGTTATTATAAAAGGGATTTTTGCAGAGTATTTGGGTTAGTGTAAGTTTAAATTAAAGTTTATTTAAATACAAACACGTGGTTCCGATATACCACATTGATGACCAGGAAAATAACTGCCAAGACAATTCCAGCAGCGGAGAAGCAGGACATTGTAATATAAAGGCTGTTTGGAATTGTCATCTCTGTGTAAGTTATTTGTGTCGAATCACGTGGTGCCACACCATCTGAAATCCAGAAAATTAATAATTAATATGTTAGTTTGAAACTCAGGTGAGACAGTTGAATTTATAATGGTATGACCATCAGCCGTACGTTATACTAATAAAAAATGGTTTCCAAACAAGCCTACAATATACAAAAGTCATAAAGACGGCAATACAACGTGTTTTATAAGACGTATATTTCAATACATAGTCACCGATAGTTATAAAGTTATTTATAACCCATATGTTAGATCCAATATGGAATAATGCGTTCAGTGTTAGAGCCCGTATTATATGAATTCACACATCTCATTCCTGCGCTGAACAATTAGTATAACTAGCAGGAGACGTAGCATTCAACTGACAAAGTCACACAAGCAGCACGAACACAATTAATATAATGAATAAATACAATTAATAAAATACACACAACTGGTGTCAACACCTTGGAAACAGTCAGCAGCAACAGACGCCACAGGGGAATTTTAACCTGGTTATTGGGTGTTACAAATCTCGCCTCTTCTCCGTCGTCATATCATTAGATGCAAAATTCGCCAAAATAGCAATGCAACGCTTAATGCGTTCAAAACAAATATTCAAACATGATGACATTAACGATTTCTTAGTTATTTATAACACGTATATTAAACCCATATTATTGACAAAACCTTGAACGTTCAGAAAGAGTTTAAACGTACTCCACACGTCTTATTCCTGAGCTTAAAACACATATACATGCTATGAGTGCTTGCATGATGGCGTCTATATTCTCTGAGCGCCAGGTGAAATCAAGAAATGACTTTATTGAAACATATAATCTGATGGTCAATAAATTCAGTGTAGATCGCGAACTATTTTTTTTAGTTTTCTTATGTAACCATACACTTGGATATGTAAATAAACTCTTCACAAAGGACTATCATCAAGAGAAAACAACAACAAGATAGCCTTCATGCTACCAACAGTTAGAATTGCCTTCCCGGTGGTATTGTTCTGTCTTATACCACAAACACCACAAACAGAGACTGATCAAAACTTTCTGCGCTTAGGTCCGTCAAATAGCTCATTTGAGCACTTTCATCGGCCAGTTAAAGTTGAATGATGTCACAGTTTCTCCTTGTTCTGGAGGTCACAATTCTAAGGTCAGATTTCGATACCATCCCGGTCTAAAAACTTTATGATATTTACTGACAGGGTGAACCCACTCATAGTCATATGCATCTAGGTCTTCTCCCTACCAATTTAATGGCTTCATACATGTATATAGCATGTTATGTGTTGAAAATGGCGGTAAATCCTAGGCTAAAAATAATTACATGAAACACGTGTTCACATTTTACCTCGCCATACAATACCGCCGGCCTGCCACTCAAAGTGCCAGGGTTCCTCTTCTATAATGTAGGTACCAACTGTTACCCTTTCAAGATCTATAAAGAGATGAGTGGTAAACACAGTTAAAGATATGCTAAAACAACTTCTAGATATGTATTAAGTTTAACGTAGTTATATGCATTTCTATATAAAGTTCAATGTAACAATAGGTATAACGAAATAAAGTCCGATGTAACTTTATGTATTGCGGTAAAAAGTTCAACGTGGCTCTAGGTATTACAGTATTAAGTTCCAACGTAATTCTATGTATTACGGTATAAAGTTCAGCGTAGGTCTAGATGTAACGGTTTAAAGTTCAACGTAGTTCTAGGTACTAGTATTACGGTATAAAGTTCAATGTAGCGCAGGGTATTAAGGTATAAATTTCAACGTAGCTAAAGGTATTATGGTATAAAATCAACTGGCTCAACGTATTACGGTATAAAATTCAACGTAGCTAAATGTTTTATGGTTTTTCAACATAGCTCAAGATGTTATGGTATAAAGTTGTATAAAGTACAACGCAGCTCAAGGTATTACGGTATAAAGTTTAAGCTGGCTCAATGTATTATGGTATAAAGTTCAACATAGCTCAAGGTGTTACGGTATAAAGTTGTATAAAGTTCAATGCAGCTCAAAGTACTACGGTATAAATGTCAACATAGCTCAACGTGTTATGGTATAAAGTTCAATACAGCTTAAGATATTACGGTATTAAGTCAAATTTGGCTCTAGGTATAACTGTATGAAATTCAACATAGCTCAATGTATCACAGTACAAAACTTGATATAAATGGTATATATTTAAGTCCATTATAAATGTATTGCTAGATTATCACCCAAATGTTTCTTAAAGACGGGGAGGGCGTGAGGATTTTATATTTTATTTTTAATTTTTATTTTTAAAATTTTTGATTTTATTTTTTTTGTTTTATGAAAATAATAAGGGTCGGGGCGGGGATGATAATCTAGCAATTAATTTATGATGGCCTAATATTCATGACGAAACAATAATATAATCAAGTTTAATGAACTCTTGATGTTTTAGGAGTGATCATCATCATTTGGAACACTTCCTGATTCCCGCAATACATAGTGCCAAAGTTTGACGGTATTGGTCGAGTATGGAAAATTGAATAATCTTGTGACATCACCTTACAGAATGAGACAATGGTTAGTTACGGTTGTCTGTCATTACTTAAATGAAGTGCAGTCGATTCAAAGATTGTTGATAATTGGAAAATTTCATCCATGAACGGTATTGGTAAGACTGGTAATAACATTATTCTAATATGTTCACGTCCATGATTGAGCATCTGTCTTACCTGTCTTACCTGTCCTACCGATCACCTAAACCCGATACTATGTTTACAACTGTTCTCAAATAAACAATAAAACGAATGCAAATAGTGCACAGTAAATAAAGTAAGTAGAGAGATATTAAGCCTTACCACACGGTTGAATTTTGCTCTTTGCACCCTATATAATACACGCCTGCTGAACGCACTTGTGGTTCAGACGCCTGAACCATACGTGCATCCCTTGATTATGTTTAAATTAAGTGAACTATTCCGCTTGTTTCAACATTGATTACCGCCCGTCCCCTTCATCCCATTCCCCACGAATCTGTATTAAATTTTGCTTTAAATTAAATGAAAAAGTCCAGGCCCACTAACCACTCAATACTCCCCCTAAATCGCCCCCGATCTCCTTGATTTTTTGTTTTAAATTAAATGAAATACGCACATCCTCCCCGATTTTTAAAAATCTATTTTTGAAATTTCAACCTATTACCTCCCTCACTCCATCCCATCAATTTTTTATGAGGTCTTACTCCAACAATAAACTGGATATGCCCCGAATATATAACTCGAAATGTGTTGAATATGGCGTTAAACCTCTAGTAAAAAATAAGAAAGATTTTTTTTTTTTTTGCGAGTTGAAATAAAGATATTCGTTATAAGTAAATATTGATGTGTAAGGTGCGAGTACAAAGATATTGATGCATAAGGTGCGAGCATAAGGTACGAGTACAAAGATATTGATGCGTGAGGTGCAAGTACAAAGATGTTGATGCGTAAGGTGCGAGTACAAAGATATTGATGCATAAGATATTGATGCGTAAGGTGCGAGTACAAAGATGTTGATGCATAAGGTGCGAGTACAAAGATATTGATGCGTAAGATGCGAGTACAAAGATATTGATGCGTAAGGTGCGATTACAAAGATGTTGATGCGTAAGGTGCGAGTACAAAGATATTGATGCATAAGGTGCGAGTACAAAGATGTTGATGCGTAAGGTGCGAGTACAAAGATATTGATGCATAAGATATTGATGCGTAAGGTGCGAGTACAAATATGTTGATACATAAGGTGCGAGTACAAAGATATTGATGCGTAAGATGCGAGTACAAAGATATTGATGCGTAAGGTGCGAGTACAAAGATGTTGATGCGTAAGGTGCGAGTACAAAGATATTGATGCATAAGGTACGAGTACAAAGATATTGATGCGTAAGGTGCGAGTACAAAGATGTTGATGCGTAAGGTGCGAGTACAAAGATATTGATGCGTAAGGTGCGAGTACAAAGTATAAACCGTTTTTCAAGATTAGGAGACGTCGATATCAGTTGCCCAGATGTAATATACACGCTTCTGTCTAAGCTTCATAGTTAGATCCAAACTTCAGGCGAAATATTCACATCAATTTTTACAGTGTAATTACATCTGCGATTAAGCATCAACAGATTCCGATCTCACCTGACTCTCCGATTAAAATTTGAGTTTAATTATCCATTACAATGGTTTTGAAATGAGGGAAAAAAGTGAGAAAATCAAAAATTCTGAGTGATTTTCCCCACATAACGAGTATGATTCTAGCAATTATGTCAGTAATTCATGTAATCAACTACACAAGAATGCGTGTATGTAATCGCGACTAGTTAAGTGATATTAATTATACATCTAAAAATGGCTGTGCTTTTACTTACGATAAAACGTAAGAGTGTCATTAACTAGGGACATTGATTTGTTTGTGACGTTCGATCGATCAAACGGACACACAGACGGACGGTAATCGTGGTAGAGGGAGATGATAAGTAAACCAATTAACGAAATGGAAACTAATTTTGCCATAGCATCCGACTTCTTCTTTATTGAAACACGACAGTTGTTAGCTTGCAGATGACAGTACTTTTGTTTTTAAGAAATGATTGGTTGTCTGGTAATATAAGATACATATCAAGCGGCTGGAAGAGTTGAATTAAGAAAGACATGTAAATAAAAACAAACAGTTGATCGTATCCTCTTAATGAACAACCGTGGATGAGACACATCGATTTTGTAATTAAGCAAATGTAAAAACACAACTTGGTAAATACCGTTATGTAACTTTGTATAAAATTCTGTTTCTGCCATTCATTATTTCGTGTGAATAGTTATTTTTATATTCAATAATGGAGCTTTTTACTTACTTCTTATTTGGTCCAGTTTAATGTTTTTTAATCGTTCTCCAGCTCTGTCGAACATGACCAATCCGGACAGGCCCCAGTATGACAAGTTAGACAAACACTCCGTGATTATGTCGCCAATATCGGAATCGCTATACTCGAACTGGTGCAAAGATTTGGCGTGACCTTCAATAACAAAACGTTGATACATCATCAGTGAAGGTCTCAATTAAAGTGGTAATAAAAAGCACCGACCATTTCCAATTAAATATAAATCCTCAAAATGATAAATATGAATCATAGGTATTAGAATGACAATCTGAGTCTAAGTATTGGGTGAGTCACACTATAAGTGGGATTTCTGTTGTAAAAAAGCCCGTGTGGTTCCGGCTAAGAATATAATCACTGCCGATCTCTGCAGAGGGGTAGGAATCCTCCGAATGGGTGTCATGTTCATTTTATCATTTTTTGTCATGTTCACTATTGTGGTTAAATTATCAACCCCTGTGTGGTTTCAGGGAGCCATATGAGTGATGGCAAGAATAGGACCACTGTGGCTCATGCATGTCGTAAGAAGCGACAATTTGAGTAATACGATAGAATTTGCTGAAACTCTGCAGTTCTGCAGGTATCAAGGTTCTAGTTTCATTCTGCATATTCATTTATTGGTGTATTTCTTTTAAATATGTATGTTAATTTGTTGTGTTTGTACATGTACAGTGAACCAGGTGGCGTCGAATAACCTATAATGTGTTGGTACGCCGTAAAACCCTATTCATTCATTCATTCTGTTGTAAAATTAAAAAGATAGGACTCGTCCTTCAAAACAGCGTAAAGATAATTAATATACAGACTACTGATTATAAGTTTTATACACAGACATCAGGGGACGCCACCTTGGAATGGTCAATAGTAAACCAGTCACTAGTAAACAAGTCATTAGTAAACCAGCCACTAGTAAACCAGTCAGTCAGTCAATAGTAAACCAGTCAATAGTAAACCAGTCACTAGTATAGTAAACCAGTCAATAGTAAACCAGTCACCAGTCAATAGTAAACCAGTCACTAGTATAGTAAACCAGTCAATAGTAAACCAGTCACTAGTATAGTAAACCAGACAATTGTAGACCAGTCAGTAGTATAGTAAACCAGTCGACAGTAAACCAGTCAATAGTAAACCAGTTGATATCGGCAAATTAACATTTTTTGCAATAAATTTTGATAAAAACCTTAATAAGGCGTTAATGACATTAAGAACAGTTTAATATATATATATCTAATACTACGATATTATTTCCCTCTGGAGGTCTTGGGCCTAAGTTATATTCTCTGGCAGCTGTTTCATCAACACATGTAATAATATTCTTAAATACTTAAAAAACTTAAATGTAATTAAAGCAGCCGGGTGATTGTGATTTTAGACTGGTTGCAGTAAAACTTCACATGGTTTAATTGATATTTGTTATATAATGTATAAATAACCAATCAAAATTTAAGTGAATGTTTGTGAAACATAAGACTGGTTCTTCATATATTAGAAATTTAATGAATAAAAAAACTGCCGATACCCTCCAATTCCTTGGTTAAATGGGAGGTGGGGGACCTCGACCTTTCAGACATTTATTTCTACCATTTTGATACAAAACTATATTTTTAAATATATTTTACTCAGTTTCGTCATATCTAACATAAACATGTCAAAGTGTGTGATTTAAATGTATTAACCAGAATTATACCCCTTTAAACTAAGAGATGAGATATTTACGTTAAGACCGCATGTTTATTATTAAGTTATCAGTTGTCCTTTTACTTTATATTTACATTACATGGTTAAAAAGGTCCTGTTATTTTTTTACCTATAAGCTTCATGTGACTGTCCGCACACTTCATAGTTAACGCCGCGCCCCAAATAGAGTCGTACATATTCGCTGTAATAAACTCGTATTGTTTTGCCTCAGGTGTGTACGTTGGTTCTAGTGGTAGCAACGCTTCAAAATCAGTCACTTTGATTCCTGCTATGCTTTCTTCGTCATTTGGATTTTTAAAAAAGATTCCTGTCAGAAAGTGCCCGTCCGCTGCTTTGTCCATTTCATCTCTGAAATATAAAGCAATTTTGTTGCTTTAGTTTAGTTGCTAGCCAACGTCCCGAAATCGCCCCGAAATACCAGAAAGAATATTTATAGTTCTGTCGTTTTTGTTTTAAATTGTTTTTGAGCCCGTGTGATTCCGGCTAAGAATAGAACCACTATCTATCTCTGCAGAGGGGGTAGGAATCTTCCAAATGGGTGTTATTTTTATTTTATCATTTTTTATCATGTTCAATATTGTGGTTAAATTACCTACCTCTGTGTGGTATCAAGGTTCTAGGTTCATTCTGAATATCAATTTGTTGATTTGTTTTATCTGTTGTTTTTTTTTTAAATATATTTTTTATATTTATTTTTGTTACATGTAGAGTGAACCTGGAATCGTTCTGTTGGCATCAAATAACCTGTACCTGTATTGGTACGCCGTTAAACCCCATTCATTTATTCATTCTTAGAATTTTATTTGAAGAATGGTATGCGACAATAAAATGATGAAAATCATCTGCCTAGTTTAATGTTGCAGAGAATATGAAAGTTGTAATTTTTCATCAGCCAATGAAAATTCAAATCTGTGGTTTTAATCTTTAAAGAAAACATATTCTTATACATTATTTGTTTGTGCTATTGTGCTGACTGTGCCTTGTAATTATGTGTTTTGTTCTTATATGTATGAGTTTTATTCTTATATTTATGTGTTTTATCTTTATATTTATTTTTGGTTTGTACTTATGTTCCAGTGTCCACGTCCGCAGGCAGTGGTTATTTGCTTTGTCCATGACTGTTTTCAGTCGAAGATTTGATTTCACTTTCACTGAACTTCTTGTTTTTTTTAATTCATGTTGATTTTTCTTATATTGATGTTCCGCTGCAGTTTTATAAACGAAATTCCCTTTCATTGTCGTTCGTCTCGCACTGCGGATTCCAGTGGGAAAGTTATCAGTTACTGCAGAGATAGCTGTGATCGAGTTTACAAAATGAGCGAATTTTCGTCTTTGTTTCAAGAATATAAAAATACTTACCGTGTACAAGGAACTTTGTCAAGTCCTTCCCTCCACCAGTTTTCGACATACCATCCTGGGAAAATCCAAACTATTTTTGCACCGTACAGACCGACTTTGTAGGCCTGTAATTATAGCATTGCGTGAGAATGATAGCAACGCGGCATCAACCTTGTTGACCTAATAACGCATCAATAAGCAGAAACTTCTGTACAAGACTGCGATAAAAATACTCGTTAATACATGTGTTACGCTGTAATGATTTTGTCTATTAAGTAAATAAAGATGAATAGGAGAAATAACACAAGTCCAACTTCTAGTTTCTTTCCTTTTATATACAATAATCTTCATCAACTTTTGACAATTGGAGAACCAATATTTATTTATCTTTGTCGGTGTAACCAGACAAAACTATTAATTAAGTAATTCACAATTAACGTGACTTTAGCAAAGTCACATGTATAAATTGTTTCTTCGAAATCCGATCTCTGTAACCACTGTGGAAAACCACCTTTTTTTTTATCTCGCTTCTAATATGACTTTTCCCTTCCCAAAATTCCCAAAAACTAACTGTCTCGATTTAAAGCCAAAACATTATATAACATATATTTTGACTAATCAAATTGTTTGATAAAATATAAATTATTTTAAATACCAATCATTGTTATGACAAAAGGTGCTAAAATCGAAAGCCCTTGATATACTGTACATTATGCAACAAAGCGACACCTATCAAAACAAACACTTATGCCAATCCGTTGTCTCTTGTAATTATTTAAAGAATGGTATATTTTGTTAAAAAATTAACTTTTTTTGACACGAATTATTCTACGAGACGTTAAAAAACAAAAATACATCAAACTACTAATGAAAACATCAGAATAAAATGTATTCACATTCATGAAATATGAAAATTGCAAACCTATTCTCTAGGTATATTTAATCCGTAGTCAGTATTGAATTGTATATACTTAGTTTCAGTCTAGTATGCGTTGATTGTTAGTTATTAAATATCATTATGTGCAAAATATTTACAAATATCAAATAAATCAAAGGGCTAAAAATGTATTACACGAAAATGACTTTAAATCTGCGAGTGTCAAATAAAATATATTTCTATAAAATGCCGGCACAATATTTACTGAATATGTGAGGCATAACACGTGCCTTTGGCACAATTTTCTGAACAAAAATTATTTAGGGCAAAGTTTATATGTTGGTTAAAATTCATAGACTATATAACATTTAGAAATATATATATCTGTCTATTTGAAATAGTTTTACGTGAAGTGTATTAACGTTTGAATTCTGTTGTGAAACAGAAATACAATTATAATCACACATCTAATCAAATAGTCAGTGCCTTCGAACCGCCCCGGCCTGTGGTAACTAGACCAAATCGGCTAGTGATAGATCAGTCGAAGCTAGTGACTTAATATTGGGGAAAACACTGTGTTCCGGTTCAGTAACACATCATGCAGGAATTGGAAGGGGTCCGATGTGTTCAGAAATTAGAAATATTTTGAAGACACCCCTACCTTCTCCTCACAATGTATCGTTGATCTGGAAGTCACACGCACACAAATGAACTCACAAGCGCTCTAATGGCATTATTGCACGGAAGCGATTGACTGCTCGTTTACATTAAAAATAAGTAGCCTCTTCATAACAGCGAGAAAACATTTTTGTAGCGAAACCGCGCGCGCGACAAAATCAAATAAGTTATAGAAGTTATACGATCTTTTGAAATAATGATATATTTAATCGCACTCGCTATTCCTACTCTTTTTAACCCTCCATTACTCATTTTGAAACATACTTTTGCCTCACCATAAGCTTTCTTTGAATATTTCATGGTGTTTTGGATGTTCCTTGTTGATAAGGTCCATATCCCGAAAATATATCTGTCAGATCCAGTAGAGAAGATAATAGATTCTAACAACCGCGTCCACGAATGCCAAGTACGTATATTTGGATATGGTAAAATGTTCTAATTTCAAAAAGCAAAAAAGCTACCTTCTTCTCTCTCCAAATGGTACGGAAGGTAATGGGCGGGATACAGAGCCTCGTTGGTTTGTTCCTCGTCCCCTCCCACCACAATATCTAGCCAGTGACAGATATTGTTTTCATATTACAAACTCGCAATTACGCAAAAAACAGGAGAAATGGTCTTGTCTTGTGGTAGAGCGTCCGCCTCGCATGCGGAAGGTCGTGGGTTCGATCCCCGACCGGGTCATACCAAACACATAAAAACGGTACTAGAAGTTTCCTTGCTTGACGCTCAGCATTTAGAGGAGAGTTCTAGGTCTGGTCGGCCCGGTGTCAGTATAATGTGACTGGGTGGGGTATCATACCATGACTGAAAAATTGTTAAAAGCGACGCTAAACACCATACAACAACATTATCACACGTTGTACATACATGTACAGCTGAAACTCGGCACCTCACTCAGACTGTTTGACGTTTATCTACACAGTTACAATCATGTTACTATATTTGATATGTTCTTTTTTTCACTCAGTAATAATTTTAACTATGTCTGCGGTTGTGGAAATAATTTTAAGAAACAGTATATAGTGTTTTATTTGTATTTACAATCAACAATTTGACTTGACCTTGTAGTTAAGATAAGGTATTCATGATCGAAGAGTTTACGGTTCGATTTCCAGAAGTGCATATCAGGCGTTAACGTTCTCAACTAGGACAACATGTCTCATATCAGACGGAGACATTTTAAGGTTTTAAACTGGGTATCATTCCCAAAAAGAGTTGGTCCGATTGCTCTTTGTCATTTTCAAAAGAGTACTTTTAGTACTGCTCCGGAATATCCTGATGAATAGTTTGTGCCATTTAATTGTGCACGATCGCTGTTCCCGGCATCGCATGGCTGCTCGAAGCCATTTTCTTGTTTTTTTGTGTGTTATCCTTGGTATTGGTATTTCATGGCATATACATGTATCGTTATAATAATAATAGTAGTTTATTTAATGATAAAGGCCTACGGCCCATACATTTCAGTGTTGTTATATCGTTCATGCATCCAGTATGGTTCTACTGAGAGAGCGGACTTGTTGGCGGCTTATATAAGTTTAAACTTTTCTTGAAAGCGAGCTAAAATAAGTTGAATAAACTGAAGAAAAGATACTTACAGCACAAATAAGAAGTCTGGCGGAGTTCTCGTAAGATGCTGATAATATTATTCGTGCGTCTTTTTTCTACAAATTAGACAAATAGTGATTCTATAGTACACACGCACAGGACATCAACTATAGGATTTAATAGCCAAGGGTAGTTCAGCCAGTTCACACACACAGAACATCAACTATAGGATTTAATTGTCAAGGGTAGTTCAGCCAGTTCACACGCACAGGACATCAACTATAGGATATAATTGTCAAGGGTAGTTCAGTCAGTTCACACGCACAGAACATCAATTATAGGATTTAATAGTCAAGGGTAGTTCAGTCGGTTCACACGCACAGAACATCAATTATAGGATTTAATAGTCAAGGGTAGTTCAGTCAGTTCACACGCACAGAACATCAATTATAGGATTTAATAGTCAAGGGTAGTTCAGTCGGTTCACGCGCACGGAACATCAACTATATGATTTAATTGTCAAGGGTAGTTCAGCCAGTCCACACGCACAGAACATCAACTATAGGATTTAATTGTCTAGGGTAGTTCAGTCAGTTCACACGCACAGAACATCAACTATAGGATATAATTGTCAAGGGTAGTTCAGTCAGTTCACATGCACAGAACATCAACTATAGGATTTATTTGTCAAGGGTAGTTCAGTCAGTACACACACACACACACAGAACATCAATTATAGGATATAATTGTGAGGAGTAGTTCAGTCAGTTCACACGCACAAAACATCAACTATATGATATGATTGTCAAGGGTATTTCACAGTCAGCCCACACGCACGCACGCTACTGATACGTCCACCAAGTTCTACTGACAAAAAGAGGTTTTGATCAGCGCCCGTCATAACAAAACAACAAAAATAAAGAAATATATTTTGTTTCCATTCTAAATTAAAATTAAAACACGTGGCTCCTTCTGAATAATGAAAAACGACCCTCGCTTTCCCGTTTCGATCCGTTACATAGCAATGAGATAAGAGCACTCTGATTGGTCAGTTGCTGCAACGGAAGATGAATGACGTAGTAATTTAGTAAGATCGCGTTAGAGTGCAATAGACTGTGATACGGGCATGGACTTTCCTGTTTTTTTTTCATTGGAGTATATTAGACCTGAAAAGGGAGATGTCAGGGACTTAGATAGACTAAGACAAGATATCAATGTTTAAAAATTTAAACCGACGAATTGTAATGCTCAGTACGATATAATACGACCATTGAAAAGAGAAGTTCTTCTGTGGGATCGCATACTAGAGGCACTAGCTTAACATAAAATAGTGTTATTTTAAACACGAGACCTGAAAATTGGATATAAATACAGTTTGTTTCACTTTGTCAACTGTTTACACACAGAACATAAAATAGTTATCGTGTTTGATACATGAGCCACACTTTTCTAATGACATTTTTATACTTAAAATGTATACAATTAAATGTATTTTGTCCTTTTTTCTATTTGATTTTTTCTATGAATAACTATGTAGGATGTTCTAGAAACAAGAAAAAACTCAAGGGTGGTAGGAATGAATGCGCTTATGTCATGATATTATGCCTTTAAAAAAAACAATGTCGTAGCATACGAAATACACATGTACCACAAAAACAAATAAATTGGCTTAATATGACATAACTTCCTTGGGTGTAATATTTCTATTTGAAATATTTAACACAATAACCTTTATCTCAGTTTATCTCAAACTAACGTAGCAAACTGAATACCCTTACCTTTAAACTTTCAACTCGTGTTAATGGATCATGATCGAAAATTTCTTCCGATATTATAGAAATATTAGTTCCCTTGATTTTATCGACGAAGTCATTCGTGATCTGAAATAGTTATAAACGATATCAAATAATACTTTCCTATCGGGACCGTAAAGACTATTTCCGGGTAAACTGTCCTCCTCGTATATTGTGAGTTATTGGTTCGATCCCTGCCGGGTTATACCGAACACTAGTATATTTCACTTGAAGCTTTCTTGCACGACTCTCAGCATTTTGAGGATACCACGGTCAGTACAATATGAATTAGTGGAAGGACAGCTTTCTTCTTCCAGTGGAAAATAAGAAATTACATTTCAAAAGAAGACGTAGAGACATAGGAGATAATCACTACATCAGCACTAGCACAATCAAAATAAACATGCAATATTCTGTAAAAACGGTCGTTGCTTTCCCAACTATGAATCTTGAGTTGCCAGGAACTGGGATAGATTAAACACAGTACAAGTGCACATAATGGGCAACAGCATTGCTAGCAAGAATAATCGATTCCGTGTTCGCAGGACTTAGTCACAAAAATTTAAAAATTTAAAAACGATTTCATTTCATGACCAGACCCAGAACTCATTAAGAATCAATATGTCCTTACATTAAGCATATGTACGCCCGCTCTTTAGATTTTGTATTTTTCATATCATGTATTAAAGTATACCAGGAGTATATACACTCATGTAAGATCCGATCTGTACATGTTATAGTAAATAAAAAACAATGTTAACTACTATTTAGCTACAGCAATTGGAAACGCTTGGCTCTTCTATTGAGCAATTATATTTTGTTTTTGTCCAGTTTGTGAAATGAATAATGTTCATATTACCGCAGAAAACATATCCAAGGCAACGTTAATTGTAGCCACTTTGGTCCAGTTGAAATGTTTGATGAGGGCAATTCTGGCCAAGTTGTACCGTGTATCGGGCGGGCTGATACGGAAGAACCGAGGAAATCGTTGTTTATCAGACAAAACGGGAGAGGTCGCCGCATAGCTCAGCTGGAATACAATTTTATTTTTGATTATGAAAGAGTATCAGGTGCTAGAGCAGCCTGTTTAGTTTGTTGCTTTGTTTCATAAACGTTTTCAACCCCGATCAAATATTTGTCTACAGTCGAAAAATACTGAAATATTCTGCATATGGAATGATCAGGAATTGGTATAGTTCTTCGGTTGAATTCATTCATTCGTGCAAGCATGCATTCATTCGTTTATTTGTCTGTCCGTCGATCATTTATTGGTAAAATCATTCATTCATTCATTCATTCATTCATTCATTCTTTATACATTCTCACACATACATTCATTTTCCCATTCATTCAGTATAACATTTTTAAGTATAATTAACTTACGTGTGAAATATTCCAAACATGCACTGCCTGTGCCTGTACCTCTGCCTCTGTAGAACACGCCGGTCCTATAATCATGTGCTTGACAGGGGGTCTGTACAACAGATCGTACATGGCATTTGTACTTATACCGGCATCACACTAAAAAGACCACACGGATGTTTAACTTACAAAATGAGACATGCAATTTTAATTTTTTTTCAGAAACCAGGAATCAAACTGAATGAAAAAAATGAGGGATATATGAAAAACTTTTAGAATTGAATAAGAAAAACGTAACAATCAAAAGATCCGTTCATTTATCCATAAATGACTCTTCAGCAGCGATAGGAACATGTAAAGACGGTGATTAAACATTTTTTTTTTTGAAATACGAGGGAAAACTATATCTTATTCATTTTTTATAAAAAAAAGGGAAGAAACGAGGGAATTAATACTCTATGAAGAAATAGAAAAAACTTGAAAAAAAACTACAAGATTACATTACTATTCAATTGAAAAAAAAAACTATGTGATATAAGGATACCATCAAACGTTTTTAAATTTTTTAATATATTTTTTTTGTATTCACCTTTAACATATTACTTGTAAGACATTGCATGCATGATATGTTATCTAAAGTTATCATGTAATGTGTTATGTTTAAAAATTATATAGCTTGTATTGATTGATACATGAAGCATTTTTGTATAACATCGTATTATGTCTTACATGGAATAAAATATATTCATTAAAAAAGACCAAACGTTAAATGGGTTACTGAAGTGTAAAAATTGACTTAATGTATTGGTAATTTAGAAAATAAAAGCTTTTTATCAAAAGCAATGATCAGCTTAAATACAAGCAATGGAGCTGTTATTACTGCACAACAAGATAAAAGGCTTTTTATCAAAAGTTATATTCTAATCGAGATTCCACTCCGGTATACTTAACCTATTTGCTGTCTCATCTAAATATACCTAAGCTTGATGAACAACCTGAACTTCTACTTGAAGGACCTATTACAAATCATGAAATGTTAATAAATCTTAAAAATATGTCTAAAAATAAGAGTCCAAGTTTCGATGTGTTAACTGTCGAAATTCTTTTTGATAGATTTAGGTCAGTTTGTTTTACGCTCTGTAAATGAAGCAATTGAAAAAGACGAGTTGTCTATTTCACAGCGACAAGAAGACCGATTTCGCTTCTAAACATAACATATAAATCAACATCAGCCAATATAGCAAACAGATTGAAAAATATTTTACCTTTAATTATCAATGAAGATCAAACAGGTTTTTTTTATCTGGTAGATATATCGGAGAAAAAAATCAGACTGTTATATGACCTCTTGTTTAATGTAGAAAAAGGCAAATACCAGGAGTGCTACTCTTAGTCGATTATTGAAAAAGCCTTTGATTCTATTAACTTGGACTTTCTATTTGAAGTCCTTGATTTCTTTAATTTTAGTCCGTACTTCAAACAATAGGTTACCAAGACAAAATAAATGATAAAAAAAACTCTTATAAACTGGTCTAAAAGAATTTTAACACCAATAGGCAAAATAACAGTAATTAAAAGTTTAGCAATGTCTAAAATTAATCATCTACTATTATCTCTCCCAGACCCCAATGAAAGAATTAAAGTTTACCATTTTATCAAATGTTTATGGAATGGCAAACTCGACAAAATAAAATGTACTATTATCAGCCAGTCATACACTAACGATGGGCTTCAAATGCTTGATGTAGATGTTTTTAGTACTTTTAGTTCTTTAAAAAAAATACGTGGATAAGAAAACTGTTAATAAGAGCTACTTGATCATTTTTAAAGAATTGTATCCATGTATGACCAAGTTTACAAATAATGGTGCCGATTTTATTAATAAAAAATTACATAAAATTGATAATCAATTCATTCTTGAAATACGTTTTAATTAAGTATAAACTGTTTTCTACAACAGTTACTTCTGAAAATTGGTATAGTTTTTGTTGTATTTCATCATGGCAAAACCCTAATGTTAAGGTCGGAAATTCAAGTGTAAATTATCATAACTGGGTCTCGAAAGGAATAATATTGATAAATGATTTTATAAATTGACAAGGTTATTTCTATTCTTTAGCTGAATTTAGAAATAAGAATAATTCAAATTCATACTTTTTAGAATTTGAAGCTATATTAGCTTCTTTAAGATGTTATAAAAAAAGTTTTATATATCTGCTGTTTAGATAATCTTTCGTCACCATATATTATTTCTATGATAATGAGAGACAAAAAAGGATGTTGCTCAATATATAATGCATTTTTAGTTTAACGAAACATACGTGCTTCAAAAAATAAACGGGAAGAAGAACTTAATATTCCTTTCAGTATGATATTTTATAAATTCTATTCACTGCCATTTTTAATTTTAAAATATACAAACTAACAATGGTTCCAAGTTAAAATTAACCAATGAATTCTATGAACTAATTCTCTGTTAAAAAAATGAACATTACTGATACGGACCTCTGTACTTTTTGTAATAATGCTACAGAGACGATTAAACACATTTTTATAGACTGTGTGATTACTAAACAATTTTTCACTGCTTTAAGAGAATTTATAAAAACCAAGTCGGAATATATTAAAACAAATTGGAAAGACGTTGATATCATTTTTTTAGTCTAAATTTGACACTGTTCTGAACAAAACGCTGTGCACATCAATAAAACACAACATATTTAATCAAAGATTACAAAAAAGAATCGCTTATATAGTAAACGTTAAAAAATATCTAACAGTATTGTACAATACAGAATATCATATTCCCAAAACTAATTTCAGTTCCAGAGAATTCGAGACCCGGTGGAAGTGCTTTTGAAAACCTATCTAAATGTGTATTTATGTATAAATCTAAATGCAAAGGGAACCTTCGACCAACCAATACAAATACAACTTTACTATATGTTGTATGTTATATTCAATTTGATAACAACGGTAATGGAATAGTTCACAATTTATTTATTTATTTAATTTCAATCACTAAAAAGTGATCCATTTAATCACCCCGTAATAGGTCTGTGAGGGTCGGGGTGGGCCATCCTTCAACAAACCGTACAAATATATGTATTAGTCAAGTTGTAACATACATTCATATATATATATATATATATATATATATATATATATATATATATACACATACATTAATCTTAAAGGGACACACCAGTCTCAACAAATTATAAACCATAGCTTTAGCTAAAGCAAAAATCAAACAGAAAATAAAATATAATTTGACACAGCAGATGATAATGTAAGAAACTTATGTTGTCTAATGACTTCAAGAGATTTTTTTCTCTTAAGTTTATAGTGGTTGGTTTTGTGTAGAGCCTTACTAAATATCAAATATATATTTTGGTGTATCCCTTTTAACAGAAAAGATATAGTGACAATAATAACATGAATTTTATTATATTGGGGTTGTTTTTGTGTGTTTATATTTATTAGAGGTAAATATAATTGGAATGGTTTATAAACACAACTTTTTCTGTGTATTAACTGATGGTGTTTATTGAAAGCCAGGAGAAGACATTAAAAAATATCAAGGATACCTTTGTTCTTTTTATATTTTTTAGTAGAATTTAACTTTATTTGAGAATCAGAAAACACAAAAGAATAACCTATTTCTTAAATTTTATAAAACATGTGTTTTCAGTTTTTGGATTTGTTGAATATAAGTATAATATATTTCTCATTTGCATATGTTTCATAAAAAAATAAGGCATATCAGTTCACAATTTATTGATAACGATATTATTTTAACTGGATATTTTAATGCTAGATATGGCTCTATGCGAGTTATTATTCAAGACAATGTAGATGATTTTGTTTTTAATAATACAAAAGTAATATAATAATTTACGACAGTGGTATATCAAATATGTATAGAAACACTAAAGATAAAATGTCCTTCTGCTATACTCTCATTGACATATTGTAATCATATAGTTAATCGAAGACTTACCAAATTTCAAGAGGGAAATTATATATCAACTCCAAAAATGGTTTAATATTAGTTGATTATTTTTTTATTCCACACACTAACAATTGGTGGCATATCTGAGACTGAGCATTTTCCAATTGTTTGTTAATTTTAATTAAACTATTTGCAAGCTAACAGTCACCATGTAAATGAAGGTTAATATGCAGAAAATATCTATTTATATAATTGTAAAAATTGGAACAAAAAATGAAAGAGAAAAATGTCATGTATAATTTGAAACAGACTATTTTAATAATGAAAGGTATCACTTTAAGTGACATTCTGGTTGATATTAATTTAGTAATTGATGAAACTGATACAATGTTTCATATTGCACCAAATTGAAGAAAACCAGAGCTTGGAAAAAGAATAATAACAAACCAGCCTGATTAGTGGGGTGCAGTGTGCATTTTTGTGAAATTTTAAAAGGTAATTAAGGAAAGTATATAAGAATTACATGGTTAGTAACTTAATAATACAGTTTTAAAAAAAACACCAACACGTAAAAACCGTTAGTTAAAATTTAATACCGACGTTTGGGCATATCGCCTTAATCATGGTATAATAAATATATAAATACAGGAAGTAACGTCACATAACGTGACGTTAAAATAGCGGGAAAAACAAATGAGCCGCGTCGCGCAAAATTCGACTCAAAGAATTATTCATCCAGGAGCCAAACACGCAACAAGATGCGGCTCATATAGAATATTGTCGCAAACACAAGTTAGTAACTTAGAATTTCAGCTGTATTTTGGGAGTGTTTTAGAAAAGTCCATGGCGAGCCTTTGGCGATTTTTTATTCATGTCAACCACTATGAAAGCTATTTGTTTGAAAAAAAGAGAGAGAAAAATCGTCTTGAATAAATTTTCAATTACTAATACCGGGCGCCCTTAAAATACAGCTGTTCACGTAGGAAGATGAACACGCAGGTTAACCGAATTTTACACATCGGTGCGCAGGAAATTGTACTGTATTGAAATTGGAATACGTGTCTTTATATGCAAAGATTCCAAACAGTCATATTGTGAAAATAATATTTAGAATATTCTTCATATACAGAATCTGATTGTAAATCTATCTGCCGTAAGCGTCGATTCAAATTACACAGCATTGTGTAAGACGCCATTTGCGTAGGTCAGAGAGCGTGTTTGGATTATTCTGAGTGTTGGTGACGATCTTTGCTTTTATTTTGACATATGCTAGCCTAGCTAGTGTGAATTAATCTGTGCATTATGCTATAAAAGTAACTTGGGATATTGGATTTATTTCGAAGTGAAAACGGTAAATAAACGGCTGTGTTTACACGAGTGACACCAGATCACCTTGAGAAAAAATATATTCATGCTATTGAAGCAGGTGGTATATACCGATGTTATTAACTGTTTGACGTCTCCTTGAAGGTCTTATCATAGCAATTATCGAGATTTCTCTTCATATTTGCTTTTGTTGTGCAGAGTTAGTTTAATAACAGTTGAAAAGAATAGGACTGAAAACCATGCTGAAATATATAAAAAAAAATCGGTGACATTAAACATCTCCACTTCAGAGTTACATCACTTTTTACTGACGTTAACATAATTCATTAGCTAAAAGTCTAATTTGGTTCAAGATTTTTTTACATGGTTTATACGGACTGTGGTATTTTGTTACTACTGAGTACAGCAAAGCTTGGCATAGAATACCATTCGTTGGCACTTCACTGTTGTTATAAAAGTGACTTTTATTGAATGTGTACAAGTATATGTATTTTACAGTATTTGATGACTTTTCGCTTTTAAAACGCTTATTAGTGTCAGTTCACTGTCGTCAAAAACCAAGCTGGTCAATCCACCAGAAATTGTGCATTTTTAGAGCAGGTACATTCCTGCTATGGAAAAAATCTTTAAAACGTTTCCATGTGAAGTATTTTTGAACGCGGATATCTTAGGCCTTATTTTATTTAAAAGTCAAAGCAAGTATCAACTGTATCGTGAGACCTGATTTTTTGTTAAGTAATGTATTTCCCCCCTCGCTCGCCTCTATAGTATATACGGCCTACAAAACTGAACCCTCTGAGTCCGTCATAACAATTTCAGTTACAGTACATCATTGTTTCTAATTATAGTACCATAATTATATGGACATTTCCAGAGACATAGACACATCTCTGATATTTCTAAATATAGGAATAAAAAGAATGTATTTTAAAACCATAATGAATGAAAATAAAATATATAAAACTATTTTTAAAACTAGTATCTTAGTGAAAAAAAGTAATTTACCTTGGTATCTAGCCAAATACAGTTCAACCTGTAATTCTCCGGAAGTATATCCGGTCGGGCGTTTACGTCACGAATCGCCATCTCCATCGCTGGTAGAAGCGCCCGGCCTCCTGGCCATACGTCACCAGTCATTGGTAAAAACCCCATTAAAGTTATGTTTTTAATATTCTGTAGTTGCACTGACTTGATAAGTAGAAAACACACAATTTGAACGAAAAAAATCATTTCTATTAAAAGTATATAGTGCTATACTTAACGTCTTTTTCAAGTTTAATACATTACTTTTGTCTAAATCATTTTTTTTTTCAAAATCTAACGTAACCGCTCGTTTATTTTGTATTGTTTTACAATGGCACGCAAAACAACAGTAATCGTGATTTCTCTATGAGTCTTGCACTTAAATACTGTAGCGCGCAAGCTGCCTAGCAGGCACCTTCGATATTGACAGCACAAGAAATACCTGTAAAACCAATAGCAGCGTATTTTTCAGAGTAATATTGGAAATTTTGGTCTTTTAAGGTTGAATTTAAAACGATATACACCAATCGGATTCTCCTATCCTGGTTGTTGTAAACAATGATTTGGTTTGTTTGCATTTGGTATTAAGTCTTTTTATTCCCCATTTTTTTAGAAGAATCTTGAAGGTGCGAAGATATGCTACCTCTATCTTGTAAGTTCGTCCGCTCGTTGGTTCTTCCTGAAAATCACTGAACGAATTTTTCATTGAAATGTTGCTGAAAGGTAACCATTGTGACATTCTATAAAAATAAGTTTTTTTTATAAGGAAAAACGTTTAAAAACAGCTTCATGTCTGAAACCGCCAACTTAATGTTAACAAAACATTGCCATAACCTTTGCCGATGCCCTTCCAGATTTGGTTATCCAAAACGGCAGCTGGGTCCCTCTCAAATTTAGATTTTAAATATTAAAATAACATTTCTGAAACGAGTGACCTATTTCGTCACTTAAGAATTGAACAGTAATGCAAAACGACAATACAATAATAAATGTTTTAATGAATTTGAGAATATTAACAGTTTTGCAATACTTCAATTACTTTCAGTACTAAACATATACAATTGTGTGTTTACATATAACAGTCACCAGAAAACTCTTTAAAACACTCACTGTAAAATACATATGATTCTTCCATTCAGGCTTATGATATGGCTTTTTACCAACAATGCTGCCGCATAGTAACAAACACTATTGTGGAACATCAACTATCAAGAGCCGAAGAATGATTTGTTTAGATTTTCTAGCCCCGCTTTTGTTCAGTACAGCTACAGGAAAAGTATTATATGCATTTTTATCTTCATTATATTTTGTTGTAGGCTTTTTCAGATCAGAAAAATTATATTCCTCCTTCTTCAAAATTCTGTTTGGATGATAGGCTTTTTCATTGGGGGGCGTCTCAACGTAACTTACCTCTCATTGCTTAGGTCGTTTGTTCGAGTCCCGCTGTCTCCAAAACTTTTATATGAAAGTTACTTACGGAAGGACGGCGATTCTGTGGAAAACTGTAGAAAGGGCAAAGTTCTGAGGTGTTTGACAAACGCTCTTCACTAAATTTCGTTTTATGTTGAATTTCCCATATCTGTTTTCTTTGAAGAGCTCTTTTTTCTTGAGGAAACATTGTCTCTTTTATTTGTTAGTTCTTCTAGGGCATTGCTTGTTTTGTTTGTAGTATATTTACTGCTCTGTAGTACAGTTTGGTTTTCACCTTAACTCTGTAGCGTTACATTTCAGCATGTTTTCTCTTCTTAATATGATTTTATTTTATGGAAAGAACTTTTTGTCAATCCTGTTTGTCTTGTCTTGCTCTCTTCTTTCTTTTGAAGTCAATATTTTTAGTTCTTCATTTCTTTATTTGTCGAGCTTCTGTTTTGCTTTCTTTTTTTTAAATTTAAGAACAGTTTTTTCTTTTTGTTGTTTATTGTCACTTGATACTCCAGATGACATTAAATCCATATTCAATTAAGAGTTTGTAATGTTAGACACTAGCACAGTATTTTAGTAGGGGACGGACCCAATACGGTATCACGCGAGCGAGTATGGCAGTGGAGGTGTGTGTGACCTATTAGTGATATCGCTATTAGTATTTCAAATAAGATATAGATAAACACCCCTGTTAAAAAAATAGTGTAATACTTAAATTTAAATAATTAACTTTTTTGAAAAATGAAATTCTAAGTTTTAGTTGACTTTTAAAATGCCTAACCAGTCAACAAAGTGCTAGTATGCAGTAAATGTGTTTCTCAAATTTTCGGTTAAAATAATTTCAGGTAAAAAGAAAAGTATTCCGAATGTTGTGAGCATTTGGCGCGTTCGTAAAATCTAGAGCCGTTAAAAAGGCTGTCATTTGTCATCGATAAAGAATATAAATATTGATCGCTCAACAGTTAGTGTTATATGTGTGTAAAGAGTAAGTATATATAATAGATACAACTGCACCATTATCTTAAACATATTAGATATATATATATATATATATAAAGTTGATTTAGTATTTGTTTGTTTATTACTTTTATGAAATTGAATTTCGACCCCAAGCTATGTAAGCCTCAGTTCATATTATTCGTTATCCATATTATTAACTTGAATCATATAAAACTATATAGTTATTACTTGCTAAATACCATTTCATTCCCATACGTATATATTTTATATGTTTAGTATAAAGGCTTGACTTATATAGTTATAAAATATACGTTAAAAGACAGTTTAACCCCAAAAATAAAATGTTTTCTTATATAACCATGACATAAAACACCGACATATCACTTATATAATGTCGCTTACGGACTCTCTAGAAAAGATATATACTGTGTTTAACTACTTATTTGAAGGGTCCTCCGTGGCCGAGGGGTCGAAGGCGCCGCCTCAAGATCACTTACTTCTCACCGCTAAGGTCGTAGGTTCGAGTTTCGCTCGCTCCAACACCTTTATGTTAGTAAGTTACCAGTTACTTGCGGAAGAACGGTGATTCTACTCAGTCTGAGGTCTTCCTCCACCAACGAAACTGGATAAGCCATATAATGATGAAAAAGGGAGTATAGTTATAAATGTTTAACACTTTGGGCTGTGTTAGCCTAATACAAAACTGTATGTGGCCTTACTGATTAATAGTTTTGTGTATCCTAATTAAGCAAGTGCGACGATCTGAACAGTTAATACTTAACGGAGTCACACTGTGATGTCTAATTAAATGATATTGGGTATTTTGCTGATTAAAATAATGGTACATGGATATATATATACCCTGGGAAGTACAGTGGACTGATATTTCTGCATAACATTCACCTGAAGTATATTTGGCTTCTTGTTTGGTGACGGGAATGGCTTTGTTGCATTCTTGAAAACTAAGGTCTATTGTTTTTAGAAAATTATAGTTACATATTGGCATATGTTTCAGCATCTAATGAGTTAGTTACTTTTAATTCTGCACTCTGACAGGAAAGCACTCACTGTCTATTTTGGCAGATTCTTTAGTCGTTTTAAAACTTGAAG
Organism: Panopea generosa; assembly: GCA_029582155.1. Taxonomy (NCBI): domain Eukaryota; kingdom Metazoa; phylum Mollusca; class Bivalvia; order Adapedonta; family Hiatellidae; genus Panopea; species Panopea generosa. The sequence goes on from CM055909.1 coordinate 62,775,948, forward strand.
TTTACTAAGAAATAACTTCGAAAACTACTACTAAAAGTGAGAGCAATTTAATGTGTTATATTTCATTTAACTTTGAGAAGAGATAGTGTGACAGATGATGTTTTTAAGAAATGAATTTTAGAAAACATCCAAAAACTTTGGAAACACTACAGAACGTATCCTTTAAATTTCTTGCCATTAAAAGCATTTATTCAGCCACGTGTATGGTTTATAGGCTGACGTAACATGCGGAAGGTGCAAAAATGCTAAATACCGTGATTTACCCGTGCCTTTTCTAGAAACCTGTCTATTTTTTTGTGTTTCCTGTCTCAGTTATGTAGTCAATTTCCTCAAGCTGGGATACAGCAAAGGTGCTTTATATTTTCCTGCATTGAGTCCGATCGGTTGTAAATGACGTAATAATACACTTTTACGGGAACCTTTTTGATGCTTTGTTGTTGCTCGTGCAAATGGTTCGTGGAAGATGATTAAAACGTGAAATTTTGCTTTTCTTGAAATAGAAATAAAATTCAATTTGCTAATGGACTGATTAAAACACGGCGTTTAATGATAAGGCGATTTTATCGGACCTATTTCAGTTATCAGTATCCCTGCATGATGAATAAAATTTAGTATTACGGTAATGAAATCGTGCATTGGTCTAGAAATTTAAAAAAAAACATGAATAATACGTCGATAGACAAATGAATATTGCCGAACAAGGGATTATAGAATTTATTTTCGACAAATAAGGGGCCCCAAATATTTATTATTTTTTTTATACGTTATCATATTGTTATTAATTGCAGAACTAATTCAGGTAAAACTAACGAATCATTAGTATATTTTTGTTTTGCGTTTGTAAGCGTACCTTCAGAACGTGTCGTTTCTGTTATTTTTATTATATTTAATATTTCGATACATGATGAATTATGTTAATGCTTTTATATATAACTGACGAGATATGAAAACGCAACAACGGAATTGTAGGGCTTTATAAGAGAAACTAATTACACAAAAACTCATGTCTTACAATAAAAATAGAGAAACTTATAATGTCGTTCTCAACATTTGGAACTTTCATTAACTGTTGGTATATTATAAACGTAGATTATACCCATATTTTCCTATCAATGATATATACTCTTTAAGGTCCGATATTACCTTGGTCAGGAAGAGACTTGACGCCATCGAGACGTATAACGACAGTTATTATGCAATCATGGTATCTAAATCAAACGTATCCGTGTCTATTCTAAATCTGCCCGCCTTCGCAGATAAAGCCACGTTTACATTAATTTCTGGTGGCGTGGTTAAGTTTGAGTTTTAAAAAAAAGTTGGATAATTATAGGCAATAATTATAGGCAATAATTATAGGCAATAATTATAGGCAATATGCGAGTACATATATTTTAACCGTGATCAATTTTATGAAGCTACACATATTATAATGGAATGCAACATGTTCAATGTCCAGTAGTACTTACCTGTGTTGAACGGACAATCGATAGATATTTGTGGTGCTTCGGAACATTGTTTATCAGATGATCCTATACACTTTATTAATGTTATAGACAGTAACTATGAAGCACCTGTTATTCTAGTGTAAATGTTCAAGATCACAGACGAATTAGTAAAGGTGTAGTAACTATTGTATATTAAGTATGTTAGGTTTGTTATGACATTACTATTGTTGATGATATAATAATTGGTATACATATTCAATATGAACACATTCATTTTTCGTTTATATTTCATGTATATTTGCCATGCAGTAGCAATCCCAAGCTCACCGCTGTCATAAGTCGATTAATGAGCCTTGTGTTTTGTTTCGGCAAGATCCATAATAGATGCATAAGTAATCTATATTTCCTCCATACGTGAAGAGATACTACATATTATACAAACATGATAAATGGGAATTATTTTTAACATCAATATTTACATTTAACATGTAGATTTCACATATGGAAATACATGAAGTTAAGAATCATTTGAAAAAATAAGTAGGTAAGTACATCATTTATGACAGCTATTTGCATTTACGACGACGACGACGACGACGACGACGACGACAACAACAACAACAACATATTTGACTTACAGGACTCACACCACTATTATCTCCCTTGAGTACTCCGGACCTACAGATGAAGGAGGTAGAAATAAAACTTTAGTTCTCTTTTTCTTCTTTTTTCAGGGCTTTGTACTGCAGTGTTTTGTTTTTTGCTAGCATGAGTTAAATGGTCAGTATTTTAGAAATCACCACTAAAAAATTTGATGCTGATACCAGCTTTCTGGACAATTCTGTGTCATTTCAGAATTGTTGGTTCGAACCGCATCTAGGGCGAATAGTTGACATATCGTTACTCTGGAAATTGATAGGTCTCACAAAAGCATTGAATTTAAAAAAAACCAACCTGGTCAAGGTATACTTTTTTTTCTTTATAATTGCATATCTTGAACCAATGAAGAATTTGAGCCCAGACACATGCTGCAGAATTTAATTTTTCACTGTGTTTTGGACATAAATGTTACAATGGAGCCCTATGGGAAATGTAATAGTGGTGTGAGACGTTAACAGAAACTGACAGATCTGCATGTTGCAGTGTTGAGGAATGCTGGTTTCTTTAAATAGAAGGTATTAAACTATAATTTGGACATGTTATGAATAGATGAACACAATCTGAGTTTTTAAACATTTCAATATAACTGATGGTGCAGATTTGCATTTTTTTTTCATGCATTTATGATAGAGATTACACACATTGACCAAACTTTGTATATGTCAATTTCTTGATATTCATGTTATCCATGTATGATTTAGTATTCTGTTAAATGTGGAAACAAAAAGAGAGATAAATCATGTCTAATGCATGGCAGAATGCTGGTTTATTCTGTAGATGGTCATTTTGATGTTTCCTTGCCCTAAGTTTAGGTTTATGAGCAGTGTCCAGTCTCATATTTCATGAACACCTGTCCTCATAGACAGATCCGATTTGTGATACTCTCTCCATCATGTGTGGTTTTGCCATATTTCTGTAGAACTACCAACCCTTAATTCAGGTTGAAGTATCTGCAAGATCACACTGAATTCCAGTGGGCATGCTTATTGCTCAGATTGTGAATTTTAAGCTGATATTTACATTAATTTATTACCCCACCCACTTATTTCTGAATACAAAAATAGAATTGTTTGCAAAATGAAATAAATTGCATATTTACAGTGGAACGGGAGTTTGTACTAATTTTTATTGTTTAATTATGAAAAGGCAGTAGTTGCAATCTTGCCAAGCGGCCAGTTTACGGTTAACTTCGGTTGTTTTCGGTTGTCGTCGCATTAAATTCTGCGTCGAATCATTGCATTTGGCGAAGTTTTTGCTTGTACTCCATTTTTATAAAAAATGCTATAAATATGCAGAATTTTACATTGAATGTCATGTATGCATTATCTATTGAGCCTGTGTTGCCCTTCTTATATTGGAGTTGATGTGTAGACAGGGTAATGGAGTACTTTAGCATGAAAATAGCTTGAATTGTTTGCTTGTGCTGCTGCCATATCATTCTGATATTGAAATTTTATCTAAAATATGTTAAGTTTAATAAGTTTTGTTCCACAATATCATTTTTTTTGTAATCAAGATGTCTGTTTTTCTTCCCATTTTCAGACACCTTTTCATTTTACCATGTAGTTGTGAAAGTTTCAGACCTTTTTAGATACAATTGGTCAAGTTATCATGAAATTTAGACTGTAGGGTTGTGAATTCTTGCTTTTTTACATGAAATGGCAGCATTTTGACTGAAACCATGTGTCACTAAAACTTATTTTATTTCAGAACTAGTTCAGATGTGGGGATGCATTTAGCTTTATTGGACTTGTATTGAGTATTGTTACATAATATGAAAATTTAGAATCTTAAATTTAAAAAAAAAGTCCTCTTCAGGACTCACACCACTATTATCTCCCTTGAGTACTCCGGACCTACAGATGAAGGAGGTAGAAATAAAACTTTAGTTCTCTTTTTCTTCTTTTTTCAGGGCTTTGTACTGCAGTGTTTTGTTTTTTGCTAGCATGAGTTAAATGGTCAGTATTTTAGAAATCACCACTAAAAAATTTGATGCTGATACCAGCTTTCTGGACAATTCTGTGTCATTTCAGAATTGTTGGTTCGAACCGCATCTAGGGCGAATAGTTGACATATCGTTACTCTGGAAATTGATAGGTCTCACAAAAGCATTGAATTTAAAAAAAACCAACCTGGTCAAGGTATACTTTTTTTTCTTTATAATTGCATATCTTGAACCAATGAAGAATTTGAGCCCAGACACATGCTGCAGAATTTAATTTTTCACTGTGTTTTGGACATAAATGTTACAATGGAGCCCTATGGGAAATGTAATAGTGGTGTGAGACGTTAACAGAAACTGACAGATCTGCATGTTGCAGTGTTGAGGAATGCTGGTTTCTTTAAATAGAAGGTATTAAACTATAATTTGGACATGTTATGAATAGATGAACACAATCTGAGTTTTTAAACATTTCAATATAACTGATGGTGCAGATTTGCATTTTTTTTTCATGCATTTATGATAGAGATTACACACATTGACCAAACTTTGTATATGTCAATTTCTTGATATTCATGTTATCCATGTATGATTTAGTATTCTGTTAAATGTGGAAACAAAAAGAGAGATAAATCATGTCTAATGCATGGCAGAATGCTGGTTTATTCTGTAGATGGTCATTTTGATGTTTCCTTGCCCTAAGTTTAGGTTTATGAGCAGTGTCCAGTCTCATATTTCATGAACACCTGTCCTCATAGACAGATCCGATTTGTGATACTCTCTCCATCATGTGTGGTTTTGCCATATTTCTGTAGAACTACCAACCCTTAATTCAGGTTGAAGTATCTGCAAGATCACACTGAATTCCAGTGGGCATGCTTATTGCTCAGATTGTGAATTTTAAGCTGATATTTACATTAATTTATTACCCCACCCACTTATTTCTGAATACAAAAATAGAATTGTTTGCAAAATGAAATAAATTGCATATTTACAGTGGAACGGGAGTTTGTACTAATTTTTATTGTTTAATTATGAAAAGGCAGTAGTTGCAATCTTGCCAAGCGGCCAGTTTACGGTTAACTTCGGTTGTTTTCGGTTGTCGTCGCATTAAATTCTGCGTCGAATCATTGCATTTGGCGAAGTTTTTGCTTGTACTCCATTTTTATAAAAAATGCTATAAATATGCAGAATTTTACATTGAATGTCATGTATGCATTATCTATTGAGCCTGTGTTGCCCTTCTTATATTGGAGTTGATGTGTAGACAGGGTAATGGAGTACTTTAGCATGAAAATAGCTTGAATTGTTTGCTTGTGCTGCTGCCATATCATTCTGATATTGAAATTTTATCTAAAATATGTTAAGTTTAATAAGTTTTGTTCCACAATATCATTTTTTTTGTAATCAAGATGTCTGTTTTTCTTCCCATTTTCAGACACCTTTTCATTTTACCATGTAGTTGTGAAAGTTTCAGACCTTTTTAGATACAATTGGTCAAGTTATCATGAAATTTAGACTGTAGGGTTGTGAATTCTTGCTTTTTTACATGAAATGGCAGCATTTTGACTGAAACCATGTGTCACTAAAACTTATTTTATTTCAGAACTAGTTCAGATGTGGGGATGCATTTAGCTTTATTGGACTTGTATTGAGTATTGTTACATAATATGAAAATTTAGAATCTTAAATTTAAAAAAAAAGTCCTCTTCAGGACTCACACCACTATTATCTCCCTTGAGTACTCCGGACCTACAGATGAAGGAGGTAGAAATAAAACTTTAGTTCTCTTTTTCTTCTTTTTTCAGGGCTTTGTACTGCAGTGTTTTGTTTTTTGCTAGCATGAGTTAAATGGTCAGTATTTTAGAAATCACCACTAAAAAATTTGATGCTGATACCAGCTTTCTGGACAATTCTGTGTCATTTCAGAATTGTTGGTTCGAACCGCATCTAGGGCGAATAGTTGACATATCGTTACTCTGGAAATTGATAGGTCTCACAAAAGCATTGAATTTAAAAAAAACCAACCTGGTCAAGGTATACTTTTTTTTCTTTATAATTGCATATCTTGAACCAATGAAGAATTTGAGCCCAGACACATGCTGCAGAATTTAATTTTTCACTGTGTTTTGGACATAAATGTTACAATGGAGCCCTATGGGAAATGTAATAGTGGTGTGAGACGTACATATATGACAAGAACAATAGTCATAAATTTATATATTGTTAGAATAAATATCTACTTGTCTTATTATTTAATAAGATAATGACATTACATCTTAATAGCCTTAATCGAAACGGAACATCGTGACAACTAAGACGTTTTACTGTTTAAAATAAACAACGTACATGGTGCTTCAAATGCGATTTCTTTACACCCATATACACCAATCACTCACAGACGGACACGTACGTTCACACGCACACATGGACGCACGCACGCATACACACACATGATTATGATATATATCTGCAGTACAAACCTGTTTTAAGCAGCTAGTCAAGGGAAGGAGCAAAAGTGGCCTCTTAAGACAGTTTGTTGCTTAATACAGGTTAATTTACCCTGAAACCATAGAAATGTGAAATAGTCAATATGGCTGCTTAAGACAAGTGACTGCTTAATAGAGGTGACCACTTGCACACGTTTGACTGTATATAATATTTGTACGTACGTACGTATGTATGTATAACACATTTGATGATATTTACACATATTTATAAGTATAGTATTATGATATTGCCAGTAAAAACGTATTTCTATTAACAACAAAAACCTTTTCGTTTGAGTGTTTTATTTTTATTGAAATACTGCTAGTAGTAAATATACATTATAAACTTCACATAGTTAATTCCCTTGTAAACAAATTGCCTATTATGTCAAATTATTTGGTGGGCACATACTTACGAAATTTTGATAAGTATACTTTTTAGCAATTTCTTTAGACATTTACAATTTTATTTTGTCGGAAAACTTATTGATAAACTAATATGATTGATAATAAAATTAACTATTTCAAAGTATATCTAAATATGTAGCATTATTTCCATTTTTATACTACACATCATCTTCCCAACACCAAAACGTACTTATCAAAACCAAGAACTTATAAAAAAAACTAATAGTCATATTACACCCGAGTGCAGATATAACACGTCACGCCTACTTGATCTTAATGTCAGAGCGGAACGATACCTGTATGTTTTATCACGGTCTAAGGGAAGTAATTGGATTCATCTCCAATATCATCAAATTGTGCATGGGCAATTATAGGATAACTCTTGGGAAATGTCGGAAATAGTTCAGTATAATACAAAATGCGTTAAGTAAAATACCACCGGCAGCGGACTCCTACCTCCTCTAAACTTACTGCACAAGCGATGATGTTTATGATGTTTAGCGTCTATTTCAACAATTTATTACGACGGTGTCTATTGGAGAGATACATTCGCTCCAACACTTGAGTTAAAATATATTAATATATCTGTATAAACTAAAACACCGCCTGGTCAATAAGTCCATTTTTATACATAATCAATTAAAACTTGATATCACCAACATGAAGTGCTATGCTGTGAGCCATTAGCCTACACATCATGTATCATTTGTAGTGTGATAACATACTTTGTTAAATTTCAATGGGATAATATTAGTCAACGCGTTATCCGCTTTAGATTCTCTTATATGTTGAATCTCTGCCAAAGTAAGGTTTCATGGACTGTTACTGTTTACCAGATTGTATCCTTTCCCTTAATGGTTTGCGTAATATTTTTCCAGAGGATGTTCGAGGAATCTCTGTGATAAATTCTACGCCGCCTCGAAGCTTCAAATGGGGAGCTACCAAACCTGCAATGTTTTGTATTAGTATACAGTCAATGCATAACAGGGCAATGATCAGTGCAAAAACATGATACCAGATACTACAAGTACAAATACCAGATATTTTATCATATGCATCATAATGCTTGAAGTGTAAATACATGCAAGGGTCCTCCTTGGCCGAGTGGCATCGGCGCTGTCTCATATTGACCTCTAACCTCTCAGCGCTGAGGTCGTGGGTTCGAACCATGCAAAGTCTAAAAACCTTACGTGAAACGTTTGTCATATACTTGCGGAAGAACGGTGGTTCTACCTAGATTCATTCTGAGGTTTTCATCAACCAATAAACTGGATATGTTATATATCGAAAGTCAAAACAATGTTTTGAAAATACACAGTTTCAATAAACACAATACTAACGTTTGATACAATGATGATTAATTGTCTCAAACGTACATATTTACAATAAGAGCTGATACTATCTGAGATAAGGAGAGAACAATGTTTTACTGTTCTTACCTCTTTCTGGTATAACCAAAAACTTTCTATCTTATTTGGGACTATATAGTCATACATGTTATAACATTAAAACCTGTGTAAGTGGTTACCTCTATTAAGCAGCCACTTGTTTTAAGCAGCCAGATTAGCTATATTCCATTTTTATGCTTTCAGTGCAAATTCACCCGTATTAAGCAACAACCTGTCTTAAAATGCCGCTTTTGCTTCTTTCCTTGACTGACGGCTTAAGACAGGTTTGACTGTACTACCTTCTGACATATTCAAAGGTTCAATCATAATATATGAGGAACATCCTTACAACATCACTTGTGTTAGTGTCAGTGTATACAGTAACATGCATGTATTCACTATAAACAATCCAGATTTATATGTAAATTGAAAGAAAAAATATTTATCTATTTATCAGTAATTATACGCTTGCAATTAATTTGCATTAATGATTGCCCATTTACTACAGACACACATCGTATCTTAATGAACATATACAACATTTTTGTAAAGGAAATCATTCGTTCAATTTCTATTAGATTATTCTGTATTTGTGTCTTCGTTCAAACTAGTTGGACGTTGAAAACGGTTTTATCTTCTCATAAAATGTACTGCAATGATTATATGTAAAGAGTTCAGAAAGAATTAATCTTTCTTAGCCAAAAATGGACAAGTTTTTTTTTAGCTAGTTTTCACTATAACAGTATAACAAAGGTGATTACACTGACGCGTGCTTTCTATGAAAAGTTTTTTAATACTCGTCGGTGTCTCCGTCCCGTCTGCGTTAAAGGTTCCGTGCAAGTTGTTCATACGTGTGCATAGCTTGCAGTTATATGCATGGAACTTGGCATAAGTGTGTATTCTTGTACTCTGAGGCAGTATGTAACATATCGGGCCCCTGAATTCAAAGTCAGTGTCATATTACAGGGTGAAAAGGTTACACTTTGTCTTAAACTTTACGTTAAAGTTTTGATGCAAGTTGTTCATAAGTGTGCATAGTTTGCAGTTATATGCATGGATACATGGTTGTACTCTGAGGCAGTGTGTAACATATCGGGCTCCTAAATTCAAAGTCAAGGTCATATTGTAGGGTGAAAAGGTCATATTCTGTCTTGCTATTCTTAAGTTTAAGACAAAATTTCGGATTGAAAATGAGAATTTGGGCCTAAAACAATGTTAAAGTTTAGGTACATGTTGTTTATATAGACATTATTTTCACTTGTAATATTTTTGTATGTCTTGTATCAATTTTCAACCAAATATTGGCTCTGTAAACATTACAAATTTTGCAGTATCTTATTTTTGGGCATGTATATGAACTGTTAAAATATATCCAGATTGATATATTTTAATTCTGGCATAGAACACAGTAAATCAATTATCTGTTCATGGTAAATACATTGTATTATTGTTTGAACATTTATGGTCTCATTGTCTCATACCTAGTTGGGTACTTTGCCGAACATGCCCCATCCCACTTGATTATTTGTTTTAAATGAAAAACTCTGCCCACTCTTTCAACATTATTTATTTATACTTTTAGATTTTGGTTAAAATGATTAAATAATTTTTTCTTTTTTTCAGTGAAATGAAATGAAACCCCCTAACCATCCCCACCCCCGATTCCCCCCACGCCCAATCACCCCAATTACTATTAAATTTTGTTTTAAAATAAAATACTCTGCCCCGTTTAAACTGTATTACCGCCCCTTAACGCTCTTCGGTTCTGTGACAAGACTAGAATGATCTAGTTAATGCTGTTCTCCGACAGCTTTTGTCAAATGTGAAAAGCAGTTTGTTCGAATCTCATATAACATTTCTGTGTATTTTGTTTCCAAATCGACACTACTTTCAGAAGGAATACACTTTGCAAGAGATTAATAATTGAAAAAAAGTAGAGATACGTCATGGAAATTATTGTAATATCGCTTTTTGTCATGCCATTTCCATCTTACTATTGTGTCTAATTGGCTAGGAGCGTAAACAGAAATACATGTTTGGTTCTCTCAACAGCAGCATGCAATGAATCACCGCATCATAACGTTGTAAGTCGTGTATTTGCAAGTATGAAATAACAAAACCGATATCTTGACCCAGAGGATGAATTGATTTATTTCATTTATAAAGTGAGACAAATTATTTCAATTTCCAGTTCACTTGGGTTTGAAGTAGACAATGGTCAGACTTCAGCACAGATCATGTATTAATTCTCAAAGGTATTCAATGTAATCTTCTATATACTGACTTAATTTCTATTTTATTTCACTGTCATTTAAATCATCAGTTACAAAATCTATGTTATGTTCATAATGGTCAGCAATATGTATTTTGTATATAAAAGTTATTCTGGTTTCAAAAATGTTGAAAGATATGAAATTTGATTTTGCCTTGCAAAGTTTCTGTCTTCTTCTGTTGTCTTCTCTCTTATCTGTCTGTGTAACCCATTACTCTAACGTAGAGCATATACACAACTTTAGAGAAATGGGTGGTTACACATTACTGAGATGTATAATATATTTTTGGTTTTTAGTTTAAAGTTAAATCTTTGTTAACTTTGTTACAAGTTGTATTCAGTACATCAAGATGAATCGCCATATTAGTGTCACTTTCATTATATTGTTCCTTACTTCTTTGAACAGTTTTTTCTTCAACAATAAGTTGCCACCATTGTTGTCTTTGTTCATGTCTTGCCAAATTTGTAACCTTTACTGTAGTGATATCACCTCGTCATTCTTACAAAATATGTTACTTTATTTCTGTCACTTTTAGCAAAACCATTACCCCGTATAAGTTACCTTAGAACTCGTTTCTACACTGTTTATTTTAAAATGTCCCTATGTATCTATATTACTTTCCAACTCGTCCTTTAACTAACACAGATGCAAAGCATAACAGTGCAGAGTAATATGAGTGAACTTGCAACCAATTATTCTAACATGACTGTTTGTCCATAAGAGAGTAATTCACTGACCAAAACAATTCTTTCAAATACACTCTTTATTTATTGCAATTTGCATATTATGAAATGACTTAAATGTCCTTACTGAATACAGCATTACGACTCCCTGATATTCATGGAAGTGTTTTGTACTAAAACGTAACATTCTGGCATAAAATGATTTTACCATACTAAACTAAGATTACTGTAATAAGTTTACTTTTACCGTTCTGGCATTATGTAAAATGCTTTTACAGTAGTCTGACGTAATACATTGTATGTAATAAGTACTTACTATATTTTTGCAATAACAATTGTAAATTATGTTCCATAATACTTGGCATTGGAGTCAAAGAAAGAAAATAAAAACTACGTTATATTGTACCATATCATTTTTGTCCGAAATTGAATTTACGACTCATTAAACTTGTCATGTGTTAGATGGAATTAAACTCAATTAAAAAACAACAACAAATACCTGCTACAAACTCGACGAGAATTTCTTCTGTAACTTCTGTACCAGGCTTTTTCACGACGTAAGCTTTTGGCAGCTCGCCAGCGCTTTCATCAGGAACACCGACAACAGCGACGTCTGCCACGGACTCATGATTCAGCAATATGTCTTCCAACGTGGCAGGTGCAACTTGAAAACCTTTATATTTAATGAGCTCTTTCAATCTGTCCACAATGTAAAGAAAGCCATCTTCATCTTCTTTTCCTATGTCACCTTAAAAAAAGAAAAGTATACAGATTACAAATATTTGCACAAATGTCATCGCAAAGCATAAACTCTATCACTAGAAAGACAAGAGCTTTCGGAATGACAGCGCGCTCGACTGTTCCAATATGTCACAGAAGAACAAATTTGATTGAGACCGATATTTTACAAAATTGACAAAATTGAGTAGGTCTTATAACTGCAATATCTATATGAAGTTTCGATCAAATACATGCAGTTGGCTGCTGATTTATATAATGTCTAAGTAAAAAAGGGCCCTAATTTGTAAAATAAATGCGGCAAGAGTTATCCGGCTTGATTAATTTAATCGAATTCATGACTACAAAGCCATATGTAAAGTTTCAATCAAATAGATTAGGCGGTTGGTGTAATATGGACTTGACAGTACTTGCATGCAAAACTTTAACAAAAATTCTAAGTCAGAGAAGGGCAATAATTTGCATTATATTCGTGCAAGAGTTATCTTACTTAGTAGTTGTAGTAGGGATGATGACTATGACGGCTTGTGTAAAGTTTCAAGTCAATACATTAATCGGTTACTGAAATACAGACATGATGGTACTTGCACGCAAAACTTTAACCAGATTTTCTAAGTCAAACAAGGGCAATAATTTGCATTATATTCATGCAAGAGTTATCTAACTTTGTTACTGTAGTACTTTTGATGACTAGGAAGGCTTGTGTAAAGTTTCAAGTCAATACATGCATTCGTTACTGAGATATGGACTTGATGGTACTTGCACGTAAAACTTTAACCAGATTTTCTATGTGAAACAAGGGCAAAAGTTTGCATTATATTCATGCAAGAGTTATCTCATTTAGTTACTGTAGTAGGGTTAATGACTGGGAAGGTTTGTGTAAAGTTTCAATCAAATACATTGAGTGGTTGGTGAGATTTTTTACAAGAATTTCTAAGTCAAACAAGGAAAATAATTTGCATTATTAATGCAAGAGTTATATAACTTAGTTATTGTAGTAGGATTGATGACAAGGAAGGTTTGTGTAAAGTTTCAAGGCAATACATGCATTGGTTACTGATATAGGGACTTGTGTGTACATACACTGAACAGGAAAAAATCTCTTAGATGACAATGACCCTACTTTTTTCATCATATTTTGCAAAGCAGGGAATGACAAAAAGAGTTGTCAGAAGGCAACAAAGCTCGCCGATGGGATAAAACTCACCACCCATGCAAAGATTGAGATCGGAGGCAAACACCAGAACTTAAACGCAACTAAACGCATAAGTTTAACCTGGGTGTCTAAGTCCAAAAAGGGCCATAACTGTGCCAAAATGCAACCAGAGTTACAGTTCTTGTATGTGTGTGCTCTATTGATACTGGTGAACACACATGCGAAGTTTCATTCATATCCAATGAGTGGTTGCATAGTTATCTTAAACTTAAACGCAACTAAACACAGAAATTTAACCTTGGTGTCTAAGTCCAAAAAGGGCAATAACTCTGCCAAAATGCAATCCAGAGTTATGGTTCTTATTTGTGTGTGTTCCATTGATGATGGTGGACACACATGCGAAGTTTCATTCACATCCAATGAGTGGTTGCATAGATATATTAAACTTAAACGTAAAAGTTTAAGCTGGGTGTCTACAGACGACGCCGACGACGACGCCGGGGTCATGGCAATAGCTCTCTTTGTACATTCGTCCCGGCGAGCTAAAATAGCATGTATCTTTCACTTTGTTCATTTGGGTCTCTCTGTGAATGATAAGCCTACAAACATTTTTTTTACTATAGAATAAAGAACATAAATCAATGGTGGGCTTACACCAAAAATAAACGTTCTATTAATTTATACTTAAAACAACTGCAAATATTTAGCTTTTTAATTTTCAATTTAGTGCACATTTTTGATGTTCTAAAATAGATACCAGTTATGCGGTGATTATCAGTTAACGTCATAGAACAGTAATGGGAAGAATATATTGTCTATCGTCTATTGTATATGAAACAAGAACACACGATCTTTTTGCACTGATAGTGGTCCAAATATTAATGTAAAATTCAAAGGACACAGTCAACACAACAAACAATTAATGTATAGAATAATAATACGTACAAGGGACATTTATAGAAGAAGTGACAAACAATCCATGCATAGAATAATAATACGTACAAGGGACATATATAGAAGAAGTGACGAACAATCCATGCATAGAATAATAATACGTACAAGGGACATTTATAGAAGAATGGACAGACAATCCATGTATAGAATAATAATACGTACAAGGGACATATATAGAAGAAGTGACAAACAATACATGCATAGAATAATAATACGTACAAGAGACATATATAGAAGAAGTGACAAACAATCCATGCATAGAATAATAATACGTACAAGGGACATATATAGAAGAAGTGACGAACAATCCACGCATAGAATAATAATACGTTCAAGGGACATATATAGAAGAAGTGACGAACAATCCATGCATAGAATAATAATACGTACAAGGGACATATATAGAAGAAGTGACAAACAATCAATGAATAGAATAATAATACGTACAAGCGACATACAGTATGGTCGCATCACCACACTTTCGTTACAAATGCTATATAAAACACATACAAAGTGATCAGATAAATATGAAGATGTACAAAAAAAAAACAATTGATGCTTCATTTATTTACCGGTTCTCACCCAACCATCATCAAGGAAGACTTCACTGCTCTCTTTTGGTAAATTGAGGTAACCATTGGCAACCTGTGGACCTTTGACATATATCTCCCCTTCTTCGTTCTTTCCCAGTATTTTACCAGAATCAACATCAACAATCTGTTCAGATAGATAGTTTACAATATTAAAAAATAATGGCAAGAGACGTAATGGTTGTGATATCAGCTGGGAAAGGGTTTTGCTAAAAGAAAAAAGAAAACAAACAATAAAACAGTAAACACAATCCTGTGATCAAGACTTTGTTTAACTAGACTGTAGAACGGACCTACATGCACTTCTCCCCGTATGGGTCTATAACATAGCAGTGAGATTCGAGCATGTTGACTGATCAGTAGTTACAACGAAATATGAATTACGTCACAATTTGGTAAACGTTAACGTACTCTGACGTGTGAGACAGATGTATAATTCCCTGTATTTTCATTGGGTGATTCGGTAGATATCCGGGACTGGGGTAGACTATCAGTCCCTGAATCTGTTGTTATATTTCCTTTGGGCGAGTTTTTATGCTTTCGATAAATAATTAAACATTAGATGCGCTCAGCTGTGATAGCGTTTATTTTGTCTTAATAAAGAAAATGGTGCAGTGGATAGAGTGTTGGATACTTGCGCTAGAAGGTTGCGGGTTCGATCCGCAGCTCGGCACAACGCATCTCAAATAACAACACTCATTACTGTTTCTATCCAGGAAGCAGACTCGAGAGCGGCTTATAAACGCTCAGAGCGGTCCTCGCCAAAGAGCTAGGAAATATTAGTATAAGTTAAGACTAATGTGTAGATAAGTATAAAATCATGAGGTATCCTATAATCCCACGTGGAATGGTGATGTGTAAATGTTAAGTTCGACAATTTATTCCAAACTTCAGAATATTTCCGAGTATTACCATCACATTTACCTTCTTCATAAAAACTAAGAGGCGAACATTTTAAACATGTAATTCAACTCAATAAATTCAATATTTTAATTTCTGGTAGACTTGATTACCTACCTTCATGTCTGCAAGTGGGACCAGCTTTCCTACAGCCTTGTATTTGTAAGCCTTGTCATCATTGAGGTGAGAACACCCGATCTCTGTCATTCCATACCCTGCTCTCAAGAAAATATAAGACTTAACAACAATAGCCTACACACGTACGTGACACGTACTTAACTACACACGTACGTGACACAACTACACACGTACATACACGTACTTAACTACACACATACGTACACGTACTTAACTACACACGTACGTGAGCGTACTTAACTACACACGTACGTGACACAACTACACACGTACGTACATGTACTTAACTACACACGTACGTACACGTACTTAACTACACACGTACGTGACACAACTACACACATACTTAACTACACACGTACGTACACGTACTCAATTGAAGCTATAACCCAAGTTTTCTGATATAATTACATCTGTATATAAACAGTATCCCGTGACCTTTATGATGATTTGAAATGAAAATTGAAATATTTCATCTGGACTATATTACGGTTAAACTTTGTCCATGTGCCCAAATCCTCTTATTAGATCAAGTATGTTGTATAATTTCTGGTTTCTAAGAACCTTGGAGCATAGCTAGTGTTTTTTTTTCAATCGAAAATGACTTAGATCGGTACTAGTTGGGAGCGTGGGTTATTGCAAATTTATTTACGGCTCTTGAACAGGCTCAGTAAAACGGTGTCTGATATTTTCTTTTTGTGGTTTCGTTCAGTGCTAACAAGTTGGCCCCCTAGAGCACACAGACCGCGGCGTGGTCTAGTGGTAGAGCCTCCGCCTCGCATGCGGAAGGTCGTGGGTTCAATCCCCGACTTTAAAAATGGTACTAAAAGCTTCCTCGCTTGACGCTCAGTATTTAGAGGAGAGTTCTACGTCTGGTCGGCCCGGTGTCAGTATAATGTGACTGGGTGGGGTATCATACCATGTGTCTGCGACCTAGGGATAGGGTTAGGGTTGACAGCGCTTAGAATTCTATCTCAAGTAGACACCGTCGCGATATGACTGAAAAATTGTTGAAGGCGACGCTAAACACCATATAACTCATACAACCTTAGAGCACCATAATGCTTTGCGTCTTCATGATTCGAATACACATAGCACCTTGGTGCTCTAAGGGTCGAATAAGGATCGCTAGTATCAGACCTCACCGACACCGAGCTCTTCCCTAAAACTTTAGACATGGAGCACGAACGTGTGATATATTGGAGCAGCATTATTTGTTAACACTGGCATTATTTCGGCAATTCTGAGTAAGGGTAATCGATTGTTTTTTTCCGAATGTATATACTAAGTAGGTCTCTTACCTTGATGCACGTGCTCACATTTAAGTCTGTCAACCACCATGTCTTCTATCTCCTTACTGAGCGGAGCGGCACCGCACTTTATTGTCTTCACAGAAGATAGGTCAAAATCGGCCACCTTCGGATACTTGGCAAACATGACCATGATTGGAGGAACCACTTGGAGAGTTCGAGGCTTAAAAAATAATTCTGAAATTGTTATCATGCCTGCACTCAAGGGATATAAAAACGCTACACAATTTATTTAGAACGAGTGTGTATATCCATACCACACAGTAGGTAGTGTCTGTTGATGTTATTGGTTGTTCACTGAATAATTTGGTTCCTCCTGTATTGGTGTCATTTTTTTAATGTCCAAGTAAGTCTCCTCTGAGGCCTGTGTAGTATTTTCACATTTCGTCCTGTATAGCGTGTTCTTATTATCTCTTGAGTGCATACAATGATATTACTGCTGTTTTTTTTAAGTAGCACATTTGGAGAGTAAACAGTTTGACTTTCTAAATCAAGTGGTATATGTAGGTTAGTTAATCTAACATTTATATGAATGTGTAGTTTGATTAATTCACTGTCAATGAAAACTCGTTTCATTGATATTTGTATTTCAATGTTCAGTGTGTTACTTTATTCAAAATATTTGGTTTTCGCCATCATGCTCGTTTTAAGCGAATAACAAATAGAACTTAATTTATTTTGTTAATAATTTTTTTGACTTTGGAGAATGACTAGAAAGTCACTCGTTTGTCGTAATTTAATAATTTCAGATAAATGACGAATAAGGAAATATTATTATATCATTATTATTATTTTGAATATCGGGAAATATCTCAGGAAACTACGTATCGAAACACTCCGCTGTAGTCAATGAATGTTCATTTATGACAGTGACGGTGACAATGACGATGACCATGACAGTGACAATAACTTTGACGATGTCTATGAAGATGACGATGACTTTGACTATGACTGACTATGATTATGACTGACTATGACGATAACGATGACGGTAACAATGACTGTCGATGACGGTGACAATGACGATAACGATGACGGTGACGGTGACTATGACGATGTCAGTGACGATGATGACGATAGTGACAGTGACTATGACGATGACAGTGACTATGACGATCATAGTGACAGTGACGATGACGTTTACGATGACAGTGACGATGTCGATGACAGTGACGATGACTATGACGATGGAGATGACAGTGACGATAATGATGACAATTCTTAATTAAGCAATATAGGGTTCCGGTGTCACGTTAGATTCACACGCACTACGGAAAGTCCACGCTTTATTGGTGTACAATAATGCTTATTTATCTGGTGTTACTATATAGTTATATATTGATATTTAAATGATTTGTTTCATAATACCTAAACTTCAAATTGGTAAAGGTTAGAAGAAATATTTCGTCCAATAAAATGTTTAAAATCGCATTTAAAATCGATCAATACTGACAAAATGTGCGTTTTTTCGTCAGTGGGTTCTATTTGAAACCTTAATTCTCGAAAGATACTCAAGAAAGAAACATGAAAACCTGGAAAAACTCATTTGATATAATACATTTTCAATTGATCATATTCTCAAAGTTACCAATATAATTTTTACAAGAAAAAAAATCATCCAAAATTCAACTCAGCAACAAAATCGTTATAAAAGTGTTTTAAATTCATCTAAGTACGAGACATTCAGATATTTTGTGTTTTGTATTTAAAACCAAATATAAAAATATATTAACGTCTGCATAAATATATTCGATAAACATACGCTTTCTGTTTAATTTGCGCAGTTCGTGTGCATATCTTTTACATTTGTTCAAAAGATATTGTCAGAGTTTTATAATAGTATGCGTAATTCTATCTGTCATTCTTTGTACAATGACACCTGTTTAGTGTACATAACCTCTTTAGTGCAGCCATAAACATAAACCAAAGCACGTTTTAATGAAAAACGTTGGTATAATATGTCACTGCATTTTCTCAAAAATAAACTGAGATATGTTGATTTATAGCTTGCTTTTTTCCAATACACCTGCCACGGACTGTGCTTCCCCTTCCCACAAACTCCTTTATACAAATACAGATACAAAAAGTAAAGAAAACAGATTAAAAACGCTCATGAAATGTGGAACATGAGATATAGGGTGAGTGAGAGAGAGAGAGAGAGAGAGAGAGAGAGAGAGAGAGGAGAGAGAGAGAGAGAGAGAGTAAAAATAGAATGAAAGGGTGCATGAAAGGGGCAACCACTCCCTAAAGGTAAATCGATTGTTTATTGATTAGTTTAATATACAGTAGAACTTTGATGGCTCGAGTCCGACGGGACTGGACACAATAGTTCGAGCTAAGGGTTGTTCGAGCCAAGCATTGTTTCATTGTTTAACATCATACCAAATATGTACATGCATATACATCGAAATAGGATTTCGGGCGGGACTATATAAGTGGTTCGAACTATATATATGGTGTTCTAGCCATCCGTGTTCGAGCCAACGAAGTTCTACTGTATAATCACCTTTCGTAAGTCATTTATTCAAATAATTATGACAACATCCGTAAGTGACTAACTGGCTCAAAATGCAAATCTCTACAATAACATAATTGACTTGTTTACGGGTAGAGACAACCATAACCTTGTACTTTACTACAGGTAAGGAAGTCTTGATATTGATATGAATTATTTTGCACATTGTATTGTTAAATGGGATCTTGTTAAATATCTGTTTTAAAACATATCGCGTGTTTCAATAGCGAACTAGCATGGCATGATCTGTAACAAATAGTTTGTGAATGTTTTAGTGTTTTCATTTATTAAACATGATACACTAGGAGGAATATAAAGCTTTAGATAATTGCGGTATTACTAACCAAAGGAAAAAGATTTGTAAAACTGCTGCGTATTATATCAGCTATTCACATTTACAAGCTTACTAAAATACTTTAAAAGGACACGCTGCAATTTTCACTTAAAACTATTTCTGAAAAGTATATATACTTATTATGTAAAGTTACATAACCATAACATATGTTAAGACTACTTTTGTTCTTGTATTGAAAAAAGTGCGTGACTCTTGTAAATGGTTGAAAAACATTATATTTGGCAGATTTTCGACAGCAAGTGCAAATCATATATTAATTTCCTGAGTTGTATCGGAATGATAGAACTTATTCCAAGTATATAAAGATGAATACAGTAGAACTTCGATAGATCGAATCCGACGGGACTGAACAAAATAATTCGAACGAAGAGTGTCAAAATACAGTTAAATATGTTGGCTGGATCTAATTTCTAGTTCGACTCGGTGTTCTAGCCATCGGAGGTAGAATAATATAATTTAAATAGTATTTCTACCGGGACCAGATAAGTGGTTCGATCCATGTATGGTGTTCCAGCCATTCGGGTTTGAGCCAACGAAGTTCTACTGTATATATATAACATGCTCTCCGTCTTCCGTGACCTAGTGGTTAATGCGTCTGCCTCGGAAGCGAGAGGTCGAAGGTTCGGAGCTGGTATAGCATATACAACAAAAAGACATCATGGTGTTAAAAAAGTGAATTTTATAGGATTCAACATATGCTTGTATTTACGAGCATTTGAGGACTTCTTTTCTCAAAAAATATCAGGGTGTCACTGCAACCTCTTTTAAAAAAAAACAACGTATAAAAAAATCTATAGGGAATTTTTTTTTTACCATGAAAATCCTAGACCTTATTTTATACAGAACAAAGAACACAATTCAAATGTGCTTTGAGACCTTAAGGCGAGCATCTATAATAATACTACTAATTATTGCTGTTGTTTTTATAAAGACTTTCATTTCAACTAGACAATATCAGAGACATATAAACAATTAAGGCACAAACAATACCATGTCCTCTGACAGGAAACAGGTGCGAAAATGGCACATTGTTATCATAACAAAATTCATATACTTGTATGAAGTCTCTATAGAATTCCTTGCAAAATTACTCAACCGCGATAAGGGGTCATGGTGTCACAACCCCCAATATTTATAATTATAATTAACACGCGTTGTATACGGTAGAGAAATAATAAATTGCAGTAAACATAATTACATGCAACTTTATTTTGATAAGAATTGTTTATTTAAATAAAAGGAAGTTTTATAGTGTACAAACAGGAAGGAATAAAACTACCTGGTAAATACAATTATCGTCTCATTATAGGGGCGTTATGCACTGTTAATGGATCTAAAAATATTAGTAACATGAATAATTAAATGGGTGAGTGTGTAGGTGAGTGAGTGAATGGAACAATGAATAAATGAATGAAAATATGTAGCAGACAACGAATATTAAGTATTTAACTGACTTAGAATTAGTGATTGATATTAGCGCCGCGGCCTATTTTCGTTTCCGTGACGCGTGATTTGCAACTTCATATTGTCTTAATTGTCTTAAATTAATGCTTATTTTTTTTTAATTAATTCCGTTTAGAAAATATTATCTTTACTTTTAATTTTGTAAGAACATAACCCACCGATCAGTCATTGTTTCAAGAACAACTTATTTATTTGTGTAGTATATATTCTTAATTAAAGATGAAGCCTGTTTTGTAATTTACATAAATGATATGTTGTTCATCATGTTTTTATATTTATGTAATTCAATATTTAATATTTTTATTTTACTAAAGTTAATTACGCTGTCTTCATTTATTTTTATACTTTAATAATCTAATTATAAGTTTATCATTCATCTTGTTTAATCAGCGATTTCAATAGCTATTACAATACTGCATGACATGGCTGTGGGTATTTTTCGCCGTTTTTGCGAAGGAATGCCAATGAGAAAATGCTTAATATCCGTAGTTACGCCAGTTTCTACGAATATGTTAATATCACTCGATCAGGTTATAGTTTAACTTTCGATCGATGTATGTTTCACTAAAATAAGTTATTTATTTAGTAAAAAATGTGTTTCTTCCTCTTATAGCGGTCAATAACACGTCTATTTTCTATTGTTATAAGTGTATGTTTTAAGAGTAAAATAACACTCCCAGTGGGTTTTTTGCATGTTCACCATATGTTTAAACGAAGACGCGATTTTAAATGATTAATAACCTTTAAACAAATGTTATTATTGGATTCAAAACAGTAACAAATGCGTGTGATTTTTCCGCGTGTGAATCTCATGACCCCACGGCAGATCCACACGCGTGAACTATCAGGAGTGCGTGTGAATCTAACGTGACACCGGCACATAATACAAAATGTTCAACAAAAACGTCATACAATATGTACTATATAACACAACACACAATAACAGTTACACGTCAATATGATTAAGTTAATAATAAATATGTTAACATTTACCAGGCAGTGCCCATTGCATCCATTGTGATATAACAACAAATTGATAGATATTAAAATGATTTTGATATTTTTAAAATACATATCAAAACGTTTTGCTGAAATGTACATATATTATGATTAAGAATTGTTGTTTATTTATCCGTTTGATGTCGTCTGGTCTGAATTTGAGAGAGAAGTATATTAAGTTTAACATTGTTCCTTCATAGCTATTAAAGACAACTGATACAATAATTGATGTGTTTGTGTAGAATAAGTATTGCTTTCTTAGTTGTTATATAACGGGCAGATAATAACAAAATAGTTTAATATTTAACAATATTATTCAACAACATCTTATAATATTGAGTGACTTTCACCTGAAGCACTTTTTAAAACAATTAGGTAGATACTTTTCCCAGAAGCCGGGCCAAGTTAGCTCAGTTGGTAGCACATTTGACTATCAATCCATGGATCGTGAATTCGAATCCCCGCCAGGTCACAGTCTCCTTGATGATTGCTATACGACATTGCACCTCATTGTCATTCGTCTCTCGCCGCTGATTCAAGTGGGAAAGTTATCAGTTACTTGCATAGCTTGGTGTGCTCGAGTACAGGTTAATCTTTCAGGATCCCAGTAAAGAATTATGAGTTTTACTGATCTGTTAGCCCTTGATGACATAAAACTGATTCTAATTATTGAACCTATCAAACAGCTTTTTAAGCACGGTGAATATTTCTTTTTAATATTTTGAATTTTCTACCTTGTATTTTTCAATAAGTCGCATGTACTCGTCTGGTATGAACTTTGACATAAGGACTATCTGTGATCCGACGATATTAAAATAAGTTGAGAGAAGAATGAGTCCGTACATATGGAACAACGGCATAAAGGATACAGCTGTCAACTCGACAGCTTCGGTCATATTGCTGTAAAGACAGAAAGTATATGTTAAAGAATATGTCCGTACATATGGAACAACGGCATAAAGGATACAGCTGTCGACTCGACAGTTTTGATCATATTGTTGTAAAGACAGAAATCATATGCTAAAGAAGATATCCGTACATATGGAACAACGGCATAAAGGATACAGATATCGACTCGACAATTTCGATCATATTGTTGTAAAGACAGAAATCATACGCTAAAGAAGACGCCCGTACATATGGAACAACGGCATAAAGGATATAGCTATCGACTCGACAGTTTCGATTATATATTTTGTAAAGTCAAAATTATATGTTAAAGAAAATGTCTGTACATATGGAACAACGGCATAAATGATACAGCTATCGACTCGACAGTTTCGGTCATATTGTTGTAAAGACAGAAATTATATGTTAAAGAAGATGTCCGTACATATGGAACAACGGCATAAAGGATATAGCTATCGACTAGACAGTTCGATCATGTTGCTGTAAAGACAGAAATCATATGGTAAAGAAGATGTCCGTACATATGGAACAACGGCATAAAGGATATAGCTATCGACTCGACAGTTCGATCATGTTGCTGTAAAGACAGAAATCATATGGTAAAGAAGATGTCCGTACATATGGAACAACGGCATAAAGGATATAGCTATCGACTAGACAGTTCGATCATGTTGCTGTAAAGACAGAAATCATATGGTAAAGAAGATGTCCGTACATATGGAACAACGGCATAAAGGATATAGCTATCGACTAGACAGTTCGATCATATTGCTGTAAAGACAGAAATCATATGGTAAAGAAGATGTCCGTACATATGGAACAGCGGCATAAAGGATACAGCTGTAGGGTTATATAAGAAATCTGCAACACATCTGATGAATATTTTACCATTCCGTTCGATAAAGTTTGCAAACATAACTGGAGGAGCCACGTGGAGAATTAGCGGAATTATCACGTTTACGCATATGTGTATACTAGCATACAGTAATTTTGTTGTATATTATTGTTGTGATAATATGAAAAAAAAACAAATCTAAACAAGAAACCTGCCAAAAATGCATCACCCAGTTTACCCTCAAAATGCCGCCCCCCCCCCCCCCACCCCAACCCCCCGTCTCTCCCCAACCCCACACGCCAACTTCGTCAGTGTTGCGAAGGGCGAAGCATATAAAAGCTTGGGTGTATTCGTATTCGTCGCTCTGTCTACATAATGTGGAGCGCGTGGTCCGTTGATAGAGAACCGGACCCATGATTGGAGGGCCGTGGTTTAGATTATCCGCCACGGCTGGTTGTGGTGTCTTGAGCAAGGTCAGTATATACTTGACACTAATTCAACTCGTTTCCCAACTGAAGTAAAAAATAAGTTTAAACTACACTATCGTATTGACAACTGTATTCTTTACTTTTGAATTCTAATAACTGTTGTGAAACACGCTATTGAATTCGTCTGTTAAAACATGTCGAGGTGGTGAATATGTATCCGTTTACAAGCTCCTGTATAGAGCTTATTTAACAGTTGGCGGTAAGCTTTTATAAGATTAATTTACAATTGTGTCAGTTGAATGTACTGACATTAATCAAAAATTGGGCCAAATTACATAAAAAGCAATGCTGTTGTGAATTGTATTTGAAATATTGTGCCATCTTTTGATATTTTCTATCAGATTTATTATCGGGAACTTTTATGTGATATTTATGTGAAAAACTTGTTCAGATTGTCACAGATTCCTGCCAAGCCCACGCTAACATGGTTTACCCGGTACAGACTGAAGAATATTGTTTTATTTTCAGACTGATGTATATATACGTCCGAGGTCGTCCCTTAATAACAAATCTGGCCACCATTTAAAACCTATCGTTCATTGAAAATAGCGCCAAACAATATACATGTACAAATCTTACTCAATTTGCAGCATATTGGCGATGATAGCGAAGTGGGTTATTTTCACCGATTTCGGGAACCCGGTTGTGCCGGAAGAGGACATCAGAGCCGCGGTGTCGGATTTGGGATCACACTCACGTTCAACATATCGACTGTGTGAAGGATCGAGCAAGGATTTGAATGAAATACATCCATCGTCTGCGTCGCCGAATACTATCAACTGTAAGTTTATTGAAATATTATTTAGTTTATTCTTATAAGAAAGCTCAAAACTTATATGAACCGCTCTCGGGTCCGCTTCCTTGGTAAAACCAGTACTGAGTGTTGTTTTTGAGAGGTATTTGCATGAGTTGGGGATCTAAACCGCAACCTGTGGTGTGAGCGGCCAACACTATATCCACTTCACTAACTTCAAATATGGTATGTTTTCTATCATTAAAATGTATTTGTGAAAAACCTATTTCAATAAGTTCAGGTCTACGAATAAAAAAGCTAACAAACGTGTATGCAAATATCGAGTTGATAAATCAGAAATAAAACAAATACAGTATGTCCTGATATATTATAAAGATCCCATTTCAAACTCATTAATGAATACCTGTACATATATATTTAAAACTATACATCACATACAATAGCCTAAAAATACGGCTCTGAAACATGACCGGTGTTCCCGTGTCATTTCAGTATGCATAATATCTAGTCGTAAAAATACTTACTGTGTGAACATGAATAAAATAAATATTTCTATGTAAAAACAGTGAAAATAACCTGTATGTAAACATTAAATGAAGTAAAAAATGAAAAACAAAACGCCTGGTATAAGTATATTAGTCATGACGACAGCATACCTTGATGGAATGACATCCGATTATGGCCTCTCGTATCTTAGGTAGAAGGGCTGGTATTGTTATGATGAACTTGACGTTACAATCAGTTATCATTTTGTTTAATTCGTCTGAAAAAAGGAAGTCAACAAGTTTAGCTGGTTCCCCTAGACTAGAGCGGACTTAGCACTCCCCCATCCCGCTTGGGTCCGTCACGTCATGATAGTATGATTTGAGCAAGTCGATTTGTCAGTTGGTTCAGTGAAAGTTAAATGATGCCACAGTTTGGTAAGCGTTAACTTGCTATGATTTGTGGAAATGGCGTGGAAATTCCTATATTTGTATCCTGGCTTTTCCGGAACAAATCTTCAAAAATATGGAAGAGAAACCAACGTTATTTTGAAGATGGGTAGATTGCAATGTGTGGAAATGCAGAGTGAAAGAACATAAAACTATCTTGAATAATGACATAATTATTTCCCTTTTTTGTTTTTTATTTGATTGTCTGCACACCATATGTTCAAAAATGTATATGGGAATCTAACAGGGAGGTAGCTGACTTAAGTTTTATATGTAGGTAAGAGCGTCGCAGGGGGTCTGGGGGGCATGCTCCCCAATACATTATGTAAATATTAACTTGAAATGGTGGCTTCTGGTGCATTCCAAGACATATTTACAGCTATAACGCATGGGGCATATGATGACTGAACATGCAAAAATACACATAAACTTATTTTATAATATTATCAAACACAATAAACACAACGTATCTCCTCATATCACTCCTTAGGAATATCCCCCACACATTTATTATTTATTTTCTTCTTCTTTTTTTTTGGCGTTTTTTCTTTTTCCATTTTTCGGGGAAAAGTGTAGGCCCGGGCCTACACGGCCTTAAGACAGGTTCGCCTCTGTCTAACACCACTTGTTATTTTATTACAGTATTTATCTACTGTTATATATACGTTTTCTGTCTAGTTTAGCATTAATAAAATGTTATAAACAACATTTCTTTCTAAAAATCATGTCAAACAAAACTGTCACGTACTTACTTTTAGTGTGCAAGGGGTTGACAGGCTTGAATACAGCTGATATTAATATTGTTGCATAGAACGAAACGATGTAATCGTTATTATTGGGCGACACTATACAAATGACGTCATCCTTCTGGACTCCGATATGCTGGAGCCCGGCTGCGACACGCTCTGTCTTGTCAACCATATCGTTGAAGGTATAGGTTAAGTCGTCTGCTGATGAGTCGATCTGTATTAAAAAATGTATTCATTTATCAGTATGTCTAGAAAATCACAAAAAGCAACAAATCACCGCACGCACGCACACACGCACGCACAAACACACACTGGCAGAGAGAAAAAATGTAAAATGTGACAAGAACAAACGCCTTGGAACAGTCAGTAACGACAACGCCGCCATTGGAAAGTTCATACCTTATTGGTCGGTGAATCCAACCTCGTTCTTCCCCTGTCGTCACATCATAATTTGAAATACTTTCTTATTACTGTTCAATACGCATTTCGATGATTCAATGTAACATTGGTCGATCTCATTATTCGTTCATATGTTGATACAACATAGTTGCAATGAACCTTCGATTTGTGTAAGTGTTTGTTTTATCTGTCAGTTTAAGCATGTCCTTAAAATCAATATTTACATGTAACAATATTTTCCTAACTTAGTATACACTTTAGACATTGAAATACATAGTGAACTTCTCCTGTATTGAACCTTCAATTCCAGCTCGACCCGTTGCCTCTAACAAACATGATTGATTAATTGATTGAATATTTAGCGTCATGTTATGCCATCGAGAGCTTATAGACGATCAGTGAATCTAGCCGCTGTTTCCTGGGATCTTGGAAGGTTAACCAGTATTCGTACACACCCCAACTCCACACGTAGCTGATAGCTTTTCCACTTGAATCAGTGGTGAGAGACGAATGTTAATGAGACGCAATGTCGTATATCACCCATCACGGAGACTGATGCTGGGCTGCGATTCGAACTCGCGACCCCTGAATTGATAGTCAGACGTGCTACCGACTGAGCTAACAAACATCACTCATTACTCGTTTACCCAGAAAGCTGATATTGTAAGCGGTGTGCCTTTCTCTTTTAAAAATTATATAATATTAAGTCACTGGTCGAATTACTAAATGAGTACGGACTAAAATTGTATACCTATACATACCAAAGCAATTTTGTCTCCATGTTCCTTCATTCGTTCTAACACGAACGTTCCTAAGTTCATAACAGGAATATCTGCCAACTCCAGTTTTTCTTTAGATGCCATTCTGACAATACTAACAAAGAAAAGAAATCATAAGTAGATAAATGACAAATACCACGGTTGAAAATGAAATCCAGTTAAAACACAAGTGTACAGCGATTCGTATAATTAACTCCACATTTTTAGAATATTTTTGGATACTCCGTGGCCGAAGTTTCTCAGGCGATGTCGTTAAAAGAACACTTACCTATAATTACTGAGGTCGTGAGTTCGAACCCAGCTTTGTAAAAACACTTTATGTGAGAAGATTTACAAGATTTATTCATTCAGCAATAAAACATGATATTCCATTTATAACCAGCCATGTGTCAAAAATGGTGGTAAACCCCATTCAAGTAAAACAGTTTACGTGTTCTGATTACACTTTCCGTATATTTGATTAGCAAAATGCATAACAGCAATAACTACATTTAACAGCACCGTTGATATATATATTGTATCGTACTGAATCACCGGTATAACATTAGCGTGACACAAACCCAACTTTTAAAGTCATATAAAGCATTATATAGTAATACTACCATAAAAATGGTTTCACAGCCAGCTAATTTGTATGTTATGATACTGTATGTGTTACCATTCAAAATTCTATACGTCACAGTTGTAAAACATATATTTTATCATTTACTCACATTGCAAATAAATCACAGACTGATATTCATTTATTCCGTTTTCACAGCCTTTATATACCTCTAAACGTGCACACGATTCAGCACATATATATATATATATCACTGTATGTTTCCAGGCTTCACTGCACGTACATAACCAGAAACCATTAACATTATATCTTGATACTGGTATTCCGGTGTGCCATTTATATGCCTGTTTTGTTTGTGTATGAGAGAGACGGTGAGGACATCCAACTTCATGCACCGGTAACGCTAGGTCAATGTCAGTATGACGCCTTTGTTAGCCCATGGGCGTATGGGCGTTTCAATTAATGGGGGCAAACCTGTGGAGGGAGTGTGGGAGGGAAGCACAGGAGATTAACGGAATAAAAAATAATTATTTTTTGAGCAGTGAATCAAGGCAGCCGTCCGATATGCATATAAAATTAAGATTTTCAGACAAGAGAAAGTATACAATATCTAAAATGTTACTGCAGCATTGTAATTTGATGAGAAAGTATACATAGTAAGTTCTTCTTTTTCATAAAGATGAGACAGAGATTAAAATCTAAAAAATGCAATGTTCTCGTGTTTCAAACCCATCTTTGCTAATCTTTACATCGTTGCTGTTGTAAAAGTGTAGTTAACAATATTGTCTGGTTTAATTTCAAGTTTAAGCTTTAACATTGTTATGCATGAATCGTTTTGTTTCTCTTATTTTATTTTAAAATAAAAAGTAAAAATAGAAGTAGGCATTCTCACGCAACGGGGATTTATCAGATAAGCTCGAAAACAAACCGTACAAAAAACGTGACAGATGATGGAGGAAGTAAACGAAATTGTTGAATTCAACACGTAAAAAAATACGACAAAAATATTATGTAGACACCAATACAAACAGTGTACACGTATATAATTAACTAATTTAAACATAAGGCAGGTGAGGCAGGCAACCAGGAAAGCTCTACGGTCGAGCAGACACGGGCCAACTAAAGTATCACATGCAGATTTTTGAGGCCCATTGTCATCCCCACCTTGGTAACAAGACGGCGAATGAAGTGTGAATATAATTAAGGTCTGGCCGGCTTCATGTCATTAACAACTTTATACCATCTGATCTGTCACTAACAAAGTGTGGTTTCTCCTGGATCGTGTGACACTGCGACTATAGTATTAAAAAATAATATACTAGAGAAAGAAACTCTTCACAAGGCACGTTATTCAACAAGTCTCAATGTCATAAAAGTAACCAAAAAAGTTTATCGGAGGATCTTATTAGTAATACATCCCTGTTATTTTTTCAGACAATTAAGACGGTTAATGACAATGATACACCATCTAGGACAACCAATAAAATATTCGGGTCACTCATTATAGCCACCCCTCCCCACCCCCACAAAACCACACACAATAAAACAAAACAGCACGACATCCTCCATGCAGAGACTAAAATCAAAGCAGTCAGTTTCAGTCTGTGTTCAACTCTGAGCCCGATGTCACCGATACTTCTTAAAGGCCCAACTGCCCAAAAAATAAAGCCGCAAGATGGCGCTTGGGCATGTTTTATGTAATTTATATACATGGTTCAAAACAGAGACCCCTTCTTCAAAATTTCAAAGTCACAAATGCATTGTTTGTTTTATAAGTATAAATTTAATTGGCAAAAATATATTTTTAAAACAAATGTTTGTTATATGTAGTTTAAAAAAAAGGTAAAATCCAACTACCCAAAATTTGAAATTCCAGGGAGGAGCTTGTGATGTCATGCATCTGTGTTTATATATATTTCATCAGTCGAATATACGGTGTATTTTAGAACACTGTATCATAACTGATAGGTAAAGAAAACTTCCTGACCCGGCAGAAAATTTTGGGCCTTTAAAGCCCAAGGATTTTCCGTATATGAAGGTCGACATAAATGGCGTGGAGAAGTTCAACATCCATAAAGCTGCTTGCCCTGACAATATCAGTGCACTTGTACTCCCAATAATGCTGGAAATAGATTAGCCCTATCCTTTCCACTGTTTGAAACAAGTTCTGGAGGGGGTGTTCCTGGTGATTGGCGTCTTGTCAATACAGCACCAATATTGAAGAAAGGTGAGAGGTATGACCCTACAGTTATAGACCAGACTCCCTCATGCTGCGAGTGCTTGGAACACATTATGGGCATCAGCATCTTGAAATATGTAGAATCCAGCAGACTTCTGGTAAATTCTCAACACGTTTTGTGTAGCTGTAGGTCATACGAAACTCAACTTGGCACTTCGCCTGTGATCTTCTTCTGACACACTTTGGCAGCACTTAAAACAAAGTACGTAGACAGACTGACGTTAACGAAATGCATTTTGCGAAAGCCTTCGATAAAGTTGTCCACAGACGTTTAAATTACCTTATTAATATCCCAGGTATAATTAATTTGCATCCAAAATTTGGAGCCCATATGCCTTTACTGCAATCAACATGTTAGAAATGGAGCACAGATAAGCGGCCATGCATATGGTTTTGTAATCGTTGAAGACACCAGAGCCACGTTAGGGCGATGCTGGGATATCTTTCTTGGCCAACCCTTCAACAAAGTTGGGATATTAAGTCTTGTCTTTTTCATTAAAATTCACCACGGTTTGTCTCTCTCGACAAGGACAATGATCTATCCGCTAATATATCCCTACGATCCTCAAGGTCATCCTCATCCCACCCTGTTCACTATAGGAGATCCTTTGCCAATACTGATTCCCTGAAAATCTCCTTTTTTCCAAGGATCATCGCATGATGGAATTCCTTCTTTGTGAATCTGTGTTGTTGTTGTTGTTGTTGTTGTTGTATGGTGTTGCTTTCAACAATGTTTCAGTTATATCTACTTGAGACAGTATTTTAAGCGCTACCATACTGGAGTATCTTGCTGCAGACATATGGTTTCATACCGCACCTCACCCAGTCATATTATACTGAAATGGGATTACTGTCTTTTTTTGTAACAGCGACCCTATTACTTTTGTAAATAGTTTTACTTTTTGTAACGGCTTTATATAGACGTACTAGTTGCAACCATCACCACCATCATGTACCTGTCGTGATGTACAGTACTGAACGTGTGCAGTATCGAGGTATATATATACTTTTTTATTACCGGTACTTGTTTTATGTCTGTAATTTATTAATATAAGCAGAGTAGCATGTATTGGCAGCACGTAATTAAGCACTCACTGTATTTTTATATAATGTTTAACATATAACTGGGATTTATATATTAATTTAATGAACATTACAAAGAGTAATCTGGTCAACATTTTTTGGGAATGATTAAAAACTTAAAATGTTCCGGTCAATATGAGACATGATATCCAACGTATGAATACAGTTGTGCAGAGCGATGTGAGATATAACACAATATATTCCAGGTGTGCATTGAGATGAGAGATATGACATAATAGAATACAATTGTGCATTCAGGTGGGAGATAAACACAATAAATTATTGCAAGCTTTATTGCATGAAATATAAGCATTGTTTGAATGAAATATATAATATTACGCGTATAACATATATTAATGTATACAAGCGGAGTAAATGTGTATAAACTATATGAAATGACTCTACGAGTTGTTTCCCTTTTATCCCGATTTTCAACGGATAATCTAAATATTACGCTTAAATGTCTACATGTAAATCGATGAGGCTGGGCCATACATTTCGAATGAGTTTGTTGTTATGTAAATTTTATGTATGTTTAACTAAACATGCGACTTATAAAATATTGAATGATAACGCCAGTTTCTTCCAGAACGCCTTTGTGTCGAATGCTGGGCTAATATAATTTATGGTATGAATGGATATATTTAGAGACTTTTTAACACATAACACATATGCAGTCGATTTTTTTGTTTCAATCTGTATATTTTGTATTGCATTTATACATACTAGTTTGTTTAAAGTATATTGTGCCATTTTATGCCATCGATGACTACGAGACGATGAGTTAACCTGACCACTATTTCGTTGGCTCCTGGACAGTTAACCAGTACTCAGCACATCCATTTCCGCAAGTAATTGATAACTTTCTCACTTGAATCAGTGGTGAGAGGCGAATGGCAGTGAGACGTTATGTTGTATGTCAGTCAATGATCATTGAGACTGGCTTGGCAGGGATTTCAACTCACGACCACTGTATTTATAATGAAACGCGTTACTTACTCAGCTAACCGGGCTATATTATATAATAAAATAGAGACGGGGCATGGAATGTTCATTCCATTTTGGCGTCACATAATGCTTTGGCGTTGGTTTGCTATAAACAATAATCTACTTATGCTCATTTTAAACACACTGATAATTTGAAGCTTTTGAGGTGTTATATACAAAATATGACAGCCTTACAGAAGGGAAATAATCACGTAAAAATGATATCACATTATAGAAACAAGTTATCATTCTCTGCAACTGTGACTGTGCTTTTCCCGACAAAATATGTTAAAATTATAATGGGCAAATAATATAAGGAGTTCGGGAAATGCTGTTAACAAAATACCCGAAAAAAAATGGATTCAAAACTAATCTGTCAGCTCTGGGGTAATTGAAGAACACGTTAAACACAAAGTACGTGTAATTAGTTAAAATATTAATTGATTTTAGCTCGATTGCGAAGAAAGCTCAGAACTTATATGAACCGCTCTCGAGTTAACTTCATGCGTAGAGCCATTACTGTGTATTGTTTTTAAAGAGACTTCAGGTCGAGCTGGGGATCAAACCGTCAACCTCTATCGTAAACGGCTCCAACAATATTTTCACCGCACTACCGCCCCGTTTTAGTATATGCAATTATCTATGTTCTAGAGTTCTAGTGTGAAAGGCACTTGTGTTCAATCACTTTTGCCTTGTAATTCATTCCATTGCCTCGCCCGTACTTGTGAATTTGATGGCAGTACAATGATGAACTTACCTTATAGAAACAGATATTATTACATCAAGACTCGCCGGTATCTTGCAATCTCAATACCAAACTAAAAAAGCTAGCTCAATAGATATCATAATCTTGAGAACGAAAACACAAACTTAAGTACTTGAATTTGAGATTGAGATTGCGCATAGTATCACTTGTTTCTTGTTATCAATAATTGCCTGTGATCTCCATGTTTTAACATACTAATATTCGCATGTACATGCTGCCGTATTTGTAAGAAAATAGTATTTTATTAATCCCCTACCAGTTAAACAGGAGGGAATTATTGATTTACCCTCTTTCCGTCCGTCCGTCCGTCCGTCTCCAGCGATCAGCGTCTCTCCGATCGTCCGAATAGATAATCAAAAAAGTATCCAAGTTAGGTTTGTAAAGCTATGCATGTGGATAGAGGGCAATAAGGAGATATTGCAGATCTTTTTTTTAGTCGGACAAAAATTGTGGTTAAATAAAAGATGCAACCTTGCGTCGTATTGTCTCTCACCGCTGATTCGAGTGGAAAATCAGCTACTTGCTAAGATAGGTGCGCTCGAGTACGTGTTAACCTTCAAGGGCCCGGTTTCACTTAACATCCCAAGCTAAGATTTTCATCAACTCATAAATTTCAATTTATTTAAATAATTACTTAATAATAACTCATTGCACGTCAAATAATCACACATATTTGAAGTTTGAACGAATCTTTGCTCATCTGTAAAGGATAACACGCAAAATGAAGTTATGGCATTTAAAATATTTCACTTTATGAAAATCTTAAGTTGAGATGTTTAGTGAAGCTGGGACCTATATACATATAATTGAAGAGAAACAATAGTTCATAAAAAAAACACAGGAATCAATGAAATACAAAAAAAAATCCAAATATTTTTATATATTTTTTAATTGTTTTTTTTTTCTCATATTTTTCTTGCTTCCAACAGAATATTAACAAGTAAAACAAACTGTAATAATTGATTGCACTACTTAAGTATTAATAAACAGTTAATACTGTAAACAAGTGTGACACGGTAACATATTGTTTTTGTTTACATTTGTTAGAGTTCAGAACGGATTGTGGGAGTGGTTTAATACTCCTCACCCTCCTCCTCTCCCTCACCCTCGACGGAGTCGACACCGACCTCTTCGTAGTCCTTCTCAAGGGCAGCCAAATCTTCACGGGCCTCAGAGAACTCACCCTCCTCCATACCCTCTCCGACGTACCAATGGACGAAAGCTCTCTTGGCGTACATCAAGTCGAACTTGTGGTCAAGACGAGCCCAGGCCTCGGCGATGGCAGTTGTGTTGCTCAACATGCACACGGCTCTCTGGACCTTGGCCAAGTCACCTCCTGGTACAACAGTTGGTGGCTGGTAGTTGATTCCGACCTTGAATCCAGTTGGACACCAGTCGACGAACTGGATGGTTCTCTTGGTCTTGATGGTGGCAATGGCGGCGTTGACATCCTTGGGTACAACATCACCTCTGTACAACATACAGCAGGCCATGTACTTGCCGTGACGTGGGTCACATTTCACCATCTGGTTGGCTGGCTCGAAGCAAGCGTTGGTGATTTCGGCAACGGAGAGCTGCTCGTGGTAGGCCTTCTCGGCGGAGATGACTGGGGCGTATGTGGCCAGAGGGAAATGGATACGTGGGTATGGTACCAAGTTGGTCTGGAACTCAGTCAAGTCGACGTTGAGGGCACCATCGAATCTCAGAGAGGCAGTGATGGAAGAGACGATCTGACCGATCAGTCTGTTCAAGTTGGTGTATGTTGGTCTCTCAATGTCCAAGTTACGTCTGCAGATGTCGTAGATGGCCTCGTTGTCGACCATGAAGGCGCAGTCGGAGTGCTCAAGGGTGGTATGGGTGGTCAAGATTGAGTTGTATGGCTCAACGACGGCGGTGGCAATCTGGGGAGCTGGGTAGATGGCGAACTCAAGCTTGGACTTCTTGCCGTAGTCGACGCTGAGACGTTCCATGAGGAGGGAGGTGAATCCGGATCCGGTACCACCACCGAAGGAGTGGAAGATGAGGAATCCCTGGAGACCGGTACACTGGTCAGCCAATTTACGGATTCTGTCGAGAACCAAGTCGACGATTTCCTTACCAATGGTGTAGTGACCACGGGCGTAGTTGTTGGCGGCGTCTTCCTTGCCGGTGATGAGCTGTTCTGGGTGGAACAACTGCCTGTATGTGCCAGTTCGGACCTCATCTGAGAAGGAATACAAACTATTGTTACTTTGTGTTAAATTGTGTATTCACTTCATGCAGCAACTGTATACATAAAGGACATATGCATAGTTCATATCATAGAAATGTTAAATTAAAGTTATTTTTAGTCTTTATTTACGGTCGAAAACTTGCTGAGTATAAAATTACATTTGGTAAATGAACATATTACGACATCTTATTATTAAATAAATTTAATTAGTTTATAATAAAAAGTTTTTACTCGATTGCGTAGAAAGCTCAGGGCCATTCCTGTGTTTAAGAGGCTTCGGGTCGAGCTTAGGACCGGACCCGTAACTTCTGGCGTAAACGGTCAACACTCTATAAACTACACAACTACCTCGCTTGACAATTTCATTCATCTTAAATTAAAACAGTTTTTTTCTAATTAAAAAGAAAGCCATTCTTACCGACTACGGTGGGCTCCAAGTCGACGAAGACGGCTCTTGGCACGTGCTTGCCAGCTCCAGTCTCGCTGAAGAAGGTGTTGAAGGAATCATCACCGCCTCCAATGGTCTTGTCACTGGGCATCTGACCATCGGGCTGGATACCGTGCTCGAGACAGTACAACTCCCAGCAGGCATTACCGATCTGGAC
The DNA here is from genome assembly GCA_029582155.1 of Panopea generosa. NCBI lineage: Eukaryota > Metazoa > Mollusca > Bivalvia > Adapedonta > Hiatellidae > Panopea > Panopea generosa. The sequence goes on from CM055909.1 coordinate 62,812,654, forward strand.
ACCGGCCTGTCCGACGTGGATAGAGATACATTCACGCTAAAAGAGAAAGAGATATGTTGTTGTAGACCTATGGTGTTTACCGTCACTTTCAACAAATTTTCAAAACACGATGGTTTCTGACAGTATTCTGAGCACTGCCACATTTTAGTATCATGCCGTAGACACAACACATAATACCCCACCCTGAGTTATATTATACTGACGTAAGACTGAATTATCATCTAAATTCTGAGCGCCAAGCGAGAAAGCGTCTAGGACCATTTTTCAATACAAATCTTAACAAAGAGAAAGAATGTGGCGCCTGTTCCATACATACAACCTATATTCATTTTGCTCCGATTGCTTAATACATCGAATTAAATAAAAGTTAGTTTATATTGTAAAATATTGATATAAAATAAAAATCACATATCTTGTGTACTTTCGTGGATGACATGCTTGAGAAAAAATGAATAGATAGATTTGAAACATTATTCTTTAAATATAACATAATCGATTAAAGCACAAAAAAAAACCCATTTCATT